>JAVIAB010000106.1:64497075-64564575 GCA_032433765.1 Megaustenia siamemsis | reverse complement strand
GGTATAAAACAGCTCAAGTAAAGAATGTATTCAGAAGAATAATTAGGATATTGTACTGGCAATATATAACAAAATAGAACAACATTGTTTTTTTAAAGTTATGTGAAGATAATCATAAAGGTAAAGGTGAGTCACATAGCAATTGTCTTTGGATGATGAAGCGTTAGTTTTATCATAGTACTAAGCCTCATGAGGCTGGTGGTTAGTTTCAATCTTCGCTGCCTTTCCTTTCCACATATTATTTCTGGTGCCTATTTAAAGAAGCTGATTGGACACCGAGTGACCTTTACGTCGACATGTCATCACCACCAGATGTTCAGGTCGGCAAGCGAACGACACAGAGCTCTCGAGCCTGTCTTATTTATATAAATGGGTGAATCATGGACAACCATATAACTAGAAAATCGATCGTTATCATCATGTGCCACACCGACATGCTTGTGCGATCGTGTAAAAGTATAGTATCAATTTTGTTGTTGATTGTTAATCGTGCCACGAACACCAAACTATCTATAGTTCGTTTACAAATTAGTGCCCACAGTTGGTCAATTATCTCGGAAACTGTTTTATGAATTTTTGCAAATCTTCTCTCTTTGTCGTGCACTATCATCTCTCGTTTCCTGTATTTTGCTAGTTGTAACCAAGTATTAGAAAAATAAATCGATAGAAACAATACAAATCCGGCTTTACAAATTTTAGTAGTAGCCTCCCATCAGTCAAAGTTGACTATGTATTTTGCATCGTCCCCAGAGGTATGATTTTTTTTCTTTCTTTGTATTTTTGACGTGTATTGTCTTTTTCAATGAATCTGTCTGCTTGTTGTTTGAGTTTGCGCTTTACAGTGTGTTTCCAAAGATCGCGGTCTGCAGATACCTCTTCCCAGGCTGCAGGGTTTATGTTCTATGTTATGTTATGTTATGTACATGGTTATGAGTTTTCATGTCACGTTTACATACGTCTGTCTATAAATGGGAGTTTTGGGCGTCCCCTAGTTCTTTTGCCATCTACCAGTTGTCCATAAAATATATCTTTCGGTATACAGCCATCTTTCATTCGGTGTAAGTGGCCAAGCGAGCGTAATCTACGTTGTTTGAGCAGTGTGTAGATGTTCGGGAGGCCTGTTCGAGTGAGAACATCCACGTTTGTCACTTTGTTCTTCCAGGTGATACCAAGAATACGGTGCTGGCATCGCGGACTTACAAATAAATGTTGAGAATAGCATGGGCTACTAAAATGAGCAATTAGGAGGTTCGAAAAAGATTAAAACAGATATCTTCTTGTCAACATCTGCAGGAAATAATCTTCACTATTTTGTTAACATCTAATTGAGAATGAGATTTTGTTACCATCTAATTGAGAATGAGATTTTGTTACCATCTAATTGAGAATGAAATTTTGTTACCATCTAATTGAGAATGAAATTTTGTTACCATCTAATTGAGAATGAAATTTTGTTACCATCTAATTGAGAATGAAATTTTGTTACCATCTAATTGAGAATGAAATTTTGTTACCATCTAATGAGAATGAAATTTTGTTACCATCTAATTGAGAATGAAATTTTGTTACCATCTAATGAGAGCGAAATTTTGTTACCATCTAATTGAGAACGAAATTTTGTTACCATCTAATGAGAACGAAATTTTGTTACCATCTAATGAGAATGAAATTGTGTTACCATCTAATGAGAATGAAATTGTGTTACCATCTAATGAGAATGAAATTTTGTTACCATCTAATGAGAATGAAATTGTGTTACCATCTAATGAGAATGAGATTTTGTTACCATCTAATGAGAATGAAATTGTGTTACCATCTAATGAGAATGAGATTTTGTTACCATCTAATGAGAATGAAATTGTGTTACCATCTAATGAGAATGAGATTTTGTTACCATCTAATGAGAATGAAATTTTGTTACCATCTAATGAGAATGAAATTGTGTTACCATCTAATGAGAATGAAATTGTGTTACCATCTAATGAGAATGAAATTGTGTTACCATCTAATGAGAATGAAATTTTGTTACCATCTAATTGAGAACGAAATTTTGTTACCATCTAATGAGAATGAAATTGCTGAAAAATTGAAAGAAATAGAAACATTCAGAGAGGCAGAGACAGAGAGGAAAAAAACATAAACCCTTATTTAGAAAATAGTTTGACAGGAAGTTGAGCAGATATAAAGTTGTGGAGAGACAGGATCACCTACTCTAAAAGACACGGTGCTACAGAATGAGAAAACGACATTTTTACAAAACTATTTTTGTAATACCGAAAGATGACAAATAAAAAATATTGAATATGTTAAAGATCGCTTACAGTTTATCACTAAATGCTATATCAACATATGTAAATATATTGTATCATTTTATACATGTATATATGGAACTTCCGGTATATGGTGGATAGGCGGCGGGAACAAGTTAAGGCTATGCATGAAAAGTGTTCCTTGTTGCAGTTTTCTCATATTCCAAGTCCGGCTTGTTGCAGGAGCTACTGAGTTAAGTGCTCTGTGCACACCGTGAGCAGTGCGTTTCATCCGGTTTAATCATGTTTCGATATTCCAATTGTTTACAATGATGATATCGTATGACAGGGAACAGTTGGCTGTGTACACTTTCTGCACGGTTTCGCCTTATGTCTTTTGGCGTGTGCTGAGACTGCTACGATGGGGACTACAGTTACCTTTCTTTGTTTGGGAGATGAGCTATTAATTCGGATGATTACGCTGGCAAGGGCGGTTGAGCAATTATGGATTTTATTTCGTTTGCAGTGATACCGTAGCCTTCCATAAAGAATATGTATATATATTGAGAAAGAGAGTTTATCGGTGCTATGGAGCCAGTTCTGACATATGGAAACAATCATGCAATCAAGGACAGTAGACAAACAAATGAAGAGACGATTAGAGGCCACAGAGATCTGATTTATCTGAAGAATGTTGAGAGTTCCCGGGACAGCTAAAAAGACCAACGAGGAAATTCTCAAAATTTCAAGAGGCCAACACAAAAAGTGAGCTCCTAAAAGACATGAGAAAGAAACAATCGACATTTATTGGGCACATCACGAGAAGAAGAAAGCTGGAATATTTGGTTACAACTGAGGAAAATACAGGGAAAGAGAAATCGTTAACAACAAAGAGACAAGATACTAGATACCTTGATGCTGTGGCACAGTAAACACAACAGAATTGATACGATGCATTGTGGACAGAGAGTTGTGGAGAAATGTGATCACCCACGCCAAGCGGTACAGTATATGATGATGTAATATAAGACTGACTATTAAAAAAAAAAATAAGGTGTACACTGTTTCAAGTTAAACACACAAAAACAAAAAAACATAATAATTACCGATTCTTCCTGCCTCGTTTGAAATTGCGGAGACTTGAGTCGATTTGCTTGTAAAACAGTCACAAAAATTCCTGTTTTTCTTCAACAAAATGAACAATATCGTATGAATTATAAATTCTACTTGTACCATGCACTATTTCAGTCCCATTCGCTGAATACAAAAGACTAAATGTTGACGTCCGCTTCAATACAATCTAACTAAACACCGAACTGTGAATATTTGTTCAGGATAATTGGTGTGCGTCCGCAAAGTAAAAGTTCACCTCAGGTTTATTACTCATAAATTAACATATCGCTAGCATCTGTCGACATCAGCTAGGCCTGGGTTGAACAGCTGCTACCACAATGGTTCACTGTCGACTCTTTGGGTTTATTTTTCACAGGTTGTGTGCGTCGGAATCGATCTTCTGCGGAGGTGACATTTATTATAGACAGGATTATGAACATATGTGCTTTTTATGTTTGGTAACCGTCGTGGGGCTGGTTATGTTCACAGTTTTCGTATGTTTAATAATGTACGTGTTCTTGCATCTAAGACTAACATTATTTATTTTCAACGGTTGTCATTAGTACTCGTATCTTTTTTGTCTGACTTTACAGGACAATCTCAGCTTAGTGTGCGAGGAAAAGCGGCGAATCATCGAGACAATTTCAAAATGATGATGATTAATGTCATATTTTAGTAATGGTAGGAATAGAAAAGTCTTTACACAGAGCTTTGCAGCAGGGGGTAATCTGATCATCGGAAGTAGGCCCCTTCCCCGTCGAGCAAGTGTTCCGGTTCTTTCATCATTATCATCATCATGTGCCATATCGGTTAGCGTAGGCGATCATGTCCTTCCACAATCTTCAATCCACAGTGCATCGTATCAATTATGTTGTTAACTCTTTTCCATGCCATGACACCAAATTATTAAGTATGTTCTCTCTTTTATCGTCCGCGATATCTCTTTCATCATATTTTGCCAGTTGTAGCCAAGTATTCCAACTTTCCTTTTCTCATGATGTACCGGAAATATGTTGATTGTTTCTTTCTGATGTTTTTTATGAGCTCCCTTTTTGTGTTAGCATCTTTGATAATTTCCACGTTGGTTTTTTTTTAGCTCTCCATGGAACTTTCAACATTCTTCTGAGGAATCCCATCATGCGAACCGGCCCTTTAGCTTCTTGATACTCTAGAAGAGGTGAGCCTGCTTGGGTCATGTCTCCGATCGAATCTATTGCCCATACCTGGTAGCGCTTTCTTAGCTTTAATCTGTCGAAATGGTGTCACTTCACGTGGAGGCAGCTGTCTAAAATGGTTTGTACTCTGCGTGACTGTCTTATATACTCATAGGGAGAACTCTTCTCTGAAACTAATCCTTTTAACCTGACGTAACTTTGTATGGTGGGGTGGGTCAGCAACTAATAACGAGTGGTAAAGATACATCGGGCTGAGTACTCCATTCATCTGAGCCGGTGATACTGCAAACACTGAATGTTACTGTTTAAAATGTTATTCCCGACAGCAGTATACGGCCTCGCTTTGCAATTTTCAAATGTCGAAGGTTCTTTTACGTGTTCAGCTTGATATGTCTCTCCCTGTTATAGTTCGTCTACGATATGTCTAGTTCTTTATTTCACTTACCAAGAGATCAAGCGTTACTAAAAATATGAGAATAGGCAAAGAAATAGGCAAATAAAGGGTCAAAGAATTACGCAAATAGGTAAAGAATAAAGCAAATAAATAAGAAACGAGTTAGGCAAAGAAATTGGGAAAGAATTGAGCAAAGAAGTGAGCAAAAAAATAGGGAAAATCTTTAGGAAAAATATGATCACAAATTAGGCAAAAGATGAAGCAAAGAAATAGGGAAAGAATTAGGCATATAAGTAGGCAAATAAATAGACTATGAAATAGGCAAAGAAATAGGCAATTATATGGGCTATGAAATAATCAAAGAATTAAGTAAAAAAAAAAATAGTAAATAATAAAACTCAGGACTAAGCAAAGAGTTAGTCAAATAAATAGGAAAATATTATTCATAAAAATAGACGAAGAATTAGACAAATAAATGGGAAAAGAATTAGACTATCACAAACTTAACGTGATCGCTTTCAACTAGTTGGTCTGATCAAAAATATAGATGGCTCTGGGTAAAAAGATAAAAAAAAAAGTGGGAAGATAACATCAAACAATGGGCAGAGCTGCACTTTGCAGATTTGTAAAGGATGACTGAAGATAGAGAGAAATAGAGACGAAGTCTGGCAGTGGCTCATCAATGACCTCTGGGTAATGTGATGGTAAAAAAGAAGATCCCGTTTATACTCCTTTTTAAAAAAATGTTGATGAACGTCTTTTTGATCGAAATGACTAGATAAACTGTCGTCCACGCAGCCGACGTGCCTCGGACTGAAGTTCGACCTTGCAAACGTCATACCCGACATTGCAAAATGGCTGCATGCCGCCCAGATTATGCAGAGACAAACGTAGTCGCTTAAACCGTTTCTGTTGTTTTGTTTTAAATGTGTTTCCGAGGAAAATGAAGTGAGGACGTGAATGTATTCTCTCTTTTCGATGGAAATCATTTTTGAATCGTCGCCTGTGATACCGTTTAAGGCTGCACGAAAGTCGACCTTGTCGGCAGAATTTGCCAACGCGCATTGGCGGTGTGCTGGTGACGTACAATGGGGCGGATATAGGGAATTCCTGACTGCAGTGAAGTTGATTCCATGAACAGAACAGAACACAACACAACAGAACAGAACAGAAGATGTAAAAATATAAACGATCCATATGAAGATGCATCCTTATAGAACCAATCTTATCTTACATACATAGTCAACAAATAAAATAGTTGGAGTTAATGTCACGTGGTTAATTAGCATACACGAAGACGAAAAGGAAGCAGAGTTCAGGGAATGTCCAAAATAAGAGGTAGAATGAGTTACATAGCTATGAGAGTGACGGATAGAATGAGTTACACAGCTACGAGAGTGACAGGCAGAATGAGTTACACAGCTACGAGAGCGACAGGCAGAATGAATTACACAGCTACGAGAGTGAAAACTTATGGAATCTATAGCAGCATAAAATGCAAATGTCTGAATCTGCCAAGAACGGAAACTATATAGAACTTTTATCACCCTAGAGACTAAAAGGGCTTTCTATAAGAGGGAGAGCTGAAGAAAGGGAAGGAATAAAACAGGCGGCAGCCGTTCTTATATTCCTAGTGGCTATGTTCTGTTGTATTCTATTTACATTAACAATGCTATGCAGCATAAGCTGCTTTTTGCAAATTGTATTTTATTACAAAAAGGGAACTCCTAAAAAACATCAGAAAGAAACAATCAACATTTTTTGGGGCACATTATGAAAAGAGGTAAGTTGGAATACTTGGTTACAACTGGCAAAATAAAAGGAAAGAGAGATCGCGGACGATAAAGAGAGAAAATACTGGATAGCTTGGTGTCATGGCATGGAAAATAGTCAACAAAAGAACTGATACGATGTCCTGAAGATAGAAGATTGTGGAAGGACATGATCGTCTACGCCATCCAAAATGGCACATGATGATGATGATATTATCGATAATATGTGTCTAATCCACAACATATTTCAACATAAATTATATCAGATGAATCATGCAGTTATTATGTGGATAAACATATACATACATTGGGTATATCATTTAAAAGATATCATCTTATATCTTTCAACAAGATGCGTTATAATGATATCTTGTTAAAACGACATGAGAAATTGTTTGCGGTCTCCAAAATGGTCAGTCAGATCAGCACAAGTTTTGTAACTACGAGAATTTCAGGGTTAATTCGGGGACTGTAAAATAAAGTAAAGAGCCCCCGTCACGCCAAGTGGCGTATAGGGAATACGGTGTTAGTGACCATATATTTTTACAGATCTTCAGCACATGATTTTTGGGGTAATGTGGTCGGTATTACGCCCGTGCCGCTTTACTTTCCTAGAAAAAAAAACCCGGCACCCATTTAAGACTGGGTGAACCTGGAAGCCGTCGGTTGGGATCGAACCCTACCTCTTGTCCTTTGTAGTCCAGTTAACTAACCACTGAGCTATCGCGGCTAATTCGGGGACTGGGTAGTCCATAATTGAGACGTCGGCCTCTGGACAGACAGGTCCTGGGGTTCGATTCACAGCACAGGATTTCGACGATTATTAAACAAAAAAATGTTTCCGGCTTGACTCACTTGGTTTCAACAGGACCTAACAGGGAAAAAAAAAAGAGTACAAATGTGCTCTCGCGCATGTGAAAGAACACTTGTTGCAGTTCAAAATCGAAATGAGTAGTTCAAGAATGGCCTCTGTCCAGGTAAAAATTGCTAAGCAAATTTACCCATACCGAAGATGGATGTGTCGGGCCGAAAGGCGCAGATATCGCCATTTTGCTATAAACTAGTGACACAACGCATCTCACGCCCACTTAATGGTTGAACGCCAAGCAAAATAAGGTAATTCTTCTGTTGTTAGTTTTTTAAATCAATTCATTGGACACGGAGATGATGTTTCACCTAGACAGGGAGATGGTGTCATCTAGACAGGGAGATGGTGTCACCTAGAGAAGGAGATGATGTGTCCCTAGACAGGGAAATGATGTGTCTCCTAGACATGGAGATGATGTGTCCCTAGACAGGGAAATGATGTGTCACTTAGAAAGGGAGATGATGTGTCACCTAGACAGGGAGATGGTGTCACCTAGACAGGGAGATGATGTGTCCCCTAGACAGGGAAATGATGTGTATCCTAGACATGGAGATGACGTGTCCCTAGACAGGGAAATAATGTGTCACTTAGAAAGGGAGATGATGTGTCACCTAGACAGGGAGATGGTGTCCCCTAGACAGGGAGATAGTGTCACCTAGTCAGGGAGATGATGTGTCCCCTAGACAGGGAGATGTGTCCCCTAGACAGGGAGATGTGTCACCTAGAAAGGGAGACGGTCCTAGACAAGGAGACGATGTGTCACCTAGACAGGGAGATGGCATTCTACTGTGTACTGACATTCTACAAATTGAATTGCGTTTTCGACAATGAGTAAATAAAAAAATTTAAAAAAAAATTAAAAAAAAAAACATCCCTGCGTGTATTACGAGGTGACTATATTTCTTGTCTTAACATACCATTTGCAACTTGTGTAAAAGACGAGAAATTTATCAACCTAAACGGTCTAGATCAACACATACCGCTGTGATTACACGTTGAGTTATTTATATTAACAAGGAAGTTGCAGCAATAAAACATATAGCTAACTTACGAGCTGTCCAGTATACTTGAGACGTAGATGGTTTCAGCACGGTTGATCAAACTCACGTATCAGTTCTTAATGGCTTGTATTGATTGGGTTAAATTTGTGGTTCCACAATCTTTTCGAGTAACTACCACTAAGGTAGAATAAGCATATTCTGATCGACACTAATTTCAGTTAACCCACACTTTTCACTCTCGCAGCTGTGTAACACATTCTACCCGTCACTCTCGTAGCTGTGTAACTCATTCTACCCGTCACTCTCGTAGCTGTGTAACTAATTCTACCCGTCACTCTCGTAGCTGTGTAACTCATTCTACCCGTCACTCTCGTAGCTGTGTAACTAATTCTACCCGTCACTCTCGTAGCTGTGTAACTCATTCTACCCGTCACTCTTGTAGCTGTGTAACTCATTCTACCCGTCACTCTCGTAGCTGTGTAACTCATTCTACCCGTCACTCTCGTAGCTGTGTAACTAATTCTACCCGTCACTCTCGTAGCTGTGTAACTAATTCTACCCGTCACTCTCGTAGCTGTGTAACTCATTCTACCCGTCACTCTTGTAGCTGTGTAACTCATTCTACCCGTCACTCTTGTAACTGTGTAACTCATTCTACCCGTCACTCTTGTAGCTGTGTAACTCATTCTACCTGTCACTCTCGTAGCTGTGTACCTCATTCTACCTGTCACTCTCGTAGCTGTGTAACTCATTCTACCCGTCACTCTCGTAGCTGTGTAACTAATTCTACCCGTCACTCTCGTAGCTGTGTAACTCATTCTACCCGTCACTCTCGTAGCTGTGTAACTAATTCTACCCGTCACTCTCGTAGCTGTGTAACTCATTCAACCCGTCACTCTCGTAGCTGTGTAACTAATTCTACCCGTCACTCTTGTAGCTGTGTAACTCATTCTACCCGTCACTCTCGTAGCTGTGTAACTCATTCTACCCGTCACTCTCGTAGCTGTGTAACTAATTCTACCCGTCACTCTCGTAGCTGTGTAACTCATTCTACCCGTCACTCTCGTAGCTGTGTAACTAATTCTACCCGTCACTCTCGTAGCTGTGTAACTCATTCTACCCGTCACTCTCGTAGCTGTGTAAGTCATTCTACCCGTCACTCTTGTAGCTGTGTAACTCATTCTACCCGTCACTCTCGTAGCTGTGTAACTCATTCTACCCGTCACTCTCATAGCTGTGTAACTAATTCTACCCGTCACTCTCGTAGCTGTGTAACTCATTCTACCCGTCACTCTCGTAGCGGTGTAACTAATTCTACCCGTCACTCTCGTAGCTGTGTAACTCATTCTACAGGTCACTCTTGTAGCTGTGTAACTCATTCTACCCGTCACTCTCGTAGCTTGTAACTCATTCTACCCGTCACTCTCGTAGCTGTGTAACTCATTCTACCCGTCACTCTCGTAGCTGTGTAACTCATTCTACCCGTCACTCTCGTAGCTGTGTAACTCATTATACCCGTCACTCTTGTAGCTGTGTAACTCATTCTACCCGTCACTCTTGTAGCTGTGTAACTCATTCTACCCGTCACTCTTGTAGCTGTGTAACTCATTCTACCTGTCACTCTCGTAGCTGTGTACCTCATTCTACCTGTCACTCTCGTAGCTGTGTAACTCATTCTACCCGTCACTCTCGTAGCTGTGTATCTCATTCTACCCGTCACTCTCGTAGCTGTGTAACTAATTCTACCCGTCACTCTCGTAGCTGTGTAACTCATTCTACCCGTCACTCTCGTAGCTGTGTAACTCATTCTACCCGTCACTCTTGTAGCTGTGTAACTCATTCTACCCGTCACTCTTGTAGCTGTGTAACTCATTCTACCCGTCACTCTTGTAGCTGTGTAACTCATTCTACCCGTCACTCTCGTAGCTGTGTAACTCATTCTACCCGTCACTCTCGTAGCTGTGTACCTCATTCTACCCGTCACTCTCGTAGCTGTGTAACTCATTCTACCCGTCACTCTTGTAGCTGTGTAACTCATTCTACCCGTCACTCTTGTAGCTGTGTAACTCATTCTACCCGTCACTCTCGTAGCTGTGTAACTCATTCTACCCGTCACTCTCGTAGCTGTGTAACTCATTCTACCTGTCACTCTCGTAGCTGTGTACCTCATTCTACCTGTCACTCTCGTTACTGTGTAACTCATTCTACACGTCACTCTCGTAGCTGTGTAACTAATTCTACCCGTCACTCTCGTAGCTGTGTACCTCATTCTACCTGTCACTCTTGTAGCTGTGTAACTCATTCTACCTGTCACTCTCGTAGCTGTGTACCTCATTCTACCCGTCACTCTTGTAGCTGTGTAACTCATTCTACCCGTCACTCTTGTAGCTGTGTAACTCATTCTACCTGTCACTCTCGTAGCTGTGTAACTCATTCTACCTGTCACTCTCGTAGCTGTGTAACTCATTCTACCTGTCACTCTCGTAGCTGTGTAACTCATTCTACCTGTCACTCTTGTAGCTGTGTAACTCATTCTACCTGTCACTCTCGTAGCTGTAAAACTCATTCTACCTGTCACTCTCGTAGCTGTGTAACTCATTCTACCCGTCACTCTTGTAGCTGTGTAACTCCTTCTACCCGTCACTATTGTAGCTGTGTACGTCATTCTACCTGTCACTCTCGTAGCTGTGTACCTCATTCTACCCGTCACTCTTGTAGCTGTGTAACTCATTCTACCTGTCACTCTTGTAGCTGTGTAACTCATTCTACCTGTCACTCTCGTAGCTGTGTATCTCATTCTACCTGTCACTCTCGTAGCTGTGTAACTCATTCTACCCGTCTCTCTCGTAGCTGTGTAACTAATTCTACCCGTCACTCTCGTAGCTGTGTAACTCATTCTACCCGTCACTCTTGTAGCTGTGTAACTCATTCTACCCGTCACTCTTGTAGCTGTGTAACTCATTCTACCTGTCACTCTCGTAGCTGTGTACCTCATTCTACCTGTCACTCTCGTAGCTGTGTAACTCATTCTACCCGTCACTCTCGTAGCTGTGTATCTCATTCTACCCGTCACTCTCGTAGCTGTGTAACTAATTCTACCCGTCACTCTCGTAGCTGTGTAACTCATTCTACCCGTCACTCTCGTAGCTGTGTAACTCATTCTACCCGTCACTCTTGTAGCTGTGTAACTCATTCTACCCGTCACTCTTGTAGCTGTGTAACTCATTCTACCTGTCACTCTTGTAGCTGTGTAACTCATTCTACCCGTCACTCTCGTAGCTGTGTAACTCATTCTACCCGTCACTCTCGTAGCTGTGTACCTCATTCTACCCGTCACTCTCGTAGCTGTGTAACTCATTCTACCCGTCACTCTTGTAGCTGTGTAACTCATTCTACCCGTCACTCTTGTAGCTGTGTAACTCATTCTACCCGTCACTCTTGTAGCTGTGTAACTCATTCTACCCGTCACTCTTGTAGCTGTGTAACTCATTCTACCCGTCACTCTTGTAGCTGTGTAACTCATTCTACCTGTCACTCTCGTAGCTGTGTACCTCATTCTACCTGTCACTCTCGTAGCTGTGTAACTCATTCTACCCGTCACTCTCGTAGCTGTGTATCTCATTCTACCCGTCACTCTCGTAGCTGTGTAACTAATTCTACCCGTCACTCTCGTAGCTGTGTAACTCATTCTACCCGTCACTCTCGTAGCTGTGTAACTCATTCTACCCGTCACTCTCGTAGCTGTGTAACTCATTCTACCCGTCACTCTTGTAGCTGTGTAACTCATTCTACCCGTCACTCTCGTAGCTGTGTAACTAATTCTACCCGTCATTCTCGTAGCTGTGTACCTCATTCTACCCGTCACTCTTGTAGCTGTGTAACTCATTCTACCCGTCACTCTCGTAGATGTGTAACTCATTCTACCTGTCACTCTCGTAGCTGTGTACCTCATTCTACCCGTCACTCTTGTAGCTGTGTACCTCATTCTACCCGTCACTCTCGTAGCTATGTAACTCATTCTACCTGTCACTCTCGTAGCTGTGTAACTCATTCTACCCGTCACTCTCGTAGGTGTGTAACTCATTCTACCTGTCACTCTCGTAGCTGTGTAACTCATTCTACCTGTCACTCTCGTAGCTGTGTAACTCATTCTACCTGTCACTCTTGTAGCTGTGTAACTCTTTCTACCCGTCACTCTTGTAGCTGTGTAACTCATTCTACCCGTCACTCTCGTAGCTGTGTACCTCATTCTACCCGTCACTCTTGTAGCTGTGTAACTCATTCTACCTGTCACTCTCGTAGCTGTGTAACTCATTCTACCTGTCACTCTCGTAGCTGTGTAACTCATTCTACCTGTCACTCTTGTAGCTGTGTAACTCATTCTACCTGTCACTCTTGTAGCTGTGTAACTCATTCTACCTGTCACTCTCGTAGCTGTGTAACTCATTCTACCTGTCACTCTTGTGGCTGTGTAACTCATTCTACCCGTCACTCTTGTAGCTGTGTACCTCATTCTACCTGTCACTCTCGTAGCTGTGTAACTCATTCTACCCGTCACTCTTGTAGCTGTGTACCTCATTCTACCTGTCACTCTCGTAGCTGTGTAACTCATTCTACCTGTCACTCTCGTATCTGTGTAACTCATTCTACCTGTCACTCTTGTAGCTGTGTAACTCATTCTACCCGTCACTCTTGTAGCTGTGTAACTTATTCTAGCCGTCACTCTCGTAGCTGTGTAACTAATTCTACCCGTCACTCTCGTAGCTGTGTAACTCATTCTACCCGTCACTCTCGTAGCTGTGTAACTCATTCTACCCGTCACTCTTGTAGCTGTGTAACTCATTCTACCCGTCACTCTCGTAGCTGTGTAACTCATTCTACCCGTCACTCTCGTAGCTGTGTAACTAATTCTACCCGTCACTCTCGTAGCTGTGTAACTCATTCTACCCGTCACTCTCGTAGCGGTGTAACTAATTCTACCCGTCACTCTCGTAGCTGTGTAACTCATTCTACAGGTCACTCTTGTAGCTGTGTAACTCATTCTACCCGTCACTCTCGTAGCTTGTAACTCATTCTACCCGTCACTCTCGTAGCTGTGTAACTCATTCTACCCGTCACTCTCGTAGCTGTGTAACTCATTCTACCCGTCACTCTCGTAGCTGTGTAACTCATTCTACCCGTCACTCTTGTAGCTGTGTAACTCATTCTACCCGTCACTCTTGTAGCTGTGTAACTCATTCTACCCGTCACTCTTGTAGCTGTGTAACTCATTCTACCTGTCACTCTCGTAGCTGTGTACCTCATTCTACCTGTCACTCTCGTAGCTGTGTAACTCATTCTACCCGTCACTCTCGTAGCTGTGTATCTCATTCTACCCGTCACTCTCGTAGCTGTGTAACTAATTCTACCCGTCACTCTCGTAGCTGTGTAACTCATTCTACCCGTCACTCTCGTAGCTGTGTAACTCATTCTACCCGTCACTCTTGTAGCTGTGTAACTCATTCTACCCGTCACTCTTGTAGCTGTGTAACTCATTCTACCCGTCACTCTTGTAGCTGTGTAACTCATTCTACCCGTCACTCTCGTAGCTGTGTAACTCATTCTACCCGTCACTCTCGTAGCTGTGTACCTCATTCTACCCGTCACTCTCGTAGCTGTGTAACTCATTCTACCCGTCACTCTTGTAGCTGTGTAACTCATTCTACCCGTCACTCTTGTAGCTGTGTAACTCATTCTACCCGTCACTCTCGTAGCTGTGTAACTCATTCTTCCCGTCACTCTCGTAGCTGTGTAACTCATTCTACCTGTCACTCTCGTAGCTGTGTACCTCATTCTACCTGTCACTCTCGTTACTGTGTAACTCATTCTACCCGTCACTCTCGTAGCTGTGTAACTAATTCTACCCGTCACTCTCGTAGCTGTGTACCTCATTCTACCTGTCACTCTTGTAGCTGTGTAACTCATTCTACCTGTCACTCTCGTAGCTGTGTACCTCATTCTACCTGTCACTCTTGTAGCTGTGTAACTCATTCTACCCGTCACTCTTGTAGCTGTGTAACTCATTCTACCTGTCACTCTCGTAGCTGTGTAACTCATTCTACCTGTCACTCTCGTAGCTGTGTAACTCATTCTACCTGTCACTCTCGTAGCTGTGTAACTCATTCTACCTGTCACTCTTGTAGCTGTGTAACTCATTCTACCTGTCACTCTCGTAGCTGTGTAACTCATTCTACCTGTCACTCTCGTAGCTGTGTAACTCATTCTACCCGTCACTCTTGTAGCTGTGTAACTCCTTCTACCCGTCACTATTGTAGCTGTGTACGTCATTCTACCTGTCACTCTCGTAGCTGTGTACCTCATTCTACCCGTCACTCTTGTAGCTGTGTAACTCATTCTACCTGTCACTCTTGTAGCTGTGTAACTCATTCTACCTGTCACTCTCGTAGCTGTGTATCTCATTCTACCTGTCACTCTCGTAGCTGTGTAACTCATTCTACCCGTCTCTCTCGTAGCTGTGTAACTAATTCTACCCGTCACTCTCGTAGCTGTGTAACTCATTCTACCCGTCACTCTCGTAGCTGTGTAACTCATTCTACCCGTCACTCTTGTAGCTGTGTAACTCATTCTACCCGTCACTCTCGTAGCTGTGTAACTAATTCTACCCGTCATTCTCGTAGCTGTGTACCTCATTCTACCCGTCACTCTTGTAGCTGTGTAACTCATTCTACCCGTCACTCTCGTAGCTGTGTAACTCATTCTACCTGTCACTCTCGTAGCTGTGTACCTCATTCTACCCGTCACTCTTGTAGCTGTGTACCTCATTCTACCCGTCACTCTCGTAGCTATGTAACTCATTCTACCTGTCACTCTCGTAGCTGTGTAACTCATTCTACCCGTCACTCTCGTAGGTGTGTAACTCATTCTACCTGTCACTCTCGTAGCTGTGTAACTCATTCTACCTGTCACTCTCGTAGCTGTGTAACTCATTCTACCTGTCACTCTTGTAGCTGTGTAACTCTTTCTACCCGTCACTCTTGTAGCTGTGTAACTCATTCTACCCGTCACTCTCGTAGCTGTGTACCTCATTCTACCCGTCACTCTTGTAGCTGTGTAACTCATTCTACCTGTCACTCTCGTAGCTGTGTAACTCATTCTACCTGTCACTCTCGTAGCTGTGTAACTCATTCTACCTGTCACTCTTGTAGCTGTGTAACTCATTCTACCTGTCACTCTTGTAGCTGTGTAACTCATTCTACCTGTCACTCTCGTAGCTGTGTAACTCATTCTACCTGTCACTCTTGTGGCTGTGTAACTCATTCTACCCGTCACTCTTGTAGCTGTGTACCTCATTCTACCTGTCACTCTCGTAGCTGTGTAACTCATTCTACCCGTCACTCTTGTAGCTGTGTACCTCATTCTACCTGTCACTCTCGTAGCTGTGTAACTCATTCTACCCGTCACTCTCGTATCTGTGTAACTCATTCTACCTGTCACTCTTGTAGCTGTGTAACTCATTCTACCCGTCACTCTTGTAGCTGTGTAACTTATTCTAGCCGTCACTCTCGTAGCTGTGTACCTCATTCTACCTGTCACTCTCGTAGCTGTGTACCTCATTCTACCCGTCACTCTCGTAGCTGTGTAACTCATTCTACCCGTCACTCTCGTAGCTGTGTAACTCATTCTACCTGTCACTCTCGTAGCTGTGTACCTCATTCTACCCGTCACTCTTGTAGCTGTGTAACTCATTCTACCCGTCACTCTTGTAGCTGTGTAACTCATTCTACCTGTCACTCTCGTAGCTGTGTACCTCATTCTACCCGTCACTCTTGTAGCTGTGTAACTCATTCTACCCGTCACTCTCGTAGCTGTGTAACTCATTCTACCTGTCACTCTCCTAGCTGTGTACCTCATTCTACCCAACACTCTTGTAGCTGTGTACCTCATTCTACCCGTCACTCTCGTAGCTGTGTAACTCATTCTACCTGTCACTCTCGTAGCTGTGTAACTCATTCTACCCGTCACTCTCGTAGGTGTGTAACTCATTCTACCTGTCACTCTCGTAGCTGTGTAACTCATTCTACCTGTCACTCTCGTAGCTGTATAACTCATTCTACCTGTCACTCTTGTAGCTGTGTAACTCATTCTACCCGTCACTCTTGTAGCTGTGTAACTCATTCTACCCGTCACTCTCGTAGCTGTGTACCTCATTCTACCCGTCACTCTTGTACCTGTGTAACTCATTCTACCTGTCACTCTCGTAGCTGTGTAACTCATTCTACCTGTCACTCTCGTAGCTGTGTAACTCATTCTACCTGTCACTCTTGTAGCTGTGTAACTCATTCTACCTGTCACTCTCGTAGCTGTGTAACTCATTCTACCTGTCACTCTTGTGGCTGTGTAACTCATTCTACCCGTCACTCTTGTAGCTGTGTACCTCATTCTACCTGTCACTCTCGTAGCTGTGTAACTCATTCTACCCGTCACTCTTGTAGCTGTGTACCTCATTCTACCTGTCACTCTCGTAGCTGTGTAACTCATTCTACCTGTCACTCTCGTATCTGTGTAACTCATTCTACCTGTCACTCTTGTAGCTGTGTAACTCATTCTACCCGTCACTCTTGTAGCTGTGTAACTTATTCTAGCCGTCACTCTCGTAGCTGTGTACCTCATTCTACCTGTCACTCTCGTAGCTGTGTACCTCATTCTACCCGTCACTCTTGTAGCTGTGTAACTCATTCTACCCGTCACTCTTGTAGCTGTGTAACTCATTCTACCTGTCACTCCTGTAGCTGTGTACCTCATTCTACCCATCACTAATTTCAATAAATCACGCCCTCCACATCTATAGAAACTTGCTATTTTAATTCAACAAACTCATCCTTAAGCCCACACATTACACATTTATTATTTTATAGAGTTCCTATTGTTTACATAAAAAAAATTACATCCGTGCTCTTAACTTCATAAAATCATCACCATCATCATCTTTTTTACATAAACCCACCCTAGCCAGTCTCTTTATAACATAAACTCATCCAATCACTCTCTTTATTACATAAACCCATCCAATCACTCTCTTTATTACATAAACCCATCCAATCACTCTCTTATTTACATAAACCCATCCAATTACTCTCTTTATTACATAAACCCATCCAATCACTCTCTTTATTACATAAACCCATCCAATCAATCTCTTTATTACATAAACTCATCCAATCACTCTCTTTATTACATAAACCCATTCAATCACTCTATTACATAAACCCACCCTACCACTCGCTTTATTACATTACCCCACCCTCATCACTATCTTTATTACATTAACCCACCCTACAACTCGCTTTATTACATTACCCCACCCTCATCACTATCTTTATTACATTAACCCACCCTACCACTCGCTTTATTACATTACCACACCCTCATCACTATCTTTATTACATTAACCCACCTTCACCACTCTCTTTATTACATTACCCCACCCTCACCACTTTCTTTGTTACATAAACCCACCCTCTTGGCTTATATAAACCCACCCTCACCACCTTCTTGGCTTATATAAACCCACCCTTACCACCCTCTTGGCTTATATAAACCCACCCTCACCACCCTCTTGGCTTATATAAACCCACCCTCTTGGCTTATATAAACCCACCCTCACCACCCTCTTGGCTTATATAAACCCACCCTCACCACCCTCTTAGCTTATATAAACCCACCCTCTTGGCTTATATAAACCTACCCTCTTGGCTTATATAAACCCACCCTCACCACCCTCTTGGCTTTGATAAACCTTCCCTCTTGGCTTATATAAACCCACTCTCACTACCCTCTTGGTTTATATAAACCCACCCTCTTGGCTTATATAAACCCACCCTCATCACCCTCTTGGCTTATATAAACCCACCCTCTTGGCTTATATAAACCCACCCTCGCCACCATATTTGTTTATTTAAACTTAATCACACCAACACTTCATGATCAACCCTATCAACATTATTTATGAGAACACAATTATTTTCCTTATTACACTTGAGTCCAGCAACCTTTTCTCGCCTCTAATTTTGGATTCACTAACTTACTATCATGTCTACCCCTTTGACTAACAACCATACCCAAAAAATTACCTCATAAAATTAATTTCCACAAAAAAAAAAAAAAAAAAATGAGAGGCCTACTTTACAACGATGTTTTGATCAGTGGTTGTACATAAATAACAACATTTTTATATTAAGATGCAACATATTACATATACTAACATGCAACTACTTACCAAAATGTGATAGAATACGCAAAAGAACATTAGAACCGCCCAAATAGAGTAGAATTGGGAACCAGCCACAGACCACTCCACGAGAATAATCCCCTTGACTCATGTCCGCTCCTACACATTAACACCCGAATTCTTAGAAGTCTTCGAAATCAGCAATTCAATGTTTTAACGCTTCCCTAAACACAGACGCGTGCTTCCAACCACACGCACGGAACTGAACTTGTCAACAAGTGTGCAATCTCGAAGGGGACAGCATTTCCGAATTTGGGAACTGTTGGTAAACAAATGATTAAGATCTGGGAAACCCGTGAGTAATCGATAAAATCGTAAATATGAACATGTTTATAAACAAGGGCAGTATATAATGTCATTACAAACGAGTTTCCACAAATGATGCGTTGAGAGCACGAACCGTGACTGTATAACACGAACGTTAATCTTATTTTCTGTTTGTTTCCTCTGATATCCCATAGGTGTCGAGGGAGATGCAAATATTTTAGCCCTTTCTCCCGTTGCCGTCCCAGCTATTATCGTTTGATGCCGCTGTTGAGCTTTCTTCTTGTTGTTCTTTAATTATATTATGAGTCTGTCCTTCTTTTCTTCTTCTTATTAACAAGTTAAGCACAAAAACACTTCTTGATTTATCTGGAATTGCTAATCAACTCCCAGGGGAAAAGACAAAGAGGAAGACCAAGGAATTCTTGGAGAAGACAGATAGAAGCAGAGATGAAGATGATGGGGAAGACATGGAATGATCTTAAAAGAATGGCAAAAAACAGAACGACTTGGAAAGTGTTTGTTGAAGACCTATGCTCCACTGGGAGCTAAAAAAGTAGAAGCTAATCAACTGGTTGATTTACCTGGAAATGCTAATCAACTGGTTAATTTACCTGGAAATGCTAATCAACTGGTTGATTTACCTGGAAATGCTAATCAACTGGTTGATTTACCTGGAAATGCTAATCAACTGGTTGATTTACCTGGAAATGCTAATCAACTGGTTGGTTCCGGAATTACCAACTGAGGGTGGTGACTACCTTATTCAGCAAAATGGGGCACCCGAACTGGCGTCTTACTGTCCGGAAATTTCTCAACGAACACTTTCTAAACAGAAAGATCGGCCGCGATGAACAGGATGACCTGGTGTTCTGCAAGTGGCCCCCGAGATCACTGGACTTAACATGATTTTACGTTTTACTTTGAGAGCACTCGAAGGAAAGAGTGCATGTACCTCCACTACCAGCAGCAAACCTTGATGATCTATGAGTGTACCTCCTCTAACCTCCACTACCCGCAGCAAACCTAAATGTTCTGTGTAAGTACCTCCACTACCCGCAGCAAACCTAAATGTTCTGTGTAAGTACCTCCACTAACCTCCACTACCCGCAGCAAACCTAAATGTTCTGTGTAAGTACCTCCACTAACCTCCACTACCCGCAGCAAACCTAAATGTTCTGTGTAAGTACCTCCACTAACCTCCACTACCCGCAGCAAACCTAAATGTTCTGTGTAAGTACCTCCACTAACCTCCACTACCCGCAGCAAACCTAAATGATCTGTGTAAGTACCTCCACTAACCTCCACTACCCGCAGCAAATCTAAATGTTTTGTGTATGTACCTCCACTAACCTCCACTACCCACAACAAAAATAGATGATCTGTGTATGTATCACCACTAACCTCCACTACCCGCTACAAAAATAGATGATCTGTGTATGTATCACCACTAACCTCCACTACCCACAACAAAAATAGATGCTCTGCATATGTATCACCACTAACCTCCACAACCCACAACAAAAATAGATGCTCTGCGTATGTATCACCACTAACCTCCACAACCCACAACAAAAGTAGATGATCTGTGTATGTATCACCACTAACCTCCACTACCCGCAACAAACCTAAATGTTCTGTGTAAGTACCTCCACTAACCTCCACTATCACAACAAAAATAGATGATCTGTGTACGTATCACCACTAACCTCCACTACCCACAACAAAAATAGATGATCTGCGTATGTATCACAACAAACCTAGATGATCTGCGTATGTATCACAACAAACCTAGATGATCTGCGTATGTATAACCACTAACCACCACTACCCGCAACAAACCTAGAGGATCTGTGTATGTACAACGACTACCCACATCAAACCTAGATGATCTGTGTATGTACAACGACTACCCACATCAAACCTAGATGATCTGTGTATGTACAACGACTACCCACATCAAACCTAGATGATCAGTGTATGTACAACGACTACCCACATCAAACCTAGATGATCAGCGTATGTACAACGACTACCCACATCAAACCTAGATGATCAGCGTATGTACAACGACTACCCACATCAAACCTAGATGATCTGTGTGTGTACAACGACTACCCACATCAAACCTAGATGATCAGTGTATGTACAACGACTACCCACATCAACCTAGATGATCACGTATGTACAACGACTACCCACATCAAACCTAGATGATCAGCGTATGTACAACGACTACCCACATCAAACCTAGATGATCTGTGTGTGTACAACGACTACCCACATCAAACCTAGATGATCTGTGTATGTACAACGACTACCCACATCAAACCTAGATGATCAGCGTATGTACAACGACTACCCCCATCAAACCTAGATGATCTGTGTATGTACAACGACTACCCACATCAAACCTAGATGATCTGTGTGTGTACAACGACTACCCACATCAAACCTAGATGATCTGTGTATGTACAACGACTACCCACATCAAACCTAGATGATCAGCGTATGTACAACGACTACCACATCAAACCTAGATGATCAGCGTATGTACAACGACTACCCACATCAAACCTAGATGATCTGTGCATGTACAACGACTACCCACATCAAACCTAGATGATCTGTGCATGTACAACGACTACCCACATCAAACCTAGATGATCTGTGCATGTACAACGACTACCCACATCAAACCTAGATGATCTCCAGGAACGGATCGCTGAAACTGTAAACTCCATCACGCCTGTAGCTCTATGATGTAGCGAGTCTGGTCCCAGCTAGATTATCCCAACGATGTTTTGTCAGTAAGAGGTTGGGCTTACATCGTGTGTGTGATACCAACCGATACCATTTAACAATTTATGAGCTGACACAGTCGTAGCCATCAACGTTTAAAAATATTTCAGTCAAGTTTTATTCTATTTCTTTTGGAAATCAAGGAGTGTTTTTGTGGTCACCCTGGTATACTATTTAATGTAGAATCATAAAGCAATACATTTTAATGCAACACACAAATAAGACTATGCGTGTACGTATGTCTATTGTGTGTGTGTTTGTGTGTATTTACATATGTATGTAGAAGGAATATATATATACACATACACGTTTTAAAAAAAAAATATATAAATATCCAGTTGTTTTCTGGTCAGGTTTTTTCTTTTCTTTTTTTGGTCGACACAATTATTTGACTATACTGCCGTGACTCGCACAAGGATCTACTGCCGTGACTCGTACAAGGATCTACTGCCGTGACTCGCACACGGCTTTTACTGCCGTGACTCGCACAAGGCTCTGCTGCCGTGATTCGCACAAGGCTTTTAATGCCGTGACTCGCACAAGGCTCTGCTGCCGTGACTCGCACAAGGCTCTGCTGCCGTGACTCGCACAAGGCTTTTACTGCCGTGACTCGCACAATGATCTACTGCCTTGACTCGCACAAGATTCTACTGCCGTGACTCGCACAAGGCTTTTACTGCCGTGACTCGTAAAAAAGCTTTTACTGCCGTGACTCGCACAAGGCTCTGCTGCTGTGACTCGCACAAGGATCTACTGCCGTGACTCGCACAAGGATCTACTGCCGTGACTCGCACAAGGCTCTACTGCCGTGACTCGCACAAGGCTTTACTGCCGTGACTCGCACAAGGATCTACTGCCGTGACTCGTACAAGGATCTACTGCCGTGACTCGCACACGGCTTTTACTGCCGTGACTCGCACAAGGCTCTGCTGCCGTGATTCGCACAAGGCTTTTAATGCCGTGACTCGCACAAGGCTCTGCTGCCGTGACTCGCACAAGGCTCTGCTGCCGTGACTCGCACAAGGCTTTTACTGCCGTGACTCGCACAATGATCTACTGCCTTGACTCGCACAAGATTCTACTGCCGTGACTCGCACAAGGCTTTTACTGCCGTGACTCGTAAAAAAGCTTTTACTGCCGTGACTCGCACAAGGCTCTGCTGCTGTGACTCGCACAAGGATCTACTGCCGTGACTCGCACAAGGATCTACTGCCGTGACTCGCACAAGGCTCTACTGCCGTGACTCGCACAAGGCTTTACTGCCATGACTCGCACAAGGATCTACTGCCGTGGCTCGTACAAGGATCTACTGCCGTGACTCGCACACGGCTTTTACTGCCGTGACTCGCACAAGGCTCTGCTGCCGTGATTCGCACAAGGCTTTTAATGCCGTGACTCGCACAAGGCTCTGCTGCCGTGACTCGCACAAGGCTTTTACTGCCGTGACTCGCACAAGGCTCTGCTGCCGTGACTTGCACAAGGCTCTGCTGCCGTGACTCGCACAAGGCTTTTACTGCCGTGACTCGCACAATGATCTACTGCCTTGACTCGCACAAGGTTCTACTGCCGTGACTCGCACAAGGCTTTTACTGCCGTGACTCGCACAAAGCTTTTACTGCCGTGACTCGCACAAGGCTCTGCTGCTGTGACTCGCACAAGGATCTACTGCCGTGACTCGCACAAGGATCTACTGCCGTGACTCGCACAAGGCTCTACTGCCGTGACTCGCACAAGGCTCTACTGCCATGACTCGCACAAGGATCTACTGCCGTGACTCGCACAAGGATCTACTGCCGTGACTCGCACAAGGATCTACTGCCGTGACTCGCACAAGGATCTACTGCCGTGACTCGCACAAGGCTTTACTGCCATGACTCGCACAAGGCTCTACTGCCGTGACTCGCACAAGGCTCAACTGCCATGACTCGCACAAGGCTTTACTGCCATGACTCGCACAAGGCTTTACTGCCATGACTCGCACAAGGCTCTACTGCCGTGACTCGCACAAGGCTCTACTGCCGTGACTCGCACAAGGCTCTACTGCCGTGACTCGCACAAGGATCTACTGCCGTGACTCGCACAAGGATCTACTGCCGTGACTCGCACAAGGCTCTACTGCCGTGACTCGCACAAGGCTTTACTGCCATGACTCGCACAAGGATCTACTGCCGTGACTCGCACAAGGCTTTACTGCCATGACTCGCACAAGGCTTTTACTGCCGTGACTCGCACAAGGCTCTACTGCCATGACTCGCACAAGGCTTTACTGCCATGACTCGCACAAGGATCTACTGCCGTGACTCGCACAAGGCTTTACTGCCATGACTCGCACAAGGATCTACTGCCGTGACTCGCACAAGGCTCTACTGCCATGACTCGCACAAGGCTTTACTGCCGTAACTCGCACAAGGCTTTTACTGCCGTGACTCGCACAAGGCTTTACTGCCATGACTCGCACAAGGATCTACTGCCATGACTCGCACAAGGATCTACTGCCGTGACTCGCACAAGGCTCTACTGCCGTGACTCGCACAGGCTTTACTGCCATGACTCGCACAAGGATCTACTGCCGTGACTCGCACAAGGCTTTACTGCCATGACTCGCACAAGATCTACTGCCGTGACTCGCACAAGGCTCTACTGCCATGACTCGCACAAGGCTTTACTGCCATGACTCGCACAAGGATCTACTGCCGTGACTCGCACAAGGCTTTACTGCCATGACTCGCACAAGGATCTACTGCCGTGACTCGCACAAGGCTCTACTGCCATGACTCGCACAAGGCTTTACTGCCGTAACTCGCACAAGGCTTTACTGCCGTGACTCGCACAAGGCTTTACTGCCATGACTCGCACAAGGATCTACTGCCATGACTCGCACAAGGATCTACTGCCGTGACTCGCACAAGGCTCTACTGCCATGACTCGCACAAGGATCTACTGCCGTGACTCGCACAAGGATCTACTGCCGTGACTGCGCACAAGGATCTACTGCCGTGATTCGCACAAGGATCTACAGCCGTGACTCGCACAAGGCTTTACTGCCATGACTCGCACAAGGCTCTACTGCCGTGACTCGCACAAGGCTCTACTGCCATGACTCGCACAAGGCTTTACTGCCATGACTCGCACAAGGCTTTACTGCCATGACTCGCACAAGGCTCTACTGCCGTGACTCGCACAAGGCTCTACTGCCGTGACTCGCACAAGGCTCTACTGCCGTGACTCGCACAAGGATCTACTGCCGTGACTCGCACAAGGATCTACTGCCGTGACTCGCACAAGGCTCTACTGCCGTGACTCGCACAAGGCTTTACTGCCATGACTCGCACAAGGATCTACTGCCGTGACTCGCACAAGGCTTTACTGCCTGACTAGCACAAGGATCTACTGCCGTGACTCGCACAAGGCTCTACTGCCATGACTCGCACAAGGCTTTACTGCCATGACTCGCACAAGGATCTACTGCCGTGACTCGCACAAGGCTTTACTGCCATGACTCGCACAAGGATCTACTGCCGTGACTCGCACAAGGCTCTACTGCCATGACTCGCACAAGGCTTTACTGCCGTAACTCGCACAAGGCTTTTACTGCCGTGACTCGCACAAGGCTTTACTGCCATGACTCGCACAAGATCTACTGCCATGACTCGCACAAGGATCTACTGCCGTGACTCGCACAAGGCTCTACTGCCATGACTCGCACAAGGATCTACTGCCGTGACTCGCACAAGGATCTACTGCCGTGACTCGCACAAGGATCTACTGCCGTGACTCGCACAAGGATCTACTGCCGTGACTCGCACAAGGCTCTACTGCCGTGACTCGCACAAGGCTCAACTGCCATGACTCGCACAAGGCTTTACTGCCATGACTCGCACAGGCTTTACTGCCATGACTCGCACAAGGCTCTACTGCCGTGACTCGCACAAGTTCTACTGCCGTGACTCGCACAAGGCTCTACTGCCGTGACTCGCACAAGGATCTACTGCCGTGACTCGCACAAGGATCTACTGCCGTGACTCGCACAAGGCTCTACTGCCGTGACTCGCACAAGGGCTTTACTGCCATGACTCGCACAAGGATCTACTGCCGTGACTCGCACAAGGCTTTACTGCCATGACTCGCACAAGGCTTTTACTGCCGTGACTCGCACAAGGCTCTACTGCCATGACTCGCACAAGGCTTTACTGCCATGACTCGCACAAGGATCTACTGCCGTGACTCGCACAAGGCTTTACTGCCATGACTCGCACAAGGATCTACTGCCGTGACTCGCACAAGGCTCTACTGCCATGACTCGCAAAGGCTTACTGCCGTAACTCGCACAAGGCTTTTACTGCCGTGACTCGCACAAGGCTTTACTGCCATGACTCGCACAAGGATCTACGCCATGACTCGCACAAGGATCTACTGCCGTGACTCGCACAAGGCTCTACTGCCGTGACTCGCACAAGGCTTTACTGCCATGACTCGCACAAGGATCTACTGCCGTGACTCGCACAAGGCTTTACTGCCATGACTCGCACAAGGATCTACTGCCGTGACTCGCACAAGGCTCTACTGCCATGACTCGCACAAGGCTTTACTGCCATGACTCGCACAAGGATCTACTGCCGTGACTCGCACAAGGCTTTACTGCCATGACTCGCACAAGGATCTACTGCCGTGACTCGCACAAGGCTCTACTGCCATGACTCGCACAAGGCTTTACTGCCGTAACTCGCACAAGGCTTTTACTGCCGTGACTCGCACAAGGCTTTACTGCCATGACTCGCACAAGGATCTACTGCCATGACTCGCACAAGGATCTACTGCCGTGACTCGCACAAGGCTCTACTGCCATGACTCGCACAAGGATCTACTGCCGTGACTCGCACAAGGATCTACTGCCGTGACTCGCACAAGGATCTACTGCCGTGATTCGCACAAGGATCTACAGCCGTGACCGCACAAGGCTTTACTGCCATGAACTCGCACAAGGCTCTACTGCCGTGACTCGCACAAGGCTCTACTGCCATGACTCGCACAAGGCTTTCTGCCATGACTCGCACAAGGCTTTACTGCCATGACTCGCACAAGGCTCTACTGCCGTGACTCGCACAAGGCTCTACTGCCGTGACTCGCACAAGGCTCTACTGCCGTGACTCGCACAAGGATCTACTGCCGTGACTCGCACAAGGATCTACTGCCGTGACTCGCACAAGGCTCTACTGCCGTGACTCGCACAAGGCTTTACTGCCATGACTCGCACAAGGATCTACTGCCGTGACTCGCACAAGGCTTTACTGCCTGACTAGCACAAGGATCTACTGCCGTGACTCGCACAAGGCTCTACTGCCATGACTCGCACAAGGCTTTACTGCCATGACTCGCACAAGGATCTACTGCCGTGACTCGCACAAGGCTTTACTGCCATGACTCGCACAAGGATCTACTGCCGTGACTCGCACAAGGCTCTACTGCCATGACTCGCACAAGGCTTTACTGCCGTAACTCGCACAAGGCTTTTACTGCCGTGACTCGCACAAGGCTTTACTGCCATGACTCGCACAATGATCTACTGCCATGACTCGCACAAGGATCTACTGCCGTGACTCGCACACGGCTTTACTGCATGACTCGCACAAGGATCTACTGCCGTGACTCGCACAAGGATCTCTGCCGTGACTCGCACAAGGATCTACTGCCGTGACTCGCACAAGGCTTTACTGCCATGACTCGCACAAGGCTCTACTGCCATGACTCACAAGGCTTCTGCCATGACTCGCACAAGGCTCTACTGCCATGACTCGCACAAGGCTCTACTGCCGTGACTCGCACAAGGCTCTACTGCCGTGACTCGCACAAGGCTCTACTGCCGTGACTCGCACAAGGATCTACTGCCGTGACTCGCACAAGGATCTACTGCCGTGACTGCACAAGGATCTACTGCCGTGACTCGCACAAGGATCTACTGCCGTGACTCGCACAGGATCTACTGCCGTGACTCGCACAAGGCTCTACTGCCGTGACTCGTACAAGGATCTACTGCCGTGACTCGCACAAGGATCTACTGCCGTGACTCGCACAAGGATCTACTGCCGTGACTCGCACAAGGCTCTACTGCCGTGACTCGCACAAGGCTCTACTGCGTGACTCGCACAAGGCTCTACTGCCAGGACTCGCACAAGGCTCTACTGCCATGACTCGCACAAGACCCTACTGCCATGACTCGCACAAGGCTTCGCTTTATTTGAAGAAGAACATGGTTTTAATTAATCTGGCCACCCAGCTGACAGCTCTGATTGAGTAAAAACAGAATTGATTAAATGAAGAAACCGTTTACAAGAAAACAAGAGGGGAATGTTTAGCCGAGAGAGGACATCCGGGGCTTGTGTGACAATGAGAGCCAGATCTGAGAAACTCTGTAGGGGATAACTATGGACCACGAATATACAAAACACTTTTTTGCTTTCTTACAGCCCACTAGAAGACAAATGACTGATTATTAACCGAGGAAAAGAAGAGGAAGAGAAGAGAGAGAGACGATGTTATGAGGATTACAACAGACTTCTGCAATATCTGCACATCTAGGCATGGCACAGCTTATGTAGGCTCGCGGCTTTAGCTGTCGTGAGAATGTTACTATTAATAGCACTCACTAGCCTCATTTAACTTAAGCTGCGATAGTTCAGTGGGCCACTCAGTGTAACGGGGCTCTTTACTTACTTACTAGCCTCATTTTAACCACATGCAACTAGACCGGATTGAAATGAAAAAAAAAACAAGTAATGTTCATAACAATTCTCCATTAAATTTGCCTTGTAACTTAACTTAAAATGCAGTCTAGTTGCGCCTCGGGCAAATAAAAGTACGTAAGTTTTAAGTATAAAAAGAACAGCAACAATAACACGGACAAAATAACAACAACAGCGGCAACAATAACAGCAGAAACATCGGCAACATTAATAACAACAGCAGCAGCGACAGCAATAGAGACAGTAACAACAATAAAAGTAGCAACAACATCCGAACAATAGCAACAGCAGTAGCGACAAAAGAAATAGCAACAACAGAAACAATAGCAACACAGGAGCAACAATAACAACATCAGCAGTAACAACGGAAACAGCAACAGCAACAGAAACACAACAATAACACCGACAAAAACTGAAACAATAGCAGCATAAAAGCAAAAAACAACAGCGACAGTAACAACAACAACAGCTGCAGCATCAACAACGGCAGCAGCAACAACAACAATAACAGCAGTAGTGTAGGTGGCTGTGAACTCAACAGAAAGTGGAATAACATGCACCGAAATACAATAGATTTGGCACCGACTTTGCACCGACTTTGCACCAAACGGTGCAAAAAAAAAAATTTTTTTTTTTTCGAATTCGCGATTTTTTCGAACTTCATAATTTTTTTTTGGGAAAAATTTTTTTTTTGGGGAAAAAATTTTTTCTTTGTGTTTCGTCAGTTTGTCGAATCACTGAGAGCTTAACTCCTTAAATTCAATGGAGACTCGGTGCTAATCCGGTGATCGTCGCTCCGTGTCCGTGATCGCCTCGCTCGTGTTAGAAATTTGTGAAAGAGTATTTTAAAAGAGTATGTGATAAATATGTTTTCAAAACGTTAAGAAATATAGTTAAATGTGATAAAACTGATTTTTAAAAAAGGCGAAATAATAAAACTATGAAAAAAATAAGTTAACATACTGACGGAAAAACTAGTCAAGAAGACTGGAATGACATTTTTGTTGACTGGGCTAGTGGTACTTGAGGAATGCTATTGTTAGAATCGCTTACAAGGAATCGTGGTCATTGTTAGGAGCTGCATTGTTAGGCTCCGTGTTTAGAGTTAAAGTTAGGTAGAGGCATGTCGGGGGACAGCGGTTCTAAAAGGGGGGTATCTCGCGGGTCGGATGGCGGGTCGTCGTGCGGGTGGGGAAAGGTGCCTTTATTGGTTATCATCATGTGTGGGTATTAGGCAACAGGAGGCGACATGTAAAAAAAAATGCTGACAAGCAATTATTAGTATCGTTAGCATCATGTATTCTGACCTTCCCTCCTTGTTTTCTAACACAACTTCCTAGATTTCTGACCATGCCCCTCAACATCCCCCTTCCTACTATCATCATGTGCCTCAACACTATCACCATGTCCCTCAACACTATCATGTGCCACCCTCACATCCCCCTTCCTACTATCAGCATGTGCCTCAACACTATCCACCCTCAACACTATCATGTGCCACCCTCACACTATCATCATCTTGTACCACCCTCATCATCATCATCTGTGCCTCAACACCACCCTTCATATCAGCCACCCTCAAGACTATCATCATGTGCCTCAACACCACCCTTCATATCATCAAGCCACACAAAGTATCAATCATCTCTCTCAACATTCATGGTAAACAAAACAAAAACTCGTTCTATATTTCTCACAGCTTTATTATTAATACAACAATATACTACACATATATATTCTGTCCCGTCGTTGATAATTTTAAGCGTCTGGGCGGGCCCCTCGAAGCGAAGTATCCACGGGGCGAGCAAACGATAAATGATACGTCGTTTACGTGCTGTCTCGATGAAAAAGGCATGAGAATTCTGTTAAGTTTGCGCCACGACACTTAAGAAGTATATAATAAACACAATATAGACCGCACGTGTTGCTAAACAAATCTTGCAACACCCGCGGTTGTAGACGAATGGAACGTGTGAGTTTGCTCTATAAAGTTTAAAATATCCACGGTCTGGGAGGCAAACCGTAGGAATCGAAATACTCACATTCGCCGAGACCGTTGTAAAATAGGGCCACCCAATGCTCACCGGGTTCGTGGGCAGGTCGGTGTTTATGACAAAGGCCGCGGTCGCCGTTGGGTCGATGCTCGGCGGTAAGTGGTTTCGTGGAATGACACTACAAGGGAACAACGTCGAACGAAATATCCGACATCAAAAGGTTGTAAATTTCCCCTCGTGTTCATATTCGACTCTCTCTCAAACGGCGAAGTCTGTTAGAATCTGCCTTGTCTTGACACCTCGAGCACCGAGTCCAACTCTGCGTAGACGATAACTTGTAGGGAGTAGTGGTGGGAGCGGCAACTGAGTTCTATCGACAGGGTCCGCTTGTGGCTAGCTCAAAATGGGAGCCGTCAGTAGGCTGGACGAGAGGTCAAAACCCAAATAGCAGTATCCGTCCTTGAATTCTCTATAAATCAACGTTATTCCCAGCGTCTTTACCAATCAGACCCATGCCAGATTTGTGCCGAAGAAAGCTCTCGCGTATTGATTTCGTTCAAAGTCCATAGTTAGAGGCTTTCCCGAGATAATTTTCCCGTCGACCGTCAGGTCATATAAATCAGACCAAAGTGTTGAAAATTGAACGGGTTAGCTGTGTAAACACCATTAAAAGCACTGGCCGTAATCAGACCTATCACTATACGGGTCGGTGTTTGAGACAAAAATAAATTGTCTTGACTGTGGGAAAAGCATCCCGCTACGATGGAAAAGGTCTTGATGGTAACCCTCTTGATCGGGTACCGCGCATTCCCGCTCAAGAGAGCCTTTTCGTAGGCCGAGAAATCGCGGGTTTAGCTTAGCTTTCCTTACCACGAGCGCGGGCGTAGGTGATAACACTCTTATAACCACAGAGCTATCGTGAGTCGCGAGGCTGAACACATCCTTCGAGGCGTGAGTTTTATCTTTACATCGACTCTGTTTAACATGTAAACGATCCTGCACAAAGACATCAGAGTGCAAACGACCCATCATTTCAAACCTCTTTACTACCCGAAGTCAAATCGCGCCGTGTTTTTTAAAACCCTCATTTTCTTTCAAATCGTCATGGTGGCCAGCTGTGTCTTTGTAGAACAGAGCGGCCGTCAAGTATCCCGTTTTCGCATCCTCTCCGTAATTTAGCGTGGCCTCAAACACCGCTCTAAAAGGATAGGTATTCTCCGACGGTGTAACCAACGTGTCGTTTAGCGATACGTCGACTTGTGAAATAGAACTGTGAAGATAATTGTTGACCGGTCCTACCTCAGCATCGACAGGTACACTATCACCATTCGGAGGGTGATCTTGACCCGCCGATGTAAAAACGTGTTGAAAAGATCTAGATACTCCTCGCTGTTTCCCAGAAATGAAAAACTCTATCGGTGCGCTATGCGACAAAGCTGCGATCGGCCGAATTTCAATAAACTGCCAGAGTCGAGAGATGTCTGCGTTGGTGGAACGCTAAATAAATCCAAACCAGAGTGAAGACATTCGCACGATTTTGGGGTGAATGAGGGACATTATTAGTCGAAAATATCCTTTGTCACCCTCGTCTTTCTCTCCCTCTGTTGTGCACCGAATGAAGGGGGAACCGTCCAGCTGTCGGTTTTATCCTCTTCGTAACGGTGTTCTCCTGGTGGAGGTAGCTTCATAACTCGCTTTCTGCTTTGACGTAAACCACTTCCTGATTGGTCGTTATCACGCAAGTGGTCTACGGCCCCGTGTAGCAACCGCTGACCGGCCTCCTTAGCTCGTTCTTTGAAAGCTTCACCGACATTTTTCCCGGCCAATGCGTCCTGTGCGACCTGCAGACCGGTCCCCAAGCCTTCTCTGAGCAAGGCCTTACCGCCGGTTTTAACCAGGGTAAAATAGCCCTCCCGATTCCACCGAAGAAACTACCGATTCCTCGACCGCTCTGACTTCGACCTCCTATAAACACGGGGCATCCCATCGCCCGCCTGACAACAGTAAAAGTCTTCGTATAACTCAACATCTCTATGAAGGGGAGTGTGTTTCACCATTACACCAGCTCGAGATGCTTTTGACTCGAAAGTGTACCGTTAGCACCGGACGTCCCGCTGGTGAATGGAATGGTTTTTCCGTGTTCGTTGGCTAAAAGGATCTCGACGGTATCGAAGGAATATCTACTCAGGGGTAGGTAGTGAGGCTTATCGTAGATCTGAAACACCGAGGTGTGATTTCTATTGAGAACAGGCACGCTCCTGAGGAGAGGCACCATCACATCCCCGACCGGTCTGGGGGAAACGAGATCGCAGTAGACGTAGACATTCTTCGCAACACTTTCCAAGTCCATTACACCCACGCTGAAGATATCGGGAGCCGTGTCTGATATTGTGGTCGTGGGAAGGCTAACATGTTTTTCAAAGTGTCGCTTATGGTAACACTGACTCCTTTCTCGTAAAGTTTCAAGATGGCTTTATTCACCTCTTTTGCGTAAATGAATCTCATTTTTTTCCCTTTCTCTCCCCTGTACGACTCATCCTCCGCTTTTACGATCGACGCGTTCAACGCGCCGATGAACGCATCGGGTTTCTTGTATAACCCAGGCTCCAATGTCACGTTGAAATAAAATCTGGCGTCGCAAATATCGTCGTTATCGAGAGATTCATAGCGAATCCAGACATCACCCTCTATTACATTGAAATAATTTAGCGGAAACTGTATCTCCACAGCGCGATCTCATACTGCGTCGAAATGTCAATGGTCTGAGGGAGTTTAACGAAAAAGTGGCCTGGTTATTATCCTTAAAAAGTTCCATAGATGCGTTGCTGGGCAGGGTGACATAAAAACTCATTTTTTTTTTTTACTCGTTTCACCGTCGCCTCTCCAAGTTTGGATTCGGTAGCATGTAACCCAAACAGCTGCTCAGTAGGCTATCCACAGTTTTCCCTCCTTCGCGTCTGGCTTTTCGGTGGTCAGATTGAACAGCGAGACCGCTACAAATGTATATATAACTACCACTTGACAAATAAAGACAAGTTCTAAGTAGGGGGATAGTTTCCCAAACATCGACCCCCACCAGCGCGATTCGCCGTCTCTCCCGACTCCCGAGTTTACGGCTCGCAAATCGGGCTCCCCACCAAAAGTTACCACTTCCTCCTCTTCTTCTTCTCGCATCTCTAGTTTTTGTATCTGACAATGTCCTTGGACGGTATCCAAGTGTTAAATGAGGAATCGTACCCAAAACCATTTGACTAAACACTCCTTTCGCCCAAAGGATGTGCGACGCTCGGTTATGATTTCTCGATTCTGTACTCGTGTTTGTCTCCAACTTTTTGAATTTCCGGTGTGTAGAATGACCCCTCTATCTCATCGCCTTATCATCCTTCAACACATATGTAACGGGGTTTGTTTTTCATTTACTCGACTGATGGAAAAACGTTCCTCCGTCCAAGCCGGGGCATAACCCTTTTTAAAATTGGCTCTGCCCAGGACCAGTCTAACTCGATCACCGGGCTTGTACAGGGGTCTTTCAAATTTAAAGTTACGTTTGCTATTATACAACGTGTTCCATACCTGTTCTTGATTGTCTGCGTTGACGTCGACCGGTGCCATTTTTATACTTCTGTGATACGAATGTGTATAACTTCGAAGTAGGGCGGGGAGGACTCGGACATAAGACAACTTATTGGATTCGTGAAATATCGCCACATCCGTTGTTTCAGAGTCCTATTAAAGCGTTCCACCACGGCGGCCTTGATATCTTCGTTCTGCGTAGTGAAAAAGTGAACGTTGTTGTCAGCGAGGAATTTCTGAAATGTTCTGTTCAGAAACTCTGACCCCTTATCGGTTTGAAAACTCGCGGGTTTCCATCGAGAAATATCTTACCGACGGCTTCCACTAAGGATTTCCCCGTTTTGGTTCGTATCGGTACAGACCACGCGAATTTACTAAAAAACGTCCACGCAAGAAACCAAATAGGAATATCCATCGTTGTGTTTTTTCAAATGTCTCAATCGATTAGGTCTGCCTGATATTGCTGTTGGGGGCCACTCGTTATAATGGGACGCCTTTCAAATCTGCGACGAATTGGTTTATGAAGGGTATAGGTATCCTGATGACTCAGCATTGTTTGATCTTTGCGAGTCCCAGTTTGGTGTTACGTTGCAGGGCCGTTGCACCACTATACGCCCCTGGTCGACTAGGGTCAAGTAACGACGTCTCAAATATTTTCTCCACCGTTCCCATTTTGGTGTTGGGATTCCGCTCTTTCTTTTTTTAGGTCTCAGTTTATACGTGGCTACGGGCGGAGTGGTTTCATTACCTACCTTGGGGTTTCCGCTGGTGGTGGTGGTGGTGTCTTGGTCTGCTCTGGTGATAGCTCGAATGATGGTGTTGGTGGGGAATGTGTTTTTTCTGTTGCCGTGTTGTGTTGAATGAGATCGACCGAGCCTAATGAGCGTCGTTTATACTGCTCCAATCTAGTTAAATATTGATGCAGGGCACGTTGGTACACTCTGGCCTTATCGGCGGGTGCTAAATCATCGCGGAATAGGATGCGTTGCATTTCATCATCTAAATCTCTCAAGTTGTCACCGATCACCTCGGGTGGGCTATAGGACGTGGTAGTAGTCTGTTTAAGACCCTCGAGGAATCGAGGATCCACCAAAATCTTTTTTTTTTGGCCATTGTTACGCACCTAGTACTCCACCGAGAATACTTAATATAGGACGGAGCAAAGCACCTATGAACCCACCGGTTTGTAGAATCTCTTTCCGCCGCTTAAGACTCGGTTTCTTTTTAGTGAGAAGTCTCAACTTGTTCTTGTGTCGACGTAGCTCGCACTTCTGTCGCTGAGTGAGTCTAACATTACCTTTTAATATGTTATGACAACACTCGCACAAAAAGTTAATGAGTTTGGGAGAGGCTGTTTTTAATATGGCTCTTAAACGGTCGGCGAGGCGGCGCGCATACATTTTCAACATTTCACCGTGCCGTCTAAGTGCTTGATCACACATGATTCTCTACTTTGGCACGTAGACGATTTGTCTCTCCCCGGGAATATTTTTGTTCTCAACCTAAGATTATCAGGTGTGTCTTGACGAAGATCGGCCAGCAAATAACCGTGAGGAGTCGCTGTCGCGTCCTAAAAACTATCTTGGAGGTACCCCACCCGACCCGGGTACATTTGTTTACCCAGATTCATAATTTGACTCCCGTCTCTCGGGTTCTTGAAAAGGACTAAATAGTGCGTATTGAGACTTATGGTTCGATGTTCTTATTTTTTCCGAATAGATTTTGAACAATGTACATCACACTAATATCTCTGTGATGACTACCTTTGGTGAATAATTTTGTTACCCGCTCGTCCGTCTCAGACATCAAGTCATCGATGACGATCAGTCTTCTCTTCTTACCACCTTCCAATTTATCGACGTCTGGTAGACCCTCGATAAATCTCACTGACCCATAGTCTCGTATATCGGCTGCCATTCCCCATAACACCATATAACTTCCTCCGGTACGGGGACAGCTAGCTCGTGAAGGTTCTGTATAAACTTTTGCACAAATACCGTTTTCCACACCGGTAGGACCGGCTATCAGAGCTGTGAAGGGATGATTCCATCGGGGATCCATCCTCGCAAGTGCTACTAACTTTAGTGATTACGCCACCGACGAAAATAACGAGTGATTTTAGGTCAGCGCGCGAGGTTTCCCCTCTTCAACTAACACCTATTTTTTAAAATCCACAACCTATATAAACACTACAGGGGGAGGAGGAGGAGTTTCCTAGTCTCAAGCCGCGTTACTGAGACCGAATTGTTACACGCATCATATTTCCCCACACATCACCCCCCTATTGGGTCAGTTCCAGAGGTCACTGAACATGTCGCAACACGACTGATTACCACGCCTGATAACGTATTGCGTTAGCTGCTATAAATAGACGGTCCTCGACCCGATAAACGGGTATAAAAACCCCCCAGTCGAGCAGTGTACACACACACACACATAACCAACGTCTGTTGCCAGGTGGTTTGTTTTTTCTTTGAATATGGAGTCGTGTAGCTTGAATACGCCAATTTCGTTTGATCTCAGTGATCAGCGCATATTTATGTCACGTGGAAATGAGACTGTAGTTCCATTGTCTAAAGATGGCGTTAAGGCAGTCTCGGTTTGTGTTTTCGTAACAGACCATTGATAAATATAAGGACATATAGCGGTGATAGTTTTTTTAAGTTTCCTACCAGAACTGGGATAACACTATCGAGAGAGGAATTTATCACGTTAGTCGAGATGCGAGAGGAAATTTTAACCGCTTATGCTAACCTCAACTACACGCCGCCTGTTGTTAACCAGATCAGCTACACGCCACCTCTCGTTAATCAGATCAACTACACGCCGCCTGTCGTTAACCACCAAAACTACATACCATCTCTTGTTGACACGAATCTAATCGACTACACGCCCCCTTTGTTAATCAGGGGAACTTCGCTCTTGTTAATCAGCCGACAGATCCGGCACCCAATATGAATGCCGGGGGTTTTCAGCAGAGTCACCAATTACCTATTCCAGCTTTGATCAAGGTTTGTTAAATGGAGGGCGGTTGTGTTTTGAAGGCTAATGACACTTCCTATGTACCCGTGTTTGATAGACATTTAACAAACAGTACCACCAAAACAGGAGGGAGGAAACCCAGACGCTTAAAATTATCAACGACCGGACAGTAATATATATGTGTCGTATATTGTTGTATTATAATAAAAGCTGTGAGAAATATAGAACGAGTTTTGTTTTGGTTTACCATGAATGTGTGAGAGAGATGATTGATACTTTGTGTGGCTTGATGATATGAAGGGTGGTTTGAGGCACATGAGATAGTCTTGAGGGTGGCTGATATGAAGGGTGGTGTTGAGGCACATGATGATGATGATGATGAGGGTGGTACAAGATGATAGATAGTGTTGAGGTGTGGCACATGATAGTGTTGAGGGTGGATAGTGTGTGAGGCACATGCTGATAGTAGGAAGGGGGATGTTGAGGGTGGCACATGATAGTGTTGAGGGACATGGTGATAGTGTTGAGGCACATGATGATAGTAGGAAGGGGGATGTTGAGGGGCATGGTCAGAAATCTAGGAAGTTGTGTTAGAAAACAAGGAGGGAAGGTCAGAATACATGATGCTAACGATACTAATAATTGCTTGTCAGCATTTTTTTTTACATGTCGCCCTCCTGTTGCCTAATACCCACACATGATGATAACCAATAAAGGCACCTTTCCCCACCCGCACGACGACCCGCCATCCGACCCGCGAGATACCCCCCCCCCTTTTAGAACCGCTGTCCCCGACATGCCTCTACCTAACTTTAACTCTAAACACGGAGCCTAACAATGCAGCTCCTAACAATGACCACGATTCCTTGTAAGCGATTCTAACAATAGCATTCCTCAAGTACCACTAGCCCAGTCAACAAAAATGTCATTCCAGTTTTCTTGACTAGTTTTCCGTCAGTATGTTAACTTATTTTTTTCATAGTTTTTATTATTTCGCCTTTTTTAAAAATCAGTTTTATCACATTTAACTATATTCTTAACGTTTGAAACATATTTATCACATACTCTTTTAAATACTCTTTCACAAATTCTAACACGAGCGAGGCGATCACCGGACACGGAGCGACGATCACCGGATTAGCACCGAGTCTCCATTGAATTACCTGAGTTAAGCTCTCAGTGATTCGACAAAACTGACGAACACAAAAAAAAATTTTTTTCCCAAAAAAAAAATTTTTCCCAAAAAAAAATTATGAAGTTAAAAAAATCGCGAATTCGAAAAAAAAAAAAAAATTTTTTTTGGCACCGTTTGGTGCAAAGTCGGTGCAAAGTCGTCGGTGCCAAATCTATTGTATTTCGGTGCATGTTATTCCACTTTTCTGTTGAGTTCACAGCCACCTACAACTACTAACAGCTGCAGAAACAACACTAGTTGCAGCAACAACAAAACAATAGCTGCAGCAATAATAACAGTTGCAGCGACAATAATAATAGCTGCAGTAAAAACAACAACAACAGCATCAACAAACAACAGCTGTAGCAACAACAGCAACCAGTTAGATAAATTCTTACCTTGATTGAGAAACACGTGCGGGGTAACCCCCAAATAATCAATCACGTATGATATAAAATAAACATAATGAAACATCTGCATCTAAAGTTCAACACGATCCGATAGAAAGTTATGAATGCCCTCGGTATCTGACAAAGTGTTTTCATTTAATGACGAACTACTACAAACACTAAATGTATTTAAATGTATGCCGAGACAATGGCCTACCATTCACATACGCACATTAATTTGTGACTGTAATGAGTCCAACAGAAATGGCAAAAACACTTCAAACGGTGGGATATATGAGACTTTAGAAAAAAAAAATCAAACTAATGTCACGCAGATACATGAGAGTATAATGCGTGTTTTAATCATCATCATCAAGTACCGGGCCTGCTGGCGTAGGTGATTATGTCTCTCCACAACTTTCGATCTCGGCAGCTATTTATCATTTCTGTTGTTGACCTTCTGCCAAGCCATTCTCTTAAGCTGTCTGTTATTTTTCTCTCTTTGCTTCCCTCTATCTCTTCGTCCCTCTATTTTTCCAGTTGTTACAATATATTCCAGTTGTTCTCTTTTCATTACATGGCCAAAAATTGATGATTGTTTCTTCCTAATATTGGAAATTAGCTCTCTTTTTGCTTTGACCTCTCTCAGAACATCTTCATTACTCTTCTTAGCTGTCCATAGTACTCTCAACATTCTTCTGTAAAACCACATTTCTACAGACTCCAGTGATTTTCTTGTCTGTTGTCCTATTGTCCATGATTCGCATCCATATGTTAAGACTGGCTCTACATAACATTTAAGAAATAATGTCTTTTAATAGCTACACTTTAATAAAAGCAAGTACAGTCACACATATCTCTTTGTTTTTTTTTTTTTAATAGAACATTGGTATATCATAAGTTGGGAGCCGCGATAGCTCAGTGGTTAGTGAACTGGACTACAAATGATGAGAGATCGGGTTCAATCCTGATCGACAACTTCATGGTTAACCCAGCCTTAAATGGGTACCGGATTTTTTCTGAGAGAAAAAGCGGCACAGTAGTAATACCGACCACATTACCCCAAAAACCATGCGCTGATGGTGTGTAAAAAATTATGGTCACTAACACCATATTCCCACTTGGCGTGACGGGGGCTCTTGACTTTTTACATCATCAACGAAACATTTAATTAGAACGTATCTAAAACGATTTATGTTGAGCTTTCCGAAGGGAAAAAATCCGATCATCAGAAGCTGCTACTGCGACTTCCTCGACAGTGGTCGAGAAAATGTTTCGAGTTTTTAATTTTCTGACTAAATTCTAGCTTAACTCGCTTAGGTCCTCAATGTTTCATATAGCTTAACTCGCTTAGGTCCTCAATGTTTCATATAGCTTAACTCGCTTAGGTCCTCAATGTTTCATATAGCTTAACTCGCTTAGGTCCTCAATGTTTCATATAGCTTAACTCGCTTAGGTCCTCAATGTTTCATATAGCTTAATTCGCTTAGGTCCTCAATGTTTCATATAGCTTAATTCGCTTAGGTCCTCAATGTTTCATATAGCTTAACTCGCTTAGGTCTTCAATGTTTCATATAGCTTAGCTCGCTTAGGTCCTCAATGTTTCATATAGCTTAATTCGCTTAGGTCTTCAATGTTTCATATAGCTTAATTCGCTTAGGTCCTGAATGTTTCATGTAGCTTAACTCGCTTAGGTCCTCAATGTTTCATATAACTTAACTCGCTTAGGTCCTCAACGTTTAATATACCTTAATTCGCTTAGGTCCTCAATGTTTCATATAGCTTAATTCGCTTAGGTCCTCAATGTTTCATATAGCTTAGTTCGCCTAGGTCCTCAATGTTTCATATAGCTTAACTCGCTTAGGTCCTGAATGTTTCATATAGCTTAATTCGCTTAGGTCCTCAATGTTTCATATAGCTTAACTGGCTTAGGTCCTCAATGTTTCATATAGCTTAATTCGCTTAGGTCATCAATGTTTCATATAGCTTAATTCGCTTAGGTCCTCAATGTTTCACATAGCTTAACTCGCTTAGGTCCTGAATGTTTCATATAGCTTAATTCGCTTAGGTCCTCAATTTTTCATATAGCTTAGTTCGCTTAGGTCCTGAATGTTTCATATAGCTTAACTCGCTTAGGTCCTGAATGTTTCATAGTTTAATTCGCTTAGGCCCTCAATGTTTCATATAGCTTAATTCGCTTTGGTCCTCAATGTTTCATATAGCTTAATTCGCTTAGGTCCTGAATGTTCCATATAGCTTAACTCGCTTAGGTCCTGAATGTTTCATATAGCTTAACTCGCTTAGGTCCTGAATGTTTCATATAGCTTAATTCGCTTAGGTCCTCAATGTTTCAAATACTTAACTCGCTTAGGTCCTGAATGTTTCATATAGCTTAACTCGCTTAGGGCCTCAATGTTTCATATAGCTTAACTCGATTAGGTCATCAATGTTTCACATTGCTTAACTTGCTTAGCTCCTCAATGTTTCATATAGCTTAGCTCGCTTAAGTCCTCAATGTTTCATATAGCTTAGCTTAACTCGCTTAGGTTATCAATGTTTCATATAGCTTAGCTCGCTTAGGTCATCAATGTTTCATATAGCTTGACTCGCTTAGCTCCTCAATGTTTCATATAGCTTAACTCGCTAAGGTCCTCAATGTTTCATTTAGCTTAGCTCCTCAATGTTTCATATAGCTTAGCTCGCTTAGGTCCTCAATGTTTCATATAGCTTAACTTGCTTAGGTCCTCAATGTTTCATTTAGCTTAGCTCCATTAGGTCCTCAATGTTTCATATAGCTTAGCTCGCTTAGGTCCTCAATGTTTGATAGCTTAGCTCGCTTAGGTCATCAATGCTCCATATAGCTTAGCTCGCTTAGGTCATCAATGTTTCATATAGCTTAGCTCGCTTAGGTCCTCAATGTTTCAGCTTGCTTAGGTCATCAATGTTTCATATAGTTTAGCTTGCTATGTCATCAATGTTTCATATAGCTTAACTAGCTTAAGACATCAATGTTTCAAATAGTTTTACTCGCTTAGGTCCTCAGTGTTTCATATAGCTTAGCTTGCTTAGGTCCTCAGTGTTTCATTTAACTTACCCAACTTAAGGCCTCAGTGTTTCATTTAGTTTATCCAGTTTACAGCCTCATCATTATCATCATGTGTCATACTTTTGGTGAAGTTGATCATGTCCTTTCAGAATTCCTTCAATGGTGCATCGTATCACTTATGTTCTTGGCCGTTTACCGTGCCACGACACTAAGACATCTAGTATCTTCTCTCATTGTTTTCCGCGATATCTCTTTCCCTATATTTTGCCAGTTGTAAAAAAGTATTCCAACTTTCATCTAATCATGATGTGCCTGAAGAATGTTGATTGCTTCCTTCTAATTGTTTTATGAACTCTCTTTTTATGTTGTCCTCTTTGAAATGTTCCTCGTTTGTTTTTCAGCTGTCCAGAAAACCCTCAACATTCTTCCGAGAAATCCCATCTCTGTGGCCTCTAATAGTCTTTTCATTTGTTTGTCTACTGTCCACTATTAGCTTACATAGGTCAGTATTGAGAATTAGTGCCTCACCAAGTCTAACTCCAGCCCTGCGATCAGTCTACGATAAATCAAACACCTTATGAGCAAAAACTCCATAACTGCACACACTAATTACAGCAAACATGTTGGAATAACTCCAAATTCAGTCATGCCCAACATATGATGAACCGAGAAGGCTCTTGTGGCCATCACCAGTTCCATATTGAGACAAGCTGTATGGTGAAGTGGCCAGCCAGCCTTGAGCTGACGAATACTTTATTCAAACTAATTAATATTGACGTCTAGAGGAAGTAACTGAAGCACGAGACTAACACTATCATCACTTAATTCGCGCAATATAAATTACAGATAACATAACCCATAACAGCACGTCTTAGAAAGAAAAAAGAAAACTTAGCAAATATTATGGTTTTGAAAAAAGCACGAATGTAATTAAACCGATTTAAACATATAATTATTTTACATATATGTTCGTTTTATTTATACAATTGTTTGTTTAAAAGAACGTGCAAATTCAAATGTGTACGTTTGTATAATTAATAAGGATGAAAGTCCTTTACAAGATGAAAACACGGAGCTTACACACGTGAAGAAATTTGTAGCTGAACACGGCTACGTCACGTTTGTTCCTCAACTGCTCGCTCGTGTTACCGCAGTACGAGCGGTGACAGAACGGTTTATTGGCAATCCGTGCTTCCTTCTGTGCTGGGCCTGTGAGTGTGTCCAGACACACGTCATCGAAGGAGAGAATGACAGAGAGAGGGGACAGGGACAACAAAAAAGAAATAGTGTAGATCGTAGATTGGCAGGCGAAACAAGAACATAAAGCACGCAAAGGTCAAACATGTCACAGAGGGATAGAAAGTTTTAGAAAAGAAAGAAGAAATAAAAAAAAAAAATAAGCGATTAAACTAGGATGAGTTCCTTGTAGAGTGGCTAGTATTTCATGACAACGAAGACGAAAATCATATTAGGAATCAGAAATTGCAGACAATAGTCTTTAGAATCGTTTCTAAATACACACAAACGTCACACAGAAACACACATAGGTTTCCAGCCCTCGGAATTCTCTCGGTAATCAGCATAATGATTAATCAAATTATTCGTTTCTATTTCGTGTTAGGAGTGAGGTGACGAGAGGGGGTGGGAACGGCTCTGGATATTCAAAGGTGGCCTAATCACACCATTCCAACAATAAGACGCAGAGGATTTCGAATGCTCTAATTCCCATCGTAGATAACACGCTATTTATGACCCGGAAAATTAGCTGGAAAATGGGAGTGGATACTGAATTGGATTTTCAAACTAAACGCGTACTGGACAAAATAATTAATCCTAAGAAGTCTTATAAAACATACACACAGGTACAAGAAACAAACACACACACACACACACACACACACACACACACACATATATATATATATACAATAGCAACAACAACAGCTGCAGCAGCAGTAACAACTACAGTAACAACAACAGCTGAGGTAACAAAAACAACAACAGCTGCATAAACAACAACAACAGCTGGAGCATCAACAACAAAAGCCGCAGCAACAACGGCTGCAGCAACAACAACAGCAATGGCAGCTACAGAAACAACAATAGCCGCAGCATTAATAACACACATATATATATATATATATATATATATATATATAAAAGTAAAGTACCCCTGTCACGCAAAGTGGCGTATAGGGAATATGGTGTTAGTGTCCATAAATTTTACAGACCTTCAGCACATGATTTTTCGGGTAATGTGGTCGGTATTACGCCCGTGCCGCTTTACTTTACCAGAAAAAATCCGGTACCCATTAAAGACTGGGTGAACCGGAAGCTGTCGGTTGGGATCGAACCCTACCTCTTGTCCTTTGTAGTCCAGTTTACTAACCACTGAGCTATCGTTTAGGTTACCGTTTTTGAAGTAATTGAGAACATCAATGGGTTGAGAACTATCTTGGAGTCCAAACTGGGAGATGGTTTCTTGCCATCAAGAGTTAAGCTAATTCTTGACAAGCTGGAAATGGAAGGAATTCCACAGGATGATGTGAACACGTTTAAAGCCAGTGTTTCTTCACTCTATGAAACATCTTTAAGCTATTTGAAGAAATGGGCTGCAAATAATTGTCAAAACCTTGAGGCCTACAGCTAAGTAATGTTAAACAGAACACCAACTTGGGAAAATATTCAAAAATTGTCATCATTAGTGAGTCAAACAGTACCTTCAGTCGACTTTCCAGGAAATTAAATGTATGACGAATATGTTTACATGAAGCAGTTTGTTACTTCTCAGAAAATTAACGAGTGGAGTATTAATAAAACATTACCAGGGCAGCGTTGGATTGAAATGGCTTCCCACTTCAAAAACAGGCATGTGCCAATTTCACATATTCTGAAGCTGGCAGAGTTCTTTTTGTGTCTACCGGGAACAAATGCTGCAACGGAAAGATTGTTTTCACTGATGAACAGCTTGTGGACAAATGATAAAACACATCTAAATGTGGACACTTTAAAGGCCATGTTGATCACCAAAGTGAACAATTAGCAAACATGTGTTGACTTTTTTAAGATGCTCCAAAGAAAGAAAGATCTTTTTAAAAAAAAAAAAATCCACTCATCAGAAAAGTACAGCAACTCTGCTTCACCTTCCATTTAAGTAAGTATCACTAATGTTTTTTTTTAAATCTACTGAAAACGTTTAGTAAACCTATATTGTTAGTTGTTTTAATTAGTTTTAAAAATATATGTATTATTCACTTGAAAAAGACGGAAGAAATGTCATTTTATTTATGGAAAATTTAAGTCACATTAATCCGTTCCTGATTAGGGTTTCAAAAATATGGTCACCTTAATTGTACTCGTGGTTGGAAAAAAAAATACCCCAGCAGTCAACCCAACCGCTGGCTGAAATTGGTACCAGGGTGGTACTCTGGGAAGATGAGGAATGCCGCCTCGCTTCGTGAGTTTCAATGCTTGAAGTGACACTATCCAGAAGTCGTCGAACCCTTCTAGATCCAATCCGTATGGCCTTTTCACCATTAGCCATTATGGTTATTTCACCATATGGGTGAAAACTCGCGCGCTAAGACGCCGATTCATGTCTCATACTTTGCATTTACCTTTACAACGAGCCAAACTCCCATCCATCATGACAACACTTAGGAGTCGTAGACTAAGGTGGTGGGCCATGTAAGAAGAATGGTAAACAATCGTATTCCCAAATAAATATTGTATGGCGAACTTACGGATGGAAAAAGACCAAAGGAGAGATTAGTGCTGAGATATAAGGGTGTTTGTAGGACTTCATTCAGTGAATTATGTTGCGACTCCATCTTGGAAATTGATGGTTTATTTCTTATTTTTTCTGCCTTTCAGCTCCCTGTGGAGCATAGGTCTTCAACAAACACTTTCAACTCCCTGTGGAGCATAGGTCTTCAACAAACACTTTCAACTCCCTGTGGTGCATAGGTCTTCAACAAACACTTTCAGCTCCCTGTGGAGCATATGTCTTCAACAAACACTTTCAGCTCCCTGTGGAGCATAGGTCTTCAACAAACACTTTCAGCTCCCTGTGGAGCATATGTCTTCAACAAACACTTTCAGCTCCCTGTGGAGCATATGTCTGCAACAAAAACTTTCAGCTCCCTGTGGAGCATAGGTCTTCAACAAACACTTTCAGCTCCCTGTGGAGCATAGGTCTTCAACAAACACTTTCAGCTCCCTGTGGAGCATAGGTCTTCAACAAACACTTTCAGCTCCCTGTGGAGCATAGGTCTTCAACAAACACTTTCAGCTCCCTGTGGAGCATAGGTCTTCAACAAACACTTTCCAAGTCGTTCTATTTCTTGTCATTCTTTTAATATCATTCCATGTCTTCCCCATCATCTTCATCTCTGCTTCTATCTGTCTTCTCCAAGACTACTTTGGTCTTCCTCTTTGTCTGTGGTGTAATACTCTCAGTTAATTTCCGCAGTGTGTGTACTATCCTGCGGCATCGTCTTCGCTGTATCTCTTTATCCACTGGTATTTGACTGGTCATCATCATCATCGAGTGCCTTCTCCGCAACGAAGGTTGGCTACCATGGATCGCCATTCTACTCTGTTTCTTGCTTTGATGGTGCAGGCTGTCATAGATTGACTTGTCCATCTTTTGATGTTACTCGTCCATGTTAGTCTTGGTCTGCCTCTGCCTCTTTTACCTTGTATTTTTCCTTCCAATATTACTTTTTTTGACTGGTACATTTCCATAATTCTATGTTAGTGATTTTGTCCTGCCTTTTCCATCCTTTTATTCTGCGTAAGCATCCATTAATGAAAGTCTGTATCTTCGTGATTGCAATTTATTTCGGTGTATTCATTACTTATTATAATTTAGTTTTAACATATTCGGAGCAAGAAAAAAACTCCCCATATTCAAACCAAGAAAAGTGGTACGTCTAACACATGCTGCTTTAGGAGGGGAGGGGTTGGGTGGGGTGATGAAGAATAAAATAGTTTGGACCTGTATAAGTTTTTCTGTTAATTCTGTAATTAACTTGTAACAAATATTTATAACATTCAAAACACAACGCAAGTCTAAGATGTGCCATTCTACAGAAAATAAAACATTATCAGTATATAGGTAATGTTTATATTCTCCATTTATAAAGTGATCTCTTGCAGTGTCTAATGATAATTGATGCCTTTAATTTCTCCGCACTATAAATATTTCAAGAGCCGCGATAGCTCAGTGGTTAGTAAACTGGACTACAAAGGACAAGGGGTAGGGTTCGATCCCAACCGACGACTTCCGGGTTCACCCAGCCTTAAATGGGTACCGGATTTTTTTCTGGGAAAGTATATTGCCATGGGCGTAATACCGACCACATTACCCCAAAAATAATGTGCTGAAGGTCTGTAAAATGTATGGTCACTAACACCGTATTCCCTCTACGCCACTTGACGTGACGGGGGTACTTTACTTTTTACTATAAATATTTCAAACAGTCCAGACTTCGCTTAAATAATTAGAGACTTATTTATCGACCTCACTGTCGTTTACAGACATTAAGGAATGTAACTTTTATTACAACAAAAATAAAATGATGGTTTCGGCATTTGGACAATAAATGACGCCCAAAGTTCTGTGATGAATATACTTGTTTCTTTTTAAAAGTATGGACATCAATTTCCAATATTCAAATCGCTCCAATTGCCCATATCTAAACAAAGAAAAATGGTCGGTCAATACCAATTTAAATAACAAAAATTCAAGTACTTTGAGACTTTATTAAAAATAAATTTACTTAAAGTTCTAAAGGCTTAGTTTTCAAGACGATTTATCGTAGACAATGTATATTATCACCCCAAAATACAATCTGAACACACACAGATACTTAATAGAAATAGAAACACCAAATTAATAAATGATAAATGTAGGTTATAGTTATAAAGATGTTTATTAACTTCAAAATAACATATTAAAAGATTGTTTATTAACTTCAAAATAACATATTAAACGTTTTCTTGCAATTAAAATTAATGTATAATATTTTTTCTGCTAAAAGAAATAATAATGTTTAAAAAAGAATCAGCGGTAACGCTAAAATTATTTCTAATATTTTCCGAAAGAAATATTCCCGATCTCCATTGAATTAGTCTGGTGTTATATATCCTAAAAAATCTCTACATATTTTAAAGCACATTTTAAAGAAATCAATTTTTAAAAAAGGTCTTTTAATACTTGCACAAATGTTGTCAAACGATCCATAAGCTAAAGGAATATTAAAACATGATATGATACGGGATATAAAGAAATACAACTAGAGTAATATTATTTTTTTTTTTAATTCTGTAATTAATTCGTGACAGATATTTGTAAAGTTTCAATTCAAAGAAACGTCAGGGATATTCTGTTCTATACTTAACAAACTTTACTAATATTATTAATATTTATATTCGTCTTTTAAAATGGGATAGGGAGCCGCGATAGCTCAGTGGTTAGTGAACTGGACTACCACGGACAAGGGTAGGGTTCGATCCCAACCGAGGGCTTCCGGGTTCACCCAGCCTTAAATGGGTACCGGATTTTTTACTGGGAAAGTAAAGCAGCACGGGCGTAATACTGACCACATCACCCCAAAAATCATGTGCTGTAAAAGGTCTGTAAAATATAGGGTCACTAACACCATATTTCCCTATACGCCCCTTGCCGTGACAGGGATACTTTACTACTACTCTTTTTACTTAAAATGGGATATTCTGTTCTATACTTAAAAAAACTTTACTAATATTATTAATATTTATATTCGTCTTTTAAAATGGGATATTCTGCAATATATAATAATATTTTGTATATTTATTGTTTCAAAATTTAAGTATCACAAACAGTCAGGGTTAGCTTAAGGAATTATTTTTGTGTAGCATATATGTATAAAGGAGCTGCGATAGCTCAGTGGTTAGTGAACTGGACTACAAAGGGCAAGGGTAGGGTTCGATCCCAACCGACGGCTTCCGGGTTCACCCAGCCTTAAATGGGTACCGGATTTTTTTCTGGGAAAGTAAAGCGGCACGGGCATAAAATGACCACATTACCCATAAATCATGTGCTGAAGGTCTGTAAAAGTATGGTCACTAACACCATATTCACTGTGCGCCGCCACTTGGCGTGACGGGGTACTTTACTTACTTTTACATATACGTAGGGAGGTCAAAAAGTAATGCACACCAATTTTTTTCTCGGAAACTATTCGGGCAAAATGTGTGAAATTTCACAGATTGTAGCTGAACATCCCCTTACACTAACTATTTTTCAACATAATCTCCGTCCAAGCGTATTGCCTTACGCCAACGCGAAACTAGGTCATGAATGCCTCGTTTGTACCAAGTTTTGTCCTGCTCGCGTAGCCATTTTTTAACTGCACGGATCACACCCTCATCATTGTCAAAGTGTGTCCCACGCAGGAATTTTTTGAGTGGTCCAAACAGATGGAAATCTGAGGGAGCCAGATCAGGGCTGTAAGGAGGATGGGGCAGTACAGTCCAACCAAATTTGTTGATTGCTTCCCGTGTTACCAGACTTGTGTGAGGGCGTGCATTGTCATGTTGAAGCAACAAATCTGCATATGGCTTATTAGGCCGAACTCTGTGGAACCGATTTTTCAGTTTTGTCAGTGTATTGATGTAAGCTGTCGAGTTGATTGTCTCACCTCTTGTCATTACATCAACAAGAATCACACCATCAATGTCCCAGAAGACAGTGATCATCACCTTTCCGGCTGATGGAGATGTTTTGAATTTTTTCTTTTTGTGACTGCGGATGATGCCATTCCATTGACTGCATTTTGTTTCAGGCTCATAATGATGTGCCCACGTTTCGTCACCGGTAACAATTTTGACAAAAACATTTCTCCTTCAACACCGAAACGCTCCAACAATTCAGAACAGAATGTTTTCCTTTGAACTCTGTGATCATTTGTTAGGCACCGAGGAACCCATCGAGCGCAAATCTTTGAATATCGAGAGTTTTAAAAATTGCGATTGCACTTCCCTTGCTGACTGTAAGCTGCAATGCCAATTGCTGACTAGTGATACGCCTATCCTTACGAATAATGGCATCAACCCGGTTTAACATGTCTGTGCTGGTAGCCGAGGCAACACGTCCAGAACGCGGTACATCATGCAGCTCCACTCGTACACTTTCTGCAGCTTTAATTCTCTGAACCCAGCGACCACTGTGCTCCTATCGACTGCAGAACATTTGTACACTGCACACAGTCGTTTATGAATGTTTGCCACAGTTCCTTTTTCCGCAACCAGAATTTCTATGACAATTCGCTGTTTGTAACGGACATTGTTGACAAGCTCCATTTTAACGGTTCATAGATTGCGTAATATTTATCAGAATGCTGTGCAATTTGGTGCACATAATTGGAACATGTCATATTCCAAGTGTGCAAAATTTCATATTCCTATCTTTATTATTAGCCGAGAAAAAATTGGTGTGCATTACTTTTTGACCTCCCGTATTATAATACGGCGACTCCACTTTCTCGACGAATATGTATATGTACCAATAATGAAAGAAAAAGCAAATTGGAAGGTTGTAAGTAGACAGCATTAGCCTATGTAATATTTAGAATAATCTGGTTTAGTATTATATATAAGCTTGAAATCATCCAAGTCGCTGTAATTAAAAAAAAAAATATTTTGTGAAGCTGTTTTTTGCATAAATTTATGGAAACAATTGTAATCTCTATCCGTTCCTCTCCATCTGTTTCCACACACTTCTTTCTGACTTTAAAAAAATATATATATATTTTTTAAAAAATATATATATATAAAAAATGTAGAAAAATTACAACCTAGCCAAAAATAAAAAAAAGAACACGATTAGAGAAGAGAGTAAATCCAAGTTACATTAAACGAAGTCAGCGGCAATACCTTCAACAGAACAAAATTCAAGAAAATGACGTTTAAGGATTCGATCTGGCAAGCATCATAATATATTAGTGTTGAAGATCGTGTGTACTTTATTGATCCCACGGGAGATTTTGGCTGGCTTTCTATGCACAAGCAGGCGTGATCGAGTTGAACATGCCATGGGGCAATCAGCTAGACCAGTGATTCTCAACTAGGGCTCTACCGCACTGTGGACAGGAAGCGCGTGAACGATCCGATTGGGATGACATGTATACATGAGGTGTGCGGGCGGTAGGCCATAAATGTTTGGGAACTGCTGGGCTAGACAAATCTACATCATCATGAGTCGGTTATATTCTTCTACTTTTCAACTCCCTGTGGAGCATGGGTCTTCAACAACACTTTACAAGCCACCCTGTTTCCATTCTGTTAAGGCCGTTCCATGTCTTCCCCACCCTCTTTATCTTAGTTCCCACCTATTTTCTCTAAATATATTTTGACCTTTCTCTTTGCTTCTCTCCTCGGGGGTTTCAAAAAAGGGCTTGTCGTGTTTTTACACAACGTTACATTTGAAGCAAGAAATCGATTGCCATTTTTGTGTAATATTTCTTTCCATTGTTCTATGTTCCGTCAAATACTCTACTCCACGATTTACACTCAAGAGTACATTCAGTGGTCGTTAAGTTGTGTAGTGGTATGATTACATCATATTTACAATACGTCTTAAAGCATGCAGACAATAATTTATATATTTTTTACAACAAATTTTAAAAGAGTTATTGAGTTATTTGCGGGTTATCATCATTACAATCCGAACATGTCCATAGGTGCTCAGATCCCCTCCTCAGCAAGTCCCGCAGTGTCCAGCGACTGGCGACTCCAGTTCTGTGTTGGTTGATAAGTCTTCTTACACGCCCACAAAGTTTCTCGTTTCTGGCTGTGCCTATCTTAACTCCCATCTCTTTCACCCGAAGGAGTGACCTGGACTCATTGTTGTCGAAATCATGTGCCCTTCCCCCATCTCGAAGGGCATTGATGATGTCCGCCCGACCCATTGGTTGACCGTCTTCAACGACAGCGCAGCTAGCCAACCTGTCCACTCTTTCATTTTCCCGTACTCCCGCATGTCCAGGGACATAGACAAAGGTTACCGTACGTATTTTTTACTTCTGCAATGACTATACCCATTGCATGCGTACAGAGCCCGCCACCACTTTTTTAATTTTACAAAGGTCGATAAACATAATCTGGCAAACGTCCAAGGGAAAGAACTGCTGACTCATGAGTGTTGATACCAGTTGGCGCCCTCTAAATGATTAAGTGAATAGCTTGACAAATATGGAGAGAGAAACATGTGCTTGGCTTGGTGTAGGCCATTCATTAGATCTCAGGCCCTGGTAAAGATGTCATTCTTATCACGTGCTGGTTTGGACGACGATGGAGGTCAGCCATCTGTTGTCTCTCATGTTATGTTATCAGCTCTGCTAGAGTCATGAAATAACAATACTTGAATACAACATGGGAATGATCCTGTATTGGGAATACGGCTTTTCCAGCTCCACTAAACGTTCGCCACTACACCACACCTCAACAACAAAAATATTAGAATAAGTATAGTAATGAGATAGCTTTTTATTTGTTACCCACGATGTTTAATTATTAGTGATCAATTTGCTCCTTGTATCTTCTCTGTATCTTATCTCTTGAGTTAGTCTGATGCTATATATATGTAGCCGCGATAGCTCAGTGGTTAGTGAACTGGACTCCAAAGGACAAGAGGTAGGGTTCGATCCCAACCGACGGATTCCGGTTCACCCAGCCTTAAATGGGTACCGGATTTTTCCTGGCAAAGTAGGGCGGCACGGGCGTAATACCGACCACATTACCCCAAAAATCATGTGCCAAAGGTCTATAAAAAATTATGGTCAGTAACACCATATTCTCTATACGCCACTTGGCATGACGGGGCACTTTACTTTTTTTTTTTTTTTTACTTTATATATATATATATATATATATATATATATATATATATATATATTACCCGCGATATTTAATTATTTATGAAAAATTTAAATCCTTGTATCTTCTCTTTATATTCTCTTTATCTTATCTGTATCTTATCAGTTAAATCTTGTCTGTTGTTATATATATATTAAGTCTTTCCATTTACGGTTAAATGTCTAGAAAGAGAATTATCCCCCCTTTGTGTTAAGTTTGAGTGCATTAACCCCTTAAAGCGAATTGTCATTATTCCTTATAGACCATGTTCACAAAGCTCTAAGCTTTCTTTTATTAATTAAGCCAGGTCTACGTGTTTTTATAATTTGTCTGCTTATTGTCCATGAGCAACAACGATAAGTGTGGCATGTATCCAACAAGGAAAACTCGGACAGAAAATGTTCTCGATCTTCCAAAAAAGAAACGAGGTCTGTGTGGTGACAACAAAAACAAGAGAATGAAATTAAATGAAAGGACGATGTGTTAACATGATGGCAGAATTGAATCAAGACTGAAAAACATAAATAATTTACTAAAATGATATCACAGAGATGCTATGTGTGTCCACAATTACAGGGTTCCGAATATAAACAAAGGAAAAGTTAGGAATCTTTTGGAATGTCAAAGGGGGAAAAAAGTGCCAAGTGAAACAAATGATGCCATAAAGAAAAGTGTTATAGAGAGGAAAAAGGCTAATTAAATCGTAAAGCAAGGAATGCTCCAAAATAAATTGAGGAAATTACAGAATTGCTACAGAATTATGAGAGAGAGAGAGAGAGAGAGAGAGAGAGAGAGAGAGAGAGAGAGTGCAAGATAAAAGTATGATCAGGGTGCGCCCACCTACTCACCAACCGAAAAAGAAATGAAATAGTGTAAGTCGAAATAGGGGGTAAGTTACAGAAGATTAGACAAAAGAAAGACGGAAAGATAGACAGACAGGTAGAAAGACAGGACCATAAGCAGACAAGCGGATGGACGGTCTGACAGACTAGCAGGCATGGAAATAGAGACAGACTGATGTGTAGAATGATAGGCAGGCAGAGACAGAAAAAGTGATACAGAGAAAGGCGAGCAGATAAACAGGCGGCCAGACAGAAAGAAAGGTAGACAAAGACAGAAGGACTGTTGGATTTGCAGAAAGCAGGTAGACTAACAAATAGAGAGACAGACAGACAAAGATAGGCAGTCAAACGGACAGACAGACAGACAAAGATAGGCAGTCAAACGAACAGGCAGGGACACAAGCAGACGGCCAAACAGCTAGAAAGATAGACAGACGGACGGACGGATGGACGGAATGATGGATGGATGGATGGATGGATGGGTGGGTGGATGGATGGATGGATAGATGGATGGATGGATGGATAGATAGATAGATAGATAGATAGATAGATAGATAGATAGATAGATAGATAGATAGATAGATAGATAGATAGATAGATAGATAGATAGATAGATAGATAGATAGATAGATAGATAGATAGATAGATAGATAGATAGATAGATAGATAGATAGATAGATAGATAGATGAGAACAGATGAGTGAAAAAATAGGGGAACCAAGCACAACAGAAATGCCATTAAATCGGACACTTAAATCTCGTAGCCAAGCAACAGAATTCAGCAACGATATAAAAGTACAAGTACTATCAATTCGGGACTTATGTACAGGAAGAAGGACGTTAATTGGTCTGAGCACTCAATCAACTACAGGTCTTCTCCGCTTGTCTAAATCTTCTCTTGTCGTCTTCAGTTATAACTAACTTGTCCATAGGCTGGGTCACAATAACTGGAGCTTGCACGCGCCTATCCCATCAGCCAAAACTGGTACGGAGTATTGATTTGTAACCCGCAGCGCCTGAAGTAAACATCTTTCCGGTTTCCGACGTTTTCTTTTTCTCCCCATTTCGGAAGACCGCATTCACAGCTGTTTGTTTTCATCTCAAAGTGACATTTTCGTTCAAGTCTTGGAAATTGTGCAGTATTTAAGGATGAAGATGTCCTGAGCCTAATCTTCTTCTTTTTCTACCTTTCAGCCTCCTGTGGAGCATAGATCTTCAACAAACACTTTCCAAGTCGTTCTGTTTCTTGTTATTCTTTAAAGATCATTCCATGTCTTCCCCATCATCTTCATCTCTGCTTTCATCTGACTTCTCCAAGAATATTTTGGTCTTCCTCTTTGTCTTTTCCTTGGGGATTCCAAAAAAGGACATGTCGTGTAATACTCCCAGTTGGCTTCCGCTGTGTGTGTCATATCCAGCGCCATCGTCTTCGCTGTATCTCTTTATCCACTGGTATTTTCTGGTACATTTCCATAATTCTATGTTAGGGATTTTGTCTTGCCATTTCCATCCTTTTATTATGTGTAAGCATCCATTAATGAATGTCTGTATCTTCATGATTGTCATTTTTGTTGTTCCCCATGTTTCACAGCCATATAATAAGACTGACTTAACATTGGAGTTCCTGAGCCTAGTACATTCCACTCATTTTTCAAATTGATATTTTGTGGAATTGGTTTCATTTCGTGACCCCAGACACAAGACGTCACGTTTAAAGAACTAGATCATGATCCATGAACAAAATCTTCATAGTTACTTTGTTCACAAGAAAATATCAAAGATTGGCGAATGTGAGAGTTTGTGGGATGCGATTTTTAACTTTCAACAAGAAAATATCAAAGATTGGCGAATGTGAGAGTTTGGAGGATGCGATATTTAACTTTCAACAAGAAAATATCAAAGATTGGCGAATGTGAGAGTTTGTGGGATGCGATATTTAACTTTCAACAAGAAAATATCAAAGATTGGCGAATGTGAGAGTTTGTGGGATTCGATATTTAACTTTCAACAAGAAAATATCAAAGATTGGCGAATGTGAGAGTTTGTGGGATGCGATATTTTACTTTCAACAAGAAAATATCAAAGATTGGCGAATGTGAGAGTTTGTGGGATTCGATATTTAACTTTCAACAAGAAAATATCAAAGATTGGCGAATGTGAGAGTTTGTGGGATTCGATATTTAACTTTCAACAAAAAAAATATCAAAGATCGGCGAATGTGAGAGTTTGTGGGATTCGATATTTAACTTTCAACAAGAAAATATCAAAGATTGGCGAATGTGAGAGTTTGTGGGATGCGATATTTTACTTTCAACAAGAAAATATCAAAGATCGGCGAGTGTGAGAGTTTGTGGGATGCGATATTTTACTTTCAACAAGAAAATATCAAAGATTGGCGAATGTGAGAGTTTGTGGGATTCGATATTTAACTTTCAACAAAAAAATATCAAAGATCGGCGAATGTGAGAGTTTGTGGGATTCGATATTTAACTTTCAACAAGAAAATATCAAAGATTGGCGAATGTGAGAGTTTGTGGGATGCGATATTTTACTTTCAACAAGAAAATATCAAAGATCGGCGAGTGTGAGAGTTTGTGGGATGCGATATTTTACTTTCAACAAGAAAATATCAAAGATTGGCGAATGTGAGAGTTTGTGGGATTCGATATTTAACTTTCAACAAGAAAATAACCACAACTGATTTGTGTTAGACGAATGACATGAAAAAGCATGAAAGACAAGATCAGAAAGGTAGAACTGAGAAAACAAACCGTAAAAATAGCCCCCGTCAAAGACTATATAATGAAACAACAGATAAAATGGTTTGGCCACGTCACAAAGCAGAAAAATGAAAACACAACACGAGTCGTCAATAAACGTTGCGAGAACACCAGACCCAAGGGCCGACCACGAAGAAGATGCATTGACGGAATATTAGAAACACTAGGAAGCATATCAGCAGAAAAGGCGAACAGAAAAGCAAAAGACCGCACATTATATCCCCCCCCCCCCTTTTTCCAGCGACGTTGAAAGGCGAATGAGGAAGGAAAGAAGAATAAGATTAAGAATTTATTTTTAACCACAAAAGTTGTAAAACCTTTAAGATACATCTCATTTTAATCAATGTGAATGTATAATAGAAATAGCCTGTGTGTTTTCTTTTCCTAGATGGAAAAAAAAAACAGAAATGAGCAAATGAACTAAAATATTAATGACAAACAACTGTGCATTGTCTGTCCAGACTCTATATTTTTCTGTTGACATAAATTGTTGAAGTTCTTTAGTGGCAGACAAAAATGAACGTCAAGATCTGGGGACAATTTGGAAACGGAAGTGATAGAGTGTTAACTTGAGAACAAAATGGACGGTTTATTTTTACTTGTATATAGATTTATAGAAGAATAGGTAGAATTGGGTGGAAAGAAAAGAAAAGAAACGCTGAAGTTTTAAAATAGCTAAAAATGATAAGAGAACTACTAAACACAATTAGAACAAGATAAATGAAATTTTTGGGGCACGTTAAAAGACACAACAGCCTAATAAAAGTAATATTGGAAGGGAAAATACAAGGAAAAAGAGGGAGAGGCAGACCAAGACTAACATGGACGAGTAAAATCAAAAGATGGACAGGACAACCTATGACAATCTGCACCATCAAAGCAAGAGACAGAGTGTAATGGCGCTCCATGGTAGCCAACCTTCGATGCGGAGACGGTACTCGATGATAATGATGATTGTTACTTGTACACGTGCCACTCTATCTTTCTCTGTATCACTTTCATTCGCTCTTTCTCTCTCCACCACATTCTCTGTAACATTTTTATCTCTCAATTGCTTATTTTCCTATAATCACTGTATCACTTTCATTCGCTCTTTCTCTCTCCACCACATTCTCTGTAACATTTTTTGTCTCTCAATTGCTTATTTTCCTATAATCACTGTATCACTTTCATTCGTTCTTTCTTTCTCCCCCACCTTCTCTGTATAATTTTTTTCTCTTTAAATTAATTCTTTCCTCCACACTTTCCGTATTACTTCTCTTGCTTTTTCTCTCCCACTCATTTTCTTGTTATTACTTTGTCTCCCTATTTCTTCTCCCACACTCTCACTATTTGTTCTCCCACACTCTCACTATTTGTTCTCCCACACTCTCACTATTTGTTCTCCCACACTCTCACTATTTGTTCTCCCACACTCTCACTATTTGTTCTCCCACACTCTTGTAATCTCCTTCAATCAAATATAGATAAAGATACATTGTTTGTTTTTTTGTCCTTTCACTTTCTGAGGTAATGACGAGGTAATATTGGATGTAATTCGTCGCTGTTAGAATAAAAAAACTGTTTTTGTTTTACTACCGAGTACCCCTGAAATGCGGTCTTTTTCTGAATATTTCTACATCGGCTGCTCACATTTTTTATATTTTCATCTCCATTGCATAATTTCTTGATTTCTGAATATCCCACCAATTACTACATTTGTTATTTTCTTCCAGTCGGTGGTTCATTCTTGGATCTCAGAAAATATATATTCATGTCTGGATATTTATACCAGCTGGACTTTGCTGTAGTTCGCAGACACTACTTAAATAATGTTGGAATAAGTAAATGAACATCAAATGGTAGGACAAAGTAACAAACTCTAGTATATTGCCACGAGCCAAACTCCCATCCATCATGGCAACACTTAGGAGTAGGAGACTAAGGTGGCTGGGTCATGTAAGACATCCATCAAGGCAACACTCAGGAGTCGGAGACTAAGGTGGCTGGGTCATGTAAGACATCCATCAAGGCAACACTTAGGAGTAGGAGACTAAGGTGGCTGGGTCATGTAAGACATCCATCAAGGCAACACTTAGGAGTAGGAGACTAAGGTGGCTGGGTCATGTAAGACATCCATCAAGGCAACACTTAGGAGTAGGAGACTAAGGTGGCTGGGTCATGTAAGACATCCATCATGGCAACACTCAGGAGTCGGAGACTAAGGTGGCTGGGTCATGTAAGACATCCATCATGGCAACACTTAGGAGTAGGAGACTAAGGTGGCTGGGTCATGTAAGACATCCATCATGGCAACACTTAGGAGTAGGAGACTAAGGTGGCTGGGTCATGTAAGACATCCATCATGGCAACACTTAGGAGTAGGAGACTAAGGTGGCTGGGTCATGTAAGACATCCATCATGGCAACACTTAGGAGTAGGAGACTAAGGTGGCTGGGTCATGTAAGACATCCATCATGGCAACACTTAGGAGTAGGAGACTAAGGTGGCTGGGTCATGTAAGACATCCATCATGGCAACACTTAGGAGTAGGAGACTAAGGTGGTTGGGTCATGTAAGACATCCATCATGGCAACACTTAGGAGTAGGAGACTAAGGTGGCTGGGTCATGTAAGACATCCATCATGGCAACACTTAGGAGTCGGAGACTAAGGTGGCTTGGTCATGTAAGACATCCATCAAGGCAACACTCAGGAGTCGGAGACTAAGGTGGTTGGGTTATGTAAGACATCCATCATGGCAACACTTAGGAGTCGGAGACTAAGGTGGCTGGGTCATGTAAGACATCCATCAAGACAACACTTAGGAGTCGGAGACTAAGGTGGCTGGGTCATGTAAGACATCCATCAAGGCAACACTCAGGAGTCGGAGACTAAGGTGGCTGGGTCATGTAAGACATCCATCAAGGCAACACTCAGGAGTCGGAGACTAAGGTGGCTGGGTCATGTAAGACATCCATCAAGACAACACTTAGGAGTCGGAGACTAAGGTGGCTGGGTCATGTAAGACATCCATCAAGGCAACACTTAGGAGTCGGAGACTAAGGTGGCTGGGTCATGTAAGACATCCATCAAGGCAACACTCAGGAGTCGGAGACTAAGGTGGCTTGGTCATGTAAGACATCCATCAAGGCAACACTCAGGAGTCGGAGACTAAGGTGGCTTGGTCATGTAAGACATCCATCAAGGCAACACTCAGGAGTAGGAGACTAAGGTGGCTGGGTCATGTAAGACATCCATCATGGCAACACTTAGGAGTAGGAGACTAAGGTGGCTTGGTCATGTAAGACATCCATCAAGGCAACACTCAGGAGTCGGAGACTAAGGTGGCTTGGTCATGTAAGACATCCATCAAGGCAACACTCAGGAGTCGGAGACTAAGGTGGCTGGGTATGTAAGACATCCATCATGGCAACACTCAGGAGTCGGAGACTAAGGTGGCTGGGTCATGTAAGACATCCATCATGGCAACACTCAGGAGTCGGAGACTAAGGTGGCTGGGTTATGTAAGAATCCATCATGGCAACACTCAGGAGTCGGAGACTAAGGTGGCTGGGTCATGTAAGACATCCATCATGGCAACACTTAGGAGTAGGAGACTAAGGTGGCTTGGTCATGTAAGACATCCATCATGGAAACACTTAGGAGTAGGAGACTAAGGTGGCTGGGTCATGTAAGACATCCATCATGGCAACACTCAGGAGTCGGAGACTAAGGTGGCTTGGTCATGTAAGACATCCATCATGGCAACACTTAGGAGTAGGAGACTAAGGTGGCTGGGTCATGTAAGACATCCATCAAGGCAACACTTAGGAGTAGGAGACTAAGGTGGTTGGGTCATGTAAGACATCCATCAAGGCAACACTTAGGAGTAGGAGACTAAGGTGGCTGGGTCATGTAAGACATCCATCAAGGCAACACTTAGGAGTAGGAGACTAAGGTGGTTGGGTCATGTAAGACATCCATCAAGGCAACACTTAGGAGTAGGAGACTAAGGTGGTTGGGTCATGTAAGACATCCATCAAGGCAACACTTAGGAGTAGGAGACTAAGGTGGCTGGGTCATGTAAGACATCCATCATGGCAACACTTAGGAGTAGGAGACTAAGGTGGCTGGGTCATGTAAGACATCCATCAAGGCAACACTTAGGAGTAGGAGACTAAGGTGGTTGGGTCATGTAAGACATCCATCAAGGCAACACTTAGGAGTAGGAGACTAAGGTGGCTGGGTCATGTAAGACATCCATCAAGGCAACACTTAGGAGTAGGAGACTAAGGTGGTTGGGTCATGTAAGACATCCATCAAGGCAACACTTAGGAGTAGGAGACTAAGGTGGCTGGGTCATGTAAGACATCCATCAAGGCAACACTTAGGAGTAGGAGACTAAGGTGGTTGGGTCATGTAAGACATCCATCATGGCAACACTTAGGAGTAGGAGACTAAGGTGGCTGGGTCATGTAAGACATCCATCATGGAAACACTTAGGAGTAGAGACTAAGGTGGCTGGGTCATGTAAGACATCCATCATGGCAACACTTAGGAGTCGGAGACTAAGGTGGCTTGGTCATGTAAGACATCCATCAAGGCAACACTCAGGAGTCGGAGACTAAGGTGGCTGGGTCATGTAAGACATCCATCATGGCAACACTCAGGAGTCGGAGACTAAGGTGGTTGGGTCATGTAAGACATCCATCAAGGCAACACTCAGGAGTCGGAGACTAAGGTGGTTGGGTCATGTAAGACATCCATCAAGGCAACACTCAGGAGTCGGAGACTAAGGTGGCTGGGTCATGTAAGACATCCATCATGGCAACACTCAGGAGTAGGAGACTAAGGTGGCTGGGTTATGTAAGACATCCATCATGGCAACACTTAGGAGTCGGAGACTAAGGTGGTTGGGTCATGTAAGACATCCATCAAGGCAACACTCAGGAGTCGGAGACTAAGGTGGCTGGGTCATGTAAGACATCCATCATGGCAACACTCAGGAGTAGGAGACTAAGGTGGCTGGGTTATGTAAGACATCCATCAAGGCAACACTTAGGAGTAGGAGACTAAGGTGGCTTGGTCATGTAAGACATCCATCATGGCAACACTTAGGAGTAGGAGACTAAGGTGGTTGGGTTATGTAAGACATCCATCATGGCAACACTTAGGAGTCGGAGACTAAGGTGGCTGGGTCATGTAAGACATCCATCATGGCAACACTTAGGAGTCGGAGACTAAGGTGGCTGGGTCATGTAAGACATCCATCAAGACAACACTTAGGAGTAGGAGACTAAGGTGGTTGGGTCATGTAAGACATCCATCATGGCAACACTTAGGAGTCGGAGACTAAGGTGGTTGGGTCATGTAAGACATCCATCATGGCAAACACTTAGGAGTCGGAGACTAAGGTGGTTGGGTCATGTAAGACATCCATCATGGCAACACTTAGTAGTCGGAGACTAAGGTGGTTGGGTCATGTAAGACATCCATCATGGCAACACTTAGTAGTCGGAGACTAAGGTGGCTGGGTCATGTAAGACATCCATCATGGCAACACTTAGGAGTCGGAGACTAAGGTGGCTGGGTCATGTAAGACATCCATCATGGCAACACTTAGGAGTCGGAGACTAAGGTGGTTTGGTCATGTAAGACATCCATCATGGAAACACTTAGGAGTAGGAGACTAAGGTGGCTGGGTCATGTAAGACATCCATCATGGCAACACTTAGGAGTCGGAGACTAAGGTGGTTTGGTCATGTAAGACATCCATCATGGCAACACTTAGGAGTAGGAGACTAAGGTGGCTGGGTCATGTAAGACATCCATCATGGCAACACTTAGGAGTCGGAGACTAAGGTGGTTTGGTCATGTAAGACATCCATCATGGCAACACTTAGGAGTAGGAGACTAAGGTGGCTGGGTCATGTAAGACATCCATCATGGCAACACTTAGGAGTCGGAGACTAAGGTGGTTTGGTCATGTAAGACATCCATCATGGAAACACTTAGGAGTAGGAGACTAAGGTGGCTGGGTCATGTAAGACATCCATCATGGCAACACTCAGGAGTCGGAGACTAAGGTGGCTTGGTCATGTAAGACATCCATCAAGGCAACACTCAGGAGTCGGAGACTAAGGTGGCTGGGTCATGTAAGACATCCATCAAGGCAACACTCAGGAGTCGGAGACTAAGGTGGTTGGGTCATGTAAGACATCCATCATGGCAACACTTAGGAGTAGGAGACTAAGGTGGCTGGGTCATGTAAGACATCCATCATGGAAACACTTAGGAGTAGGAGACTAAGGTGGCTGGGTCATGTAAGACATCCATCAAGGCAACACTTAGGAGTAGGAGACTAAGGTGGTTTGGTCATGTAAGACATCCATCATGGAAACACTTAGGAGTAGGAGACTAAGGTGGCTGGGTCATGTAAGACATCCATCATGGCAACACTCAGGAGTCGGAGACTAAGGTAGCTGGGTCATGTAAGACATCCATCATGGCAACACTCAGGAGTCGGAGACTAAGGTGGCTGGGTTATGTAAGACATCCATCATGGCAACACTCAGGAGTCGGAGACTAAGGTGGCTGGGTTATGTAAGACATCCATCATGGCAACACTCAGGAGTCGGAGACTAAGGTGGTTGGGTCATGTAAGACATCCATCATGGCAACACTCAGGAGTCGGAGACTAAGGTGGCTGGGTCATGTAAGACATCCATCATGGCAACACTTAGGAGTAGGAGACTAAGGTGGCTGGGTCATGTAAGACATCCATCATGGCAACACTTAGGAGTAGGAGACTAAGGTGGCTGGGTCATGTAAGACATCCATCATGGCAACACTCAGGAGTCGGAGACTAAGGTGGCTGGGTCATGTAAGACATCCATCATGGCAACACTTAGGAGTAGGAGACTAAGGTGGTTGGGTCATGTAAGACATCCATCATGGCAACACTCAGGAGTCGGAGACTAAGGTGGCTGGGTCATGTAAGACATCCATCATGGCAACACTTAGGAGTAGGAGACTAAGGTGGCTGGGTCATGTAAGACATCCATCAAGGCAACACTTAGGAGTAGGAGACTAAGGTGGCTTGGTCATGTAAGACATCCATCAAGGCAACACTTAGGAGTAGGAGACTAAGGTGGCTTGGTCATGTAAGACATCCATCAAGGCAACACTTAGGAGTAGGAGACTAAGGTGGCTTGGTCATGTAAGACATCCATCAAGGCAACACTTAGGAGTAGGAGACTAAGGTGGCTTGGTCATGTAAGACATCCATCAAGGCAACACTTAGGAGTAGGAGACTAAGGTGGCTTGGTCATGTAAGACATCCATCAAGGCAACACTTAGGAGTAGGAGACTAAGGTGGCTTGGTCATGTAAGACATCCATCAAGGCAACACTTAGGAGTAGGAGACTAAGGTGGCTGGGTCATGTAAGACATCCATCAAGGCAACACTTAGGAGTAGGAGACTAAGGTGGCTTGGTCATGTAAGACATCCATCAAGGCAACACTTAGGAGTAGGAGACTAAGGTGGCTTGGTCATGTAAGACATCCATCAAGGCAACACTTAGGAGTAGGAGACTAAGGTGGCTGGGTCATGTAAGACATCCATCATGGCAACACTTAGGAGTAGGAGACTAAGGTGGCTGGGTCATGTAAGACATCCATCAAGGCAACACTTAGGAGTAGGAGACTAAGGTGGCTGGGTCATGTAAGACATCCATCATGGCAACACTTAGGAGTAGGAGACTAAGGTGGCTTGGTCATGTAAGACATCCATCATGGCAACACTCAGGAGTCGGAGACTAAGGTGGCTTGGTCATGTAAGACATCCATCAAGGCAACACTCAGGAGTCGGAGACTAAGGTGGCTGGGTCATGTAAGACATCCATCAAGACAACACTTAGTAGTCGGAGACTAAGGTGGCTGGGTTATGTAAGACATCCATCAAGACAACACTTAGTAGTCGGAGACTAAGGTGGCTGGGTTATGTAAGACATCCATCAAGACAACACTTAGTAGTCGGAGACTAAGGTGGCTTGGTCATGTAAGACATCCATCAAGACAACACTTAGTAGTCGGAGACTAAGGTGGCTGGGTCATGTAAGACATCCATCAAGACAACACTTAGTAGTCGGAGACTAAGGTGGCTGGGTCATGTAAGACATCCATCAAGACAACACTTAGTAGTCGGAGACTAAGGTGGCTGGGTCATGTAAGACATCCATCAAGACAACACTTAGTAGTCGGAGACTAAGGTGGCTGGGTCATGTAAGACATCCATCATGGCAACACTTAGGAGTCGGAGACTAAGGTGGCTGGGTCATGTAAGAAGAATGACAAACATTCGTATTCCCAAACAAATATTGTATGGTGAATTTATGGACAGAAAAAAAATCAAAGGACAGACGAGTGCTGAGATAGAAGGATGTTTGCAGGGCTTCCTTCAGTGAACTCTCTATCAGCGAAAGAAGCTGGGAAAATAAGGCGTCAGATCGTAGCACATAGAGAGCATAAATAAAACAAGCACACAGCAACATTTGAGTAAGTGTTGTCAAATTCCGAAGACAAAAGACGCAGGAGAAATGACTTGAGGCCAATCACCACAAACACATTTTATTCATTTATGCGGTCTGATATGTCTATCCAATATTGGCAGATTAAGTTTTTCTGTAATTTGTCTAATGTTTTTCTTTAGTTGATCTGTAGTTTTCTGCCGTTTTCTTGTAGTTTTTTTTTCCTTTTTTTTTTCTACTATTATTCTGTAGTTTTTCTGTAGTTTTTTTTCAGTTTTTCTATAATTGTTCTGGGTTTCTTTTTTACCAAACGAAGAACAACTTTGTCAAAGTTTAGAATAAAATCAACAAGTCCAATGTTCCCTTAACTGTAAACCTTATTTTGGCGACGTGGATAGATTACTGACACGTCAGTTTATGAAGAGCTCTGAACATCCGTTGGTAAACTTGTCCTAGCTATTGCTACACGAGACACTTCAGTGGCTTGCTGTTCTACAGGGTGTCTCACTCACTAACAAGCTCAGTATTTTCTCAATAATCTAACAACAATGTGGATATTGCAATTGGCATTTGAACAGGAGTACGTTCTTTGTGTGAGAAATGAAAAGAAATGTGTCTGTAATGTGTGTGCGCTTGCGCGCGCGCGCAAGTGTGTGTGGTGCTTAATTGTTGTGGTCGTGAGTGATGTAAACTACCAGATTCGTCCCTCTGCTGATCGCTGTCATTTGAGTGAATGTACTTTCAACAATACGGTTGTTGTTCGTGAGAATTAGTGTACAGTACCTGTGAGTTCATACAGGATAGCTGGTAGATGTGTTGGAATTCTCCAGAAGAGCGAGCGTTTAGTAGTCAAACCCATTAATGAAGTACCTGGTTCGATAGCGAGTGAGGAGACTCCCTACATTAAAACAATTAATGAGCCAAAAATCTGGCTATACGGCATGGTTTTATGAAACGATTATATAATGAAGCTAATCATCAATACATGATTGACTAGAGATGTAATTTAATTTGAAGAAAATTCGCTTACACAACGATTCTTTTCCATAATCCTCGCCTATTACTCCTGAAGTCTTTTTTCCTTTTATTTTTAAATATTTTAATTGACGATTTTAAAGACGACAAGAAAACGACGTCATCATGTTCAGTGGTCTTTTGGGGAATAAGAAAGTATTGTCCCTATTTTTGTGAGCATCAATAGTTTTTGTTGGTAATATGGTAAGCATCAACAGTTTTTGTTGGTAATATGGTAAGCATCAACAGTTTTTGTTGGTAATATGGTAAGCATCAACAGTTTTTGTTGGTAATATGGTAAGCATCAACAGTTTTTGTTGGTAATATTGTAAGCATCAACAGTTTTTGTTGGTAATATGGTAAGCATCAACAGTTTTTGTTGGTAATATGGTAAGCATCAACAGTTTTTGTTGGTAATATTGTAAGCATCAACAGTTTTTGTTGGTAATATGGTAAGCATCAACAGTTTTTGTTGGTAATATGGTAAGCATCAACAGTTTTTGTTGGTAATATGGTAAGCATCAATAGTTTTTGTTGGTAATATGGTAAGCATCAACAGTTTTTGTTGGTAATATGGTAAGCATCAATAGTTTTTGTTGATAATATGGTAAGCATCAACAGTTTTTGTTGGTAATATGGTAAGCATCAATAGTTTTTGTTGGTAATATTGTAAGCATCAACAGTTTTTGTTGGTAATATGGTAAGCATCAACAGTTTTTGTTGGTAATATGGTAAGCATCAACCGTTTTTTTTTGGTAATATGGTAAGCATCAACAGTTTTTGTTGGTAATATGGTAAGCATCAATAGTTTTTGTTGATAATATGGTAAGCATCAACAGTTTTTGTTGGTAATATGGTAAGCATCAACAGTTTTTGTTGGTAATATGGTAAGCATCAATAGTTTTTGTTGGTAATATGGTAAGCATCAACAGTTTTTGTTGGTAATATGGTAAGCATCAACAGTTTTTGTTGGTAATATGGTAAGCATCAACAGTTTTTGTTGGTAATATGGTAAGCATCAACAGTTTTTGTTGGTAATATTGTAAGCATCAACAGTTTTTGTTGGTAATATGGTAAGCATCAACAGTTTTTGTTGGTAATATGGTAAGCATCAATAGTTTTTGTTGGTAATATGGTAAGCATCAACAGGTTTTGTTGGTAATATGGTAAGCATCAACGAGTATCGACCGTCTGGACTAGAAAAGACAATTCTGCCAGTAACTGTGAAAAAATGGGGGGGGGGGGGAGAGAGAGAATGGAGAGGTAGGCAGAGGAGGAGATGGGAAGATAATACAAAAGAGTGGACAGGCTACGACTATTTTCAGAGTCCCAAAGGATTACTGAAAATATAGAAAGAAATTGAATTGAGAATGTTGACTACGTCTGTTAGAGGTGCTTCAACGACTCGCCTGGGTTATGAACTGAAGAAGAAGAATGAAACGGTCAGCACTACGCCAGTATCGTTCTTCTTTCTAACAAATATTTGGTATCTATTTAAGACGTTTAATGGGTACCGGATTTTTTTCTGGGAAAGTAAAGCGGCACGGGAGTAATACCAACCACATTACCTCGAAAATCATGTGCCGAAGGTCTGTAAAATTTAAGGTCACTAACACGATATTCCCTATACGT
>JAVIAB010000106.1:64229575-64492075 GCA_032433765.1 Megaustenia siamemsis | reverse complement strand
TGTTGGGTTCAGGACAGGAAGAACCCCGGTTCAAAGCCCACTAGAAGCGGTTGTGATTTTGCTATAAAATAGGAAAAATTAATCCGTGGTTTCTTTACCACGTTACTCTCCCCTAATCTCTTTAGTGGTGAGATCCGATATGTAGCTCTCTCGGATAACGGCAATAAACAGGAGGTTCCGTGTGCAGTCGCACACGTTAACTCTCCGTACGTTTCGCCGCACAGTGCGTCACTCTCAATTAGATTAGTGTAAACTGTAAACAAACCATTTTCTTTTTATTATGTTTTGTATCAACTGGTATTGGTGAAATGTAATTCCTTGTTTAATTATTGCAATATATATATAATATGTTAAGTTTTAGATAAATATAAACATGTAGATTAATATTTAAAAACATGAACAATTTTGTCTCTGAAATCTCCACCGCTAAATTGATAAGAACCTTCCGTAGTGAAAGAGTTAAAGATCCCTTGCAGTTAAAATCGAAAAGATTAGGCCAAATATATGGTCGCCGTGGTGTTAAAAGTGCCAGCATAAACCTACCCACACCAAAGATCCCAGGCCGTGCTACGGAGCTCGTGCACGTGAGTCAGAACTCTCCTCTGGTTTTCTCGAGATTCTCGAGGGGGGATATCAGAGCACCTATGGGTTCTACCGGTGTGCAGTGATGATAATCCTAACAACAAACAGACAGCTTGCACTTCTACATTAATGTTACAAAAAGTGTAAACAAAAATGGCACAAACTGACCTACCTGACAATCAAGACCAAGTAAACCCTTGAACAAAACACAACAGCCCCCAAACAAAGCCCTGACTGCTGTTGATGAATTAGTCAAACTCTAATGATCAAATGATCTGGTGTTGGTTGCATGGCGGTCAAGCAAGCTGTGGGTCATGTTAACAAATCGTTATCAATTGTTGGTGTGCAGCGATCACTAAGTAAACAACGTACTTTAGCCTAATAATGAGGCGACTATGTTGCCCCAGTCTAATCACGTAATATATATTATAAAAGTAAAAAGTAAAGAGTACCGTCACGCCTTGTGGCGTAAAGGGAATATGGTGTTAGTGACCATACATTTTATAGATCTTCAGCACATGATTTTTGGGGTAATGTGGTCGGTATTACGCCCATGCTGCTTTACTTTCCCAGAAAAAAAATCCGGTACCCATTTAAGGCTGGGTGAACCCGGAAGCCGCCGGTTGGGATAGAACCCTCTTGTCCTTTGTTCCGCGTGCATGCCCTTTGCAGAACGTTGCATTCACCACAGTTCGTCTTAAAGAGTCTCCGTCTCTAACTAGATCTTGCATATATATATATATATATATATATACGGCGGTAGCTGAGGAAGCATAGAGAATACGCCACAGCCCTGCATATGCATGTAATCGCAATAAATACGTTAGTTTCTAACTGAAGATTATGGCTTTTATGTTTAAAGGTACCAACTGCGACGACGAAATAAAACTGAACACGATTATAATACTACACCGCAAGATGCATTTTTTTTAAAAATTGGAGATTGACTAATAAAAACTAATAATATAATTTATCGATACGCCTACCCGCCCGTCTAAATGCCTGTCTATCTGCCTGTCTGCTCGCATACCTGCCTGTCTGGCTGCCTGTCTGTCTGCCTGTCTATGTCTGTCAGCCTGTATGTATACTGCCTGTCTGTCAGTCTGCTCTTATACCTGCCTGTCTGGCTGCTTGTCTGGCATCTGTCTGTCTGGCACCTGTCTAGCTATTTGTCTGTCTGCCTGTCTGTTTACTGCTTGTCTGTCAATATGTCTGTCTGCCTGCATGCCTGCCTGTCTGGCACCTGCCTGTCTATCTATCTGTCTGTCTGCCAGTCTGTCTATCTGTATGTCTGTCCGTATGCCTGCCTGTCTGGCTGCTTGTGTGATGCCTGTCTGTCTGCCTGCATGCTTATATGTCTGTCTGGCTGTCTGTCTATCTGTCTGTCTGGCTCTCTGTATACTGCCTGTCTGCTCATCTGTCTGTCTGCCCGCATGCCTGTCTGTCTGGCGCCAGTCTGTCTATCTATATATCTGTCTGTATACTGCCTGTTTGTCCATCTGTCTGTCTGCCTGTCTGTCTACCGCATGTCTGTCTACTGCCTGTCTGTCTATCTTATGTTTCCAGTTTAATCCAAAATTCACAGTTTGCATGTTATTGATACGTTCAAAAACTTAGCTCGCAAAATATATTCTGCTTTCCAATCTAAACATTTCATTATTTATATTTTTCCTTTCAAACCAGCGGAGTTTTGTACAAACCATAAAATATTGTTAACAGTATTTCACTGTTTTTAAGTGCAGAGAGAAACCGAGGTAGCCACAGGTGAATTAATCGTTGCAAGTGATGACAATGTTTTATCTATAACGAGATAGCCAATCAATAACGGTAAAATTGCGAAGTAATGCGCTGTCATGAGAGGCTAAGTCTAGATAGACAAGAATCAATAATTTCTATTCTCGTCGATGAAAGATCAACGTCGATCTTGTCGTGGGTGCAGGGGCGGTCGGAAAAGAGCTTGGCGTTCAAAACAGTTCCTTCATTTGATTCCTCCTACCATTATATTTTAAACTCGTCTTATTTTTTACATGAATTATAGCAGCGGTTGGAGATATCATTTGCTGAGGACAAGAGAGAGGGGGCAGCGTTTGATTTTGATCTCCGGTTTGTGGCACACTAAGACTAGAGCTATTATTCTTCCTAGTATAGAAATACAGCACTGATGTAGTGCCGGCCACATTAGTTTAAATGCTTCGATGGTAAACAAAATGTGATCACGGACACCGTATTTTATATATCCCACAAGTGAACAAGTGATTCTTCTTCCTCCTCTTCTTCTTCTTCTTCTTCTTCTTATTCATCTTCTTCCTCCTCTTCTTCTTCATCTTCTTCTTATTCCTTTTTTTCTTCATCTTCTTCTTCTTCTTCTTCTTCTTCTTCTTCTTCTTCTTCATCTTCTTCTTCCTCCTTTTCTTCTTCATCTTCTTCTTCTTCCTCCTCTTCTTCTTCATTTTCTGCTTCATCTTCTTCTTCATCTTCTTCTTCTTCATCTTCTTCTTCTTCATCTTCTTCTTCATCTTCTTCTTCATCTTCTTCTTCATCTTCTTCCTCTTCTTCATCTTCTTCTTCATCTTCTTCTTCATCTTCTTCTTCATCTTCTTCCTCTTCTTCATCTTCTTCTTCATCTTCTTCTTCTTCATCTTCTTCTTAATCTTCTTCTTCATCTTCTTCTTCTTCATCTTCTTCTTCTTAATCTTCTTCTTCATCTTCTTCTTCTTAATCTTCTTCTTAATCTTCTTCTTCATCTTCTTCTTCTTAATCTTCTTCTTCATCTTCTTCTTCTTAATCTTCTTCTTCATCTTCTTCTTCTTAATCTTCTTCTTCATCTTCTTCTTCTTAATCTTCTTCTTCATCTTCTTCCTCTTCTTCATCTTCTTCTTCATCTTCTTCTTCATCTTCTTCTTCATCTTCTTCTTCTTAATCTTCTTCTTCATCTTCTTCCTCTTCTTCATCTTCTTCTTCATCTTCTTCTTCATCTTCTTCTTCTTAATCTTCTTCTTCATCTTCTTCTTCTTAATCTTCTTCTTCATCTTCTTCCTCTTCTTCATCTTCTTCTTCATCTTCTTCTTCTTAATCTTCTTCTTCATCTTCTTCTTCTTAATCTTCTTCTTAATCTTCTTCTTCTTAATCTTCTTCTTAATCTTCTTCTTCTTAATCTTCTTCTTCATCTTCTTCCTCTTCTTCATCTTCTTCTTCATCTTCTTCTTCTTAATCTTCTTCTTCATCTTCTTCTTCTTAATCTTCTTCTTAATCTTCTTCTTCATCTTCTTCCTCTTCTTCTTCATCTTCTTCTTCTTAATCTTCTTCTTCATCTTCTTCTTCTTAATCTTCTTCTTAATCTTCTTCTTCTTAATCTTCTTCTTAATCTTCTTCTTCTTAATCTTCTTCTTCATCTTCTTCTTCTTAATCTTCTTCTTAATCTTCTTCTTCTTAATCTTCTTCTTAATCTTCTTCTTCTTAATCTTCTTCTTCATCTTCTTCCTCTTCTTCATCTTCTTCTTCATCTTCTTCTTCTTAATCTTCTTCTTCATCTTCTTCTTTTTAATCTTCTTCATCTTCTTCCTCTTCTTCATCTTCTTCTTCATCTTCTTCTTCTTAATCTTCTTCTTCATCTTCTTCTTCTTAATCTTCTTCTTAATCTTCTTCTTCTTAATCTTCTTCTTAATCTTCTTCTTCTTAATCTTCTTCTTCATCTTCTTCTTCTTAATCTTCTTCTTCATCTTCTTCTTCTTCATCTTCTTCTTCATCTTCTTCTTCTTAATCTTCTTCTTCATCTTCTTCTTCTTCATCTTCTTCTTCATCTTCTTCTTCTTAATCTTCTTCTTCATCTTCTTCTTCTTAATCTTCTTCTTCATCTTCTTCTTCTTAATCTTCTTCTTAATCTTCTTCTTCTTCATCTTCTTCTTAATCTTCTTCTTCTTCATCTTCTTCTTCTTAATCTTCTTCTTAATCTTCTTCTTCTTAATCTTCTTCTTCATCTTCTTCTTCTTAATCTTCTTCTTCATCTTCTTCTTCTTCATCTTCTTCTTCATCTTCTTCTTCTTCATCTTCTTCTTCATCTTCTTCTTCATCTTCATCTTCATCTTCTTCTTTCATCTTCTTCTTCTACCTTTTAACTCCCAATGGATCATAGGTCTTCAACAAACACTTTCCAAGCCGTTCTGTTTCTTGGCATTCTTTTAAGATTATTCCATGTCTTCCCCACCATCTTCATCTCTGCTTCCATCCGTCTTCTTCTAGAATATTTTCTTATCTTTTAATATTGTCTTCCTCTTTGTCGTTTCCCCAGGGGATTCCAAAAAGGGCATAACGTGTAATACTTTCAGTTTGCTTCCGCAGTATGTGTCCTATCCAGCGCCATCGACTTCGTTGTATCTCTTTGTCCACTGATATTTGACTGACAAGTTTCAATAATTCTGTTAGTGATTTTTTCCCGCCATTTCCATCCTTGTATTCTGCGCAAGCATCCTTGAAAGGTCTGTATCTTCGTGATTGACATTTTTGTTGTTCTCCATGTTTCACAACCATATAATAGGACTGACTTAACTCTTTCAGTGCGGAAGGTTATTATACATTTAGCGGTAGAGATTTCAGAGAAATTTTTTCATGTTTTTAAATAGTAATCTACATGTTTATATTTATCTAACCCTTTACATATTGCATTTGTTAATTTTTAGATAATTATAAAAGGAATTATATTTCACCAACACCAAGATGATACAAGACATATAAAAAGAATAAGGTTTGATGACAGTTTACACTAATCAATTTGAGAGTGACGCACTGTGCGGCTAAACGTACATGGCCGAACTTGGCATGGCGCATGGTGCGTCGTAAAGCGTGAAAAAGTTAACACTTGAGTTTTAAAATTTTTTTTTTTTTAACCTAATTTCTTTGGATGTGCACATGTTTCCTAGAGCAACGAAGACTCCTCTTGTTTTTTTTATCCTTCTTTTGGCATCATTCTCTATTCCACCTTCGTTATATATATATATATATAAGATATATGTAAGATTGTACGTCTAGTAGGGGTATTTCTCCTATTGTTATGTCATGAAAGATAAGAAAAAGAAAACAACGCCGAGCAAGAGAATCGCTATTCTGAACAATGACTAGGGAAGATTTAAGTAATCATCGCTCTATGAATCAAGCATGCCATACAAGAAACTAGTAGCAAAACAAAGCGTCAATCATGAACAGCTATGATTTCCTTCCCATGTGCCGTCTTCGGTTCTTGAAGAAAAATAAACTTCGGTTTCTGAAGAAATAAACTTCGGTTTCTGAAGAAATAAACTTCGGTTTCTGAAGAAATAAACTTCGGTTTCTGAAGAAATAAACTTCGGTTTCTGAAGAAATAAACTTCGGTTTCTGAAGAAATAAACTTCGGTTTCTGAAGAAATAAACTTCGGTTTCTGAAGAAATAAACTTCGGTTACTGAAGAATTAAACTTCGGTTACTGGAGAAATAAACTTCGGTTACTGGAGAAATTCAGGTTACAACAGGAGTAAGACAAGGATGTGTCCTCTCACCATTCCTCTTCATTATATATATGGACAAAATAAATCAGGAAACAACCAACAATAAGGACAAATCAAATAATAATATAGAAGTAGAAAACTCCAACATCAACGAGCTACCCTTCGCAGATGACCAATGCCTAATATATGAGGATGAAAACCTGCTACAACAGCATTTAACATCTCTAGATAAAATCTGCACAAACTACAGTATGCAAATTAACACAGCAAAAACAGAGGCTATAAGAATAAGCAAATTAAGACACCCATTAAACATCAAGATCAAAGATAAAGAAATAAAACAAGTAGAGGAATTCAAGTATTTAGGCACAATATTCACAGAAGATGGAAAACTAGACAGAGAAATTGACATGAGAATACAAAAAGCAAATGCTGTCACATACCAGCTTTCACCATAGCTAAGACATCCAAACATTTCTATGCCAGCTAAACAACAAATGATAAATAGCATCTTCATACCAACTTTGTGCTATGAAAGTCAAACATGGACCCTTTCTAAATCACATTTAAGAAAGATCAATACATGTGAGATGCGTTGCTTGAGAAAAGTAACAAACAACACAAGAAGAGATAGAATACCAAATGAAACCATAAGAAAAATAGTAGGAACAAAACCCTGCCAAGAATATATAGAACAACAACTTAAATCTTTTGGCCACCTGGTCAGAATGAATTCTTACCAATCACCATCAAGGGCGTTTTTCTCAAGAATGCATGGAAAAAGACCAAGAGGAAGACCCAGAAGAAGATGGATAGATGCAGTGATAGAGACATGTAACAAAGGAAAATCACTAATTAAGACAATTCGAGCAGCACAAGAACGACAAATGATATAAACCACGACACCTTTTAGGTATCGGTGAAAAGAGAAAAGAAGAAGAAATAAACTTCGGTTACTGAAGAAATAAACTTCGGTTTCTGAAGAAAAATAAACTTCGGTTTCTGAAGAAAAATAAACTTCGGTTACTGAAGAAAAATATACTTCGGTTTCTGAAGAAATAAACTTCGGTTACTGAAGAAAAATAAACTTCGGTTACTGAAGAAAAATAAACTTCGGTTACTGAAGAAAAATATACTTCGGTTTCTGAAGAAATAAACTTCGGTTACTGAAGAAAAAAAAACTTCGGTTACTGAAGAAAAATAAACTTCGGTTACTGAAGAAATAAACTTCGGTTTCTGAAGAAAAATAAACTTCGGTTACTGAAGAAAAATATACTTCGGTTTCTGAAGAAATAAACTTCGGTTACTGAAGAAAAATAAACTTCGGTTACTGAAGAAAAATAAACTTCGGTTACTGGAGAAATAAACTTCGGTTTCTAAAGAAAAAAATAAACTTCGGTTGCTGAAGATATAAACTTCGGTTTCTGAAGAAATAGACTTCGGTTTCTGAAGAAAAATAAACTTCGGTTTCTGAAGAAATAAACTTCGGTTACAGAAGGAATAAACTTCGGTTTCTAAAGAAAAAATAAACTTCGGTTTCCGAAGAAAAATACACTTCGATTTCTGAAGAAAAATAAACTTCGGTTACTGAAGAAATACACTTCGGTTGCTGAAGAAAAATAAACTTCGGTTTCTGAAGAAATAAACTTCGGTTTCTGAAGAAAAATAAACTTCGGTTTCTGAAGAAAAAAAACTTCGGTTACTGAAGAAAAATAAATGAAAATGAATGTTACATAAGCATATATATTTCAACTCCCCTTCATTATAGGTATTTAGTTTCAGTCATGGAACTGATTTAGTTCATAGAATATAAAATCGCATCTTTCATACTGTGCGTCGTTATCTCTATACAATGTGCGTCTTCACCGGTGACGTCATCACAATAATTTATTTGTTAATGTTCTTTTAGGAACGAAGTGGATTGTATCGGATTTTACCAGGTCTGTATCTCTCTCTCTCTCTCTCTCTCTCTCTTTGGATTGGTCAATAACTGTCAGCCGATCTTCCCCGACTTGGGACTCAGTTCTAGAACTGGAGGAGAGCGCGAGAGTTGATGTCTTGCCAGGGTGTTGGAGTGGAGTTGAGCGCCAAATATTCAAGGGGATTGCCACGTTGGCGTGATGATTCTTATTCATATTTTAAGCAAAAATTTCCAGCACATCAATGTTGGTGTTTAGACAGATCAATGTGCACTTGCAAAACACAAATATTTTTTTAATGTAACTTGTATGCACTGGTGATACAATATATGTTTATTTTTATATGTTTATAAATGATTATTTTTTTGGTATTTATTTTTAAAAGTTTTCCTTATCCCCCAGAAAAATCAATCCATTAATTTCAAAATCACCCGTGCGCTGCCGGGGCCCGAAAGGGGAGTAAAGAATAGTGGCGCTGTACCCTACCAGGCATGTTCGTAAGAGGCGAGAAAGGAGGGTTAGGCATGGAACTGGCTATCCTATACTGTAAAAAAAAAAAAAAGGCGAAAAAACTTCACAAACATGGACAAGTCAAAGAAAGAAAAAGTAAATCCGCCATCCAGGAAAGATAAGGGCTCTCTGTCTAAGAGACGTATGACGCAAGCCGGAGAAACCAAGGAATTCTTGGAGAAGACAGATAGAAGCAGAGATGAAAATGATGGGGAAGACATGGAATGATCTTTAAAAAAATGGCAAAAAACACAATGACTTGGAAAATGTTTGTTGAAGACCTATGCTCCACTGGGAGCTAAAAAAAAGGTAGAAGAAAGAGAGAATTTCAAAATAGGTTAGAATTTACGGCATGAAAAGTGAATGGGAATTTTAAAAGTTGCCTTAGTGTTGTTAAAAGTTGCCTTAGTGTTGTTAAAAGTTGCCTTAGTGTTGTTAAAAGTTGTGGTCTTCAGATTGGGTAATATCCGCCCATTAGTGAGCTGGTGTAACTTTCAGGTGAACGAGATAAATATTTCATGATGGATCTTACAAAATAGTAACTCACTCACTCACTCACTCACTCACTCACTCACTCACTCACTCACTCACTCACTCACTCATATTCATTCACTCACTTACACATCCATTCACTCACTCATTCACTAATTCACACATTCATTCACTCACTCAAACATTAATTCATTCACTCACTCACCCATACACTTACTTACCCATTCACTTGCTCACTCATTCACTCATTCACCCATTTATTCACTCATTCACTCACTCACCCATACACTTATTTACCCATTCACTCACTCACTCACTCACCCATTTACTCACTCATTCACTCAATCACCCACACACTTACTTACCCATTCACTCGCTCACTCATTCACTTGCACACTCACTAAATCACTCACTCACTAATTCACTAATTCACTCCCTCATTCACTCACTCACCCACACACTCATTCACTTGCACACTCACTCGCTCGCTTACTCACTCACTCACACGCCCACACATCCACTCACTCAATAATAATATGGTCTTTCCAGCAAGACACTTGCAGTTTGGCTTTCTTGTCTAATGTCCATGTTTCTGCCCCATAAAGGAATGTAAAGTAGATATAACATTTTCTATTTTATATTCTTAGTTTTAGCCCTGGTGTTATTTGTTTTGATATTAGTATCTATCTATCTATCTTTCGTTCGCCTGAAGCATTGTCTATATCTGCAATGTCGTTTCCTGTATAAATGTTACTGTCTTTTGTAATTCTTGCAGTGGCCCATATAGTTTTGTCTGTAGTGTTGTATCTATGGGTCAATGGATTTTCCTCAGTCTACTATATTCAGTGCAGTCTTGAAGTATGTGTTCAGCAGTCTGGGGCGCCTGTCCACATGTACAAGTAGTTGAGGTGCCGATCTTGAATTTTGTATACATGTGACTATGGAGTCGATTGTGTCCTGTTCTGAGACGTATAATGATAACTTGTTCATATCTATTCATATTATAAAAGGCATCCTGATTTGGGGCTTGTGGTCCTCTGATTGATTTGATTATCTGTTTCTTATGATGGTATGTAACAGGTGTATCTAGTTGTGTGCCTGTTGAACCTTCCTTTGCCAACTGATCTGCTTTCTCATTTCCTGGTATTCCACAGTGAGATGGGATCCACTGCAGGGCAACCCTGTGGTGCTTGCAGAGTTCAGTCAATAAGGTCTGCAGATGTGGTAATTTTCTGGATTGTAGTGCCTGGAGTACTGATCTTGCATCTGTCAAAAACACTACAGGCTGCGGGCTAAGATTAATGTTCAGCAGTTTTTCTATTGCTAACTTTATTGCTTGTATTTCTGCATCATAATTGTGACAATATTTCCCTGTTGCTATTTTATTCATATCCCTAGTGTTATTTGGGTATTCTATATATGCACCTGCTCCCCCATTTTTTACTGCATTCTGTGCTGATCCATCTGTATACACACGAATCCATAGGTCTTGTGGGTATTCTTCATCCAGGAAACTGAGAGTTATTGTTTTTCGCTGTAGACTATTCTGTTCCTCTTTATCAACTATTCCTTTCACTTCTGTCCGTATTTGAACTGATAATCCAGATTCCTCTGTCCAGGGAGTCTGTTCTGGTATGGGCAGTAGGGGGTTAACAGCTCTTGGCATGTCTGGTGTTTGTCTACTAATACGCTTGGCTTGGTGGATAAAACTGCTTCTCTTAAGTCGTCCCAATGCAAGATTTTGGAATCGGTCCTTCATTGGATGTCTCGGCATGCAAGCAAATTTTTCTGCCTGTATCAGCACCTTTGTGTCCCTCCGTTCTCTCAGTGCTGGTATCCTCCACAATTTCTCCATCTCTAATATTGGTGTTGATTTCATTGCTCCTGTGATGACCCTAAGTGCCTGGTTTTGTACTTTATCCAGTTCTTGAAGTGTGGTGTTTGATGCTGAACACCATGCAGATGATCCATATTCTAAATGTGGGCGTATACTCTGTTGGTAAACTTTACTGAGTATTTTCCCACTCGCACCCCACGTAGTTCCACACAGCTTTCTTAGAATAGCCAATTTTCTCCTTGCTTTTTGGGTTGCCTTATTTATCTGCTGTTTCCAAGATAGTTTGTTATCAAATGTAACTCCGAGATACGTAGCCTGTATGTCTTCTTTCACAGGCTCATTGTTTATATAGATGGCTCCTGCTTTTTGTTTATATTAGTATATTTTTCATGGCAATTACAATTGCTTTCCGCCAATCCTATTCTTTCTGTTTATTTCAGTTTTACATTTTCTATCACTAGTTATAGCATGTCCAAGGTGGTTGTAGCTCTGAACTGTCTCCAAGTCTACTCCTTCAACTTTGACATCCACTTGTAGTTTTTTAGTATTATCTTTGTTTATGATCATAGTTTTAGTCTTTTTTATATTCATATCTAATTCATTTTTTTGCTTGTCATGTTATATATCAGTCATCCAAATCTGACCATTCTTGCTTTGGAATTTTACTTCCACTTGCCTGCACATATCTCCGCATGAATGAATATTGATCACTTCTTATATTCGAACCAAGGCAAGAAACAACATTAATATAGAGGATGACAAGAGATGATAAGAAGAGATAATAACCGAATAGCAAAGCAAGCATTCATATGGGAAACAACAGGTAAGAGAAAAAGAGGAAGACCCAGGGAGACACCGAGAAGAACATTGATGCGAGAGACAAGAGCAGCAGGATTCGGCTCCCTCAATGAGATAGAGCTGCTTGCACAGAACAGAGACAGAGGGCAAGATTTGGTAAAATATCTTTAAAAGAAAACTGCTAGAACAAAAATTCAGATAGGAGAAGGTGTATTTTGGTCTACGCCCTATGGGCCGGCTACGGCTCGAAAGGTCAATAGATAGATAGATGACAAGAGATTGTCTTTAATAAAACTTGCCCGCAAAATTGTGAACCTGATTATGAGAATGCTAGAACTGCTATCGCATTAAAAACACATTTAGGAAATACTGCGATATAATTTAGTTAGAAAAGTACTTTCACGTCATTTCTTATTCTGTTTAAATTTTTTCAAAAATTAAATGATAGGAATGATTCTTGGGAAAAGGGGGAGTGGTGCACGTACGGGCAAACACATAAGCTTCACATTTGAGTAAGAAAATATTTTAAATCGAGAAAAAAATGGTAAAATTTTGTTAAAAAAAAGAAAATTTAAAAAAAAAGAAGTATTTAACACACCAGGATCTCTATATAGCATAAATGTAAGGAAATCCTGTTTCGTTGTCTTCAGTTTGAGAAACTGTCTAACGATTATTTCAAGATGACGGTCAATGGAAACAATTTGTGTAGAAGAAATTGTGCGCAGAACATATAACTTTCCCCACATTTTAATATCAATGGGTAGCATGGACATTTGTGATGATTGAAGGACATTTGTGGTGAATGAAGGTCATTTGTGGTGAATGAAGGTCATTTGTGGTAACAGAAGGACATTTGTGGTGACTGAAGGACATTTGTGATTACTGAAGGACATTTGTGGTGAATGAAGGACATTTATGGTGAATGAAGGACATTTGTAGTGAATGAAGGACATTTGTGGTAACTGAAGGACATTTGTGGTGAATGAAGGACATTTGTAGTGAAGGAAGGACATTTGTGGTGACTGAAGGACAGTTGTGGTAACTGAAGGACATTTGTGGTGACTGAAGGACATTTGTGGTGACTGAAGGACATTTGTGGTGACTGAAGGACATATGTGGTATGTGGTGACCGAAGGACATTTATGGTTACTGAAGGGCATATGTGGTGACTTGAAGGACATTTGTGGTGATTAAAGGACAATAATGGTGACTGAAGTATATTTGTGGTGGCTGAAGGACATTTGTGGTGACTGAAGAACATTTGTGGTGACTAAAAGACATTTGTGGTGACTGAAGAACATTCTAGGTTTGTAATAGGCAGAAGGTCAACAACAGAAATGATAAATAACTGTCGAGATCAAAAGTTATGGAGACACATGATCACCTACGCCAGCAGGCCCGGTACTTGATGATGATGATTCTATTATGTTATACTTCTGTAAGAGTCATATTGTTATGGTTTTATATATCGAGAAATACACAGACGGGATATAGAGAATAATGTGCGTGTAGAATTGCAGTCGCGTGTATATAGAGAGAACAAATGTAGTTGAATGATGAGGCTGACATTCATGGTCTTGCTGCTTCTTAATTCATGCATCTTCTTTTTTCTTGACATGAGATTAATTTCTTTTCGTCTCGATTTTCATGAAAACCTGTACCAATCCTCAACATTTATATCCATCCGTATCACGTGTTTCTATATTTTTACTATCCTTGTTGAATTGCTTCGTGTCGCGCATGTCTTTAAATAGATACCTGTAGATTCGATTTGTTTTTGTTGGCCACCAAATTAAGGACGGAATCGACAGTGCTGATCATATTATCGAACAATTAAAATAACGCACCGGTTGCTGAAATATGAGGACGCTGGCATTCTATTCTCTATGCGGGAACTCGATTTGTGACGGGTGTTTTGTCTTTCTTTTTATTTCATCTTTTGAAATATTCAAATCCATCCTCAAAGGTCAGTTCCATGAAAAATGGAAACGAGAACACCAAAAGCATAACGAGAGTGACGTATACCACCAACTATCAAGGATGGATCAAGTCATTATACTTCGCCTACGCACTGGCCACAATAGAATAAGAAATCACATGTTCACCAAACTCAAAATAGAAACAACCAGCCTATGCCACTGTACACTCGACAATATGACTACAAAACATGTTCTACAGGATTGCCCCCAGTACACAGACCTGAGAAGAGCAATAAGGCCACGCCCGCCTCCCTGGAAGAGAAACTATAAGGGGCAATCGAATCACTTAAACAGACAGCTGACTTCATGAGAGATTCTGGAACCATACTCTGATTGAGTCTTGATTGTAGAGAGAGAGAGAGAGAGAGAGAGAGAGAGAGAGAGAGAGAGAGAGAGAGAGAAAATAATCGTTCTTACCATAGGAGAAATCTACCACTTGTTGAATATAGCTAGCCTAGACGGTCGTTATCAATAAGATAAGGTCATCTTAACTTAATCCATAAAGTGAGAGACACACCTGGAAGAAAGCAGCAAGCAAATATGTTAAGCTGGATATTGTCGTATTGAGCACGTGAAAAAATGGTTCATTGATTTATTGATTATTACAAATATTTGTCATCTTATGCCACTCCCTCTACATTTTATCAAAGCTGTGTGCTTAACACACTTCTATATGGATCCGAAACTTGGACTACCTACGCAGGGCATGAAAGAATGTTAAACAGTTTTCATATGCGTTGCCTGTGCAAGAAAATCAACATCAAATGGTAGGACAAAGTAACCAACGTCTTGTACCGAGCCAAACTCCCATCCATCATGGCAACACAGAGACGTCTGATAGTAAGACGTCACGTGAGAAGACCTGATAATAACTGTGTTCTGAAATAATGATTGTATGACGAACTTAGGGTCTGATAGTAAGACAATTGGTCACGTGAGAAGACCTGATAATAATTGTGTTCTGAAATAATGATTGTATGACGAACTTAGGGTCTGATAGTAAGACAATTGGTCACGTGAGAAGACCTGATAATAATTGTGTTCTGAAATAATGATTGTATGACGAACTTAGGGTCTGATAGTAAGACAATTGGTCACGTGAGAAGACCTGATAATAATTGTGTTCTGAAATAATGATTGTATGACGAACTTAGGGTCTGATAGTAAGACAATTGGTCACGTGAGAAGACCTGATAATAACTGTGTTCTGAAATAATGATTGTATGACGAACTTAGGGTCTGAAAGTAAGACGTCACGTGAGAAGAACTGATAATAACTGTGTTCTGAAATAATGATTGTATGACGAACTTAGGGTCAGATAGTAAGACGTCACGTGAGAAGACCTGATAATAATTGTGTTCTGAAATAATGATTGTATGGCGAACTTAGGGTCAGAAAGAGAACAAAGTGCTGACCTCTACTGAACTTTCTTGAACTTTGGAGACGTGAAAAAAAAAATACATGTATATCTAGAAACAAAATGGTATGGTTAAAGCTTCACGCTGCAAGTGGACAACACAAATCAGAAATCAGAACGACGTTTCGACGCAGAGGCCTCCAGCAGAAACAAAGACACGTACAAATATGTATTTAAAATAAAAAATAAATAACTTTGGTGCATTTCTTTGCCTTGACCCTATCTTAATATTTGCCTGGCCTCCTTGAAAGAACTCTCCATATCAGAGAAAATCTGACATCAGCTCATAATAAAAGTACAGTAAAGTAAAGACTCACGCCAAGTGGCGTATAGGGAATATGGTGTTAGTGACCATAATTTGTATAGACCTTCGACACATGATTTTGAGGTAATGTTGGTATTACGCCCGTGCCGATATACTTTCCCAGAGCAAAATTTGGTACCCATTTTAGACTGGGTGAACACGGAAGCCGTCGGTCAGGATCGAACCCGACCTCTTGTACTTTGTAGTCCAGTTCACTAACCACTGAGCTATCGCGGCTCCCATCAGCTCATAGTATAGGAATAATAATAATAAAAAGATAACGGCAAGCAACATTTGAGAAAGTGATTAAGTTACAATCAAAAAGCGAAAGGCGCAGGAAATGAGGTCACGCTCCTCAAAATGCATCATGTTCATTCTGCGGTCAGATCTCTCTTTCACACACCAGTAGATTCAGTCACGAGAGAAGCTGTTCAGTAAAACAGCATTCAGCATAAGACACTAACATTAAACTAAACTACTGACAGATCATAATTGCTAGCCACCAACCATCAGTGAAGACTCTATAGGCCAGATTACTACATCCCTCTCATCCTTCCCTCGCGTCTAATCCTCTCCTTCATCCCTCTCCTTCCTACTTACCTCTCTTTCATATCTCTCCTCTATCCCTCTCTTCTTTCCCTCTCCTTCTTCCTTCTCCTCCATCCATCTCCTCCATCCCTCTCCTCCATCCGTCCCCTCCTTCCTTCTCCTCCATCACTCTCCTCCTTCCTTCTCCTCCATCCCTCTCTTCCTTCCTTCTCCTCCATCCCTCTCCTCCATCCCTCTCCTCCATCCATTTCCACCCTTCTCTCCTCCATCCCTCTACCCTATCCCTCTCCTTCTTCCCTTTCCTTCATCCCTCTCATCCATCTCTCTCCTCCACCCACTCCTCCATCCCTCTTCCCCATCCATCTCCTCCATCCCTCTCCTCCTTCCCTTTCCTTCATCCCTCTCATCCATCGCTCTCCTCCATCCCTCTCCTCCACCCATCTCCTCCATCCCTCTCCGCCATCCCTCCCCTCCATTCCTTTCCACCCTTCTCTCCTCCATCCCTCTTCCCCATCCCTCTCCTCCTTCTCTTTCCTTCATCCCTCTCATCCATCCCTCTCCTCCACCCATCTCATCCATCGCTCTCCTCCATCCCTCTCCTCCACCCATCTCCTCCATCCCTCCCCTCCATTCCTTTCCACCCTTCTCTCCTCCATCCCTCTTCCCCATCCCTCTCCTCCTTCTCTTTCCTTCATCCCTCTCATCCATCCCTCTCCTCCACCCATCTCCTCCATCCCTCTCCTCCATCCCTCTCCTCCATCCCTCTCCTCCTTCCCTCTCCTTCTTCCCTCTTCTCAATCTTCTTTAACGTTTCCTCCATTTCAGAATTCTAGACATTGGTGACGAAATCAGCAAAAAAACTACTTCTCAGAGGTGCCCAACTTAGCCATCAGAACTTGCCAATGTGAACTTGCCCATCAGAACTTGCCAATCAGAACTTGCCCATTAGAACTTGCCCATCAGAACTTTCAGCATCACAACCAGGCGCTAACATTTTACATTTTCTGAGACATGTTTAGTGTTACTGTCTTCGTCTCATCGACGCTCGAGATAACGAAAGTACTGCCACTTTAATCTCAAGAGATCTGTGGGGTGAACTTTCAATTAGGACAAAACAGAAATAATTCAGAGAATATATAAGTGTCGAAGTGACAATTCCGAGACTACTTGAATTTTGAATTATAAGTGGTGGAGTGTACAATTAAAACAAATATAGTTTTGATTTCGTTGTTAATCAATGTATCTAATGTTTTTTTTCTTTTTCAGTGCATTCTTCTTCTTCTTCTTCTATCCTTCCTCTGCTGCCGTTGACGTCGAGGGGAGAAACAATCTGCGATTCTTTGCTCTTCTGTTGGCCTCTTCTGATGTTATTCTTCCTAGTGACTCTAGTATTCCCTTTATCCATCTCTTCTTGGTCTTCCTCTTAATCTGGCGTTTTCGTAGCGTTTATTTAAGGCTCTTTGAGTCATTGTTAGTTCTTTTTGTCTTGTTATGTGGCCGAACCAATTTATCTGTTGTTTCTTTATGTATTCGATGGCTGGTTCAATTTGGAGTTTCTTCCTCAGGTCAGTGTTTCTTACTCTGTCCCTTAAGCTGTTTCCTGTCATTCTTCTGACACATTTTATTTCGGTGGTCGTTATTTTTCGTATTGTTCTAGAGTCCAGCGTCCAATTCCGGCACTGATAACTCAGAGTTGGTAGAAAAATTGATTTGTATATTGCCCTTTTTGCTTCCGTAGTTATTGCTTTGTTTTTCAATAGTGCTGATACTTGGTCTATAACTTTGCATGCTTTGTTACACCTTACATCTATCTCTGTCTCTTGGTTATTGTCTTGTGTTAACGTGCTACCCAGATATTTAAAATTGTCTTTTGTGCTTTTAGGCCCAACACATCCTACTTTAGCACGATTTTTGAGTACCGGATTGACTTCCCTCTCGATCCCTACTAACTTGGTCAGACTAGACTGATTATTCTATTTCTAGAGGCACTGTGGGGAGTTGGAGTAGGATCTGAATAGTTTTGGTTCACCGATCATGGCACAAGCTATGAGTTGCTGACAACTCTCAGGTCTGATACTGTCGGGCACATCTGCCCCCTATTGTAATCTACGATAGAGGCCTTTTGGTGTTAATTTTTTTAATAGCGGGCCTACAAGTTTCATTCAGCCCCAGCTTATGGCTTCTTCGTCTTATTCTTATTCTTCTTCTTTTTTTCTTCCTCTGCCTTTCAGCTCCTTGTGGAGCATAGGTCTTCAAACAAACACTTTCCAAGCCGTTCTATTTCTTGCCATTCATTTAAGATCATTCCATGTCTTCCCCATTATCTTCCTCTCTGCTTCCATCTCTAATCTCCAAGAATTCCGTGGTCTTCCTCTTTGTCTTTTACCCTGGGGATTCCAAAAAAGGGCCTGTTGTGTAATACTCTCAATTGGCTTCCGCAGTGTGTGTCCTATCCAGCGCCATCGTCTTTACTGCATCTCTTTTATCCACTGGTATTTGACTGGTACATTTCCATAATTCTATGTTAGTGATTTTGTCCTGCCATTTCCATCCTTTTATTCTGCGTAAGCATCCATTAATGAAAGTCTGTATCTTCACGAATGTCATTTTTGTTGTTCTCCATGTTTCACAGCAATATAACAATACTGACTTAACATAGGAGTTGAAAAGCTTATGGCTTCACCAAGTCTAAATCCGTGCCTGCCTACTACCAGCAAGTAAGTGGGCATAAAATCATCGGCTTATATAATTGATTTTTTCTATCGACTCGGAGTTTACTCATAATAAATATCTTTTCAAATATTATTTTCAAATCAATACATGGACTCTAGCAGCTTATCGTATTGTACTCATATGCGCATGCGCCAAAGAAGTCAACAAATTGATCTACGGATCAGCGGCGGATATTCAGTTCGTCCTATAGCTATTTATTTGCAACGCAAGTATTCAGCCCTACCCTATCCGGGAGATACTTGTCTTAAAAGGAAAAATACGGATACATAATTTATTCCCGAGCTGTGTTCATAACCCTATGCTATAGTCAGGAGTATACCTGCGTGAAAGACATCGCCATCGTCATCATCGAGTGCCTTCTCCGCAACGAAGATTGGCTACCATGGATCGCCATTCTACTCTGTTTCTTGCATTGATGGTGCAGGCTGACATAGATTGACTTGTCCATCTTTTGATGTTACTCGTCCATGTTAGTCTTGGTCTGCCTCTGCCTCTTTTACCTTGTATTTTTCCTTCCAATATTACTTTTAGTAGGCTTTTGTGTCTTTTAACATGTCCCGAAAATTTCATTTGTCTTGTCTTAATTGTGTTTAGTAGTTCTCTTTTTATTTTCAGTTGTTTTCAAACTTCATCGTTTGTTTTCTTTTCTTTCCATCCTATTCCAACTATTCTTCTATAAATCCACATTTCAAAGGCTTCAATTTTCTGTTCTGTTTTCTTGTCTAATGTCCATGTTTCTGCACTATACAGGAATATTGAGAAGGTGTAACATTTTGCCATTCTTAGTTTCAGCCCTGCTGATATTTGTTTTGTTGTTAGTGTATATTTAAAAACATCGCCAATGATAGCTATTTTTTTAGATAGCTGTGTTGGCCGTGTGCTCTAGCATTTGGTTTCTTGAGGCAAAGCGTTGTGCTGAGGAGTACGGGTTTGATCCTGGTTCGAACCATCTATTGTTCTTTGTTTTTTTTTTTTTTTTCTGTATTGATTATTTGTAATTTTTTCACGATTTTTGTAAACATACCTCTTGACCTGAAATGATTCACTGATCTATCGCCTTAGAAGCTTCCCTTCATTATTCTCTATTCATGTATTATCATTTGTCTCCGGATATTCTGAAGATGCAACGGAGGCCCCGACTCCTCTAATATTTGATCAGAATACACAACATAATCACGTTCCAGCTCAATGAGTTAAATGTCAGTGTACAACCAGCCACCGTATTCCCTAGTATAGCCGTGATATAGCTCAAATAGCTCTAGCCGTTACTAATAGACTTCAACGTCTGTAGAGGTCAAACTTACCGCAACAGTACAACGGCATCTATCGAAATTGCAATGTGTACAATAACTAGGTAGAACATTTTAACAATGACCTCCCTGTTTCCATGGCAACAAAAGAACGACAAATCCGATGTTCTATCTTTTTAATGAAATATATAGAAGTAGTTCCGATAGGGGAAACAATTTTAGGAAGTGGCTCCTATAAGAATCACTGCGCTGTATCGTTTATATAAAAAAAAAAACTGAAAGAGATTTTAATAAACAGTAAAACCATATTTTCTTCATAACTTATAGCGCAAATAACTAAGATAGTATAATGTAATTATAATTATGTTAATTTAGGACATTAATTGAAGGAGCTATATTACATCTTCTAAATTTATGCACAATCAGTTAAATGAATTAACAGGAAGAAAAGAAGTAAAAGTTTCAGGATGTGTGAAATCAAAGGAAGGAAATATAATAATGGGACAGGAGAAGACAATAGAAAGATGGACAGAATATATCAGTCAACTCTATGATGATGAAAGACCAGAATTAAACAATTCAAATGAAGACACAGGACCACCAATAATGCAGAGTGAAGTGGAGGACGCAATTCAACACATGAAAAGAGGCAAAGTTCCAGGTCCTGACAATATAACAATCGAAGAGATAAATGCATTAGGAGAGTTGGGAGTACAAGTCATAACAAAATTACTCAATGACATATATAACACAGGACACATACCCGAGGATCTACTAAAATCTATCTTTGTAACCATACCGAAGAAATCAGGCGCCACTGATTGTGAAGACCATCGCACTATTAGTCTCATGAGCCATATGACTAAAATATTACTAAGAATAAGCATGAGACGTGTAAGGAACAAAATAAAACCAGAAATAAGTGAGGAACAATGTGGATTTGTGGAAGGAAAGGGCACCAATAACGCAATATACATCTTAAGGACATTGATAGAAAGATCTATAGAGGTAAAGAAAGATCTATATATGTGCTTTATAGACTACACGAAAGCATTTGACAAAGTAAAGCATGTGGAAATAATCAATATGCTGGAGAAATTAAACATTGATGGCAAGGACCTGCGAATCATAAAAAATATGTACTGGCAACAAACAGCAGCTATACGAATTAACAACCAAACAGGACAATTCCAATATATAAAACAAGGAGTCAGACAAGGCTGTGTTCTGTCACCGGACTTGTTTTCACTTTACAGCGAATATATTATGAGATCAATAGTAGACAAAAAAGGAATTGAAGTCAACGGTCACAACATAAATAATTTGCGATATGCGGATGACACAGTCTTAATAGCAGAGACAGAGAACGAACTACAAGAAATGATAGACATAATAGTAGAAGAAAGCAACAAGAAAGGTCTCAGTCTGAATAGTAAGAAAACAGAAGTAATGGTTATATCGAAGAAACAATCATCACCATCATGCAGCATAAAAATAAACGAGACAAATCTAAAACAAGTGCAACGTTTCAAATACTTGGGCACAATAATTACATCAGATGGGAGATGCACCACAGAAATAAAAAGCAGAATAGCTCAGGCCAAAATAGCATTTAAGAAAATGAAAAATATCTTATGCAACAAATCTATGTCAATAAAAATGAGAAAGAGAGTTCATCAGTGCTATATAGAACCAATTCTGACCTATGGAAGCGAACCATGGACAGTAGACAAACAAATGAAAAGACGGTTAGAGGCCACAGAGATGGGATTTCTCAGAAGAATGTTGAAAGTTCCCTGGACAGCTAAAAAGACCAATGAGGAAGTTCTCAAAGAGGCCAACACAAAAAGGGAGCTCTTAAAAAACATCAGAAAGAAGCAATGAACATTTTTTGGGCACATCATGAGAAGAGGAAAGTTGGAATACTTGGTTACAACTGGCAAAATAAAAGGAAAGAGAGATCGCGGACGACAAAGATAGAAAATACTGGATAGCTTTTGTGTCATGGCATGGAAAACAGTCAACAACAGAACTGATACGATGCACTGTAGATAGAAGATTGTGGAGGGACATGATCGCCTACGCCAACCGGCAGGGTACATGATGATGATGATATTACATAGCGCAAACTGCAGCAATGTTTAAGTAACAAATTATAATGTTAAATATCACTCTAAAAGTTGCGTCTTCTGTCTGGCCTCAGCGTTTGGCTTTTTTGTGGCAAGGCGCTGTGCCACTGAGTACGGGTTCGATCCTGCTTTGGTCCATATTTTTTTTCTGTTGTTGATTATTTGTCAGTTTTTTCCGAGTGCTGTAAACATACCTCTTCCTCTGAATTGTTTCGCTCAAGTTTCAAACTCGCCATCCGCCGCTGTAACAGATAGAAGAAGCACTCTAACGGAGCCGTGTGGGTCACATTGAACACAGAGAACCACTCAGTCTTTGTGGACACCTACTGTTTACTCTAATGTCTGCTGTTGTCTGACCTTGTCTTGCCTCTCATCGTCATCATCATCATGTGCCATACCGGTTGGCGTAGGCGATCATTTCCTACCACAATCTTCTATCTACAGTGCATCGTATCAGTTCTGTTGTTGACTGTTTTCCATGCCATGACACAAAAGCTATCCAGTATTTTCTCTCTTTGTCGTCCGCGTTCTCTCTTTCCTTTTACTTTGTTGTAACCAAGTATTCCAACTTTCCTCTTCTCATGATGTGCCCGAAAAGTGTTAATTGTTTCTCTCTGGTGTTTTTTAGGAGCTGCCTTTTAGTATTGGCCTCTTTGAGAACTTCCTCATTGGTATTTTTTAGCTGTCCAGGGCACTTTCAACATTCTTCTGAAAAATCCCATCTCTGTGGCCTCTAATCGTCTTTTCATTTGTTTGTCTACTGTCCATGATTCGCTTCTATAGGTCAGAATTGGTTCTATATAGCATCGATGAACTCTCTATAACATATCGGGGCAAGTGAAGAAAGCCGAGGATAGAGCTCAACTCTTTCTCAAAGAAATTATGTTTCAAAACAAGGAGGAGAAATAAAATAAAAAAATTATAAAGACAAATTGGTGTGGTTAAAGCGCTACATGATTAATGGAAGACACAAATTTGAACGACGTTTCGTCTCAGTAGGCCTTCCTTCAGCAGTAACAAACAAACAACACACACAGATAAGTTAACACGACGATTGAATTAATGGGAAACTTTTGTCACCACTACTACGACCACAAAACCATCGCCTGTTTGTATAGACAAAGAAGTAAAAGCACCAAGATGCACCAAGATGCGTAGATATGCGAAACGTCGACTTTTGTTTTGTCCATTACCACGTAAAGCTGTCACCATACTACTTTTTGCTTCTTTTTTTTTTTTAATTGCCTTTGTTTAGAGAACCTTTATGACCAAATGTCATTTTTACAACATAAATAACAAGCTTGTAGCTTTAACCACAGTCAACTATCTCTGTACATGGCTATGCTCTAACGGTTAGCCCAATAAACTTTGTCTGAACTCGCTTACTCATCGCCACAGCTGTGATTATAACCAAGGACATTAGAACCACAACAGTGATTCTAAAAACAATGTAGAATCGCCGCTGGTGGATCAGCAACGGTAAAAGAGAGTACACAAACAGGCCGAAGTTAAGGAAAACATGGTTACCGTTGATTGTAACAGACAGGACTATAGTGAAATTACGCAGCCGTCGGACCCTACTCGGGGAAATGAGGTTACAAAGTAGATCGTAAAAGAAAAGTAAAGTACCCCCGCCACGCTAAGTGGCGTACAGGGAATATGGTGTTAGTGACCATAAATTTTACAGACCTTCAGCACATGATTTTTGGGGTAATGTGGTAAAGTAGATCGTGCCCAATACAAATGTAATAACCTGTGACTGACATAGTGAAAACGTGTTCTGCGGAATATAGTAGAAGTTATAGTTATAACTTGTATACGACACATAGTTATATGGCCCTTTTCGTCTTGTCAGACGGTCTAATGGAGGCTATAGTGTATTTGTTTAAGGTTTTTGTTTTTGTCGAACAGCTTCTCTCATGGCTAATTCTACCAATGTTTGACAAACACACAAGGCCACAGAATGAACAAGCCAGGCCCACTGATCCACAGGGTTTTCCATTCATCAATCGCAAAGCTTTACACGTCATCATAGTTGGAGGTTTTCATGGAATTTCCTCTCAACCCGCTGGCTTAAGGAAATCTAAAGTTGACTGTGGCAAGACCAAAGCCATATATACATCTACACATTAATCAGGCAGAGTGATGTCTATAGTTCCCGTGGCTGAAAACGTCACGCTAGTCGGAGGGTTTTCCGATTTTATTTTCAGCCGGCTTTTGGAACAACTCCACGATATTTCTGGTCAAATATGCCTCCAGATCAACACGACCAGTCGGACGTACTGAATAAATGTAGTCGTTCGCCCACAGCCATCATTAATATTAAGGTCAGCGGATAGAGAGGTAAATTCCACTCACATTAGTGATGTTTTCAGCTTTGCGAGCAGGGGCGTGTGCGTAGAATGACATCTTGTCGTCTGTGGATTGCGTGGCCACTCATCGTTGCTAATTTGTTTGATCCTTGCTACCGTAGTTTTTACCAAGGATTAAACAGTACAGTAGTGGAAGATACTATGCAATCCATTTTTGACAACAGAAGCAAGAAAAAGAGTTCTTAAATGTTATGTAGAACCAGTCTTAACATATGGATGTGAATTATCGACAATAGGACAACAGACAAGAAAATCACTGGAGGCTGTCGAAATGTGGTTTTACAGAAGAATGTTGAGAATACCATGACCAGCTAAGAAGAATAATGAAAATGTTTTGAAAAGAGGCCAAAGCAAAAAGAGAGCTAATTTCCAACATTAGGAAGAAACAATCATCATTTTTTTTTGGCCATGTAATGAGAAGAGAACAACTAGAATATATTTGTAACTACTGGGAAAATTGAGGGACGAAGAGATAGAGGGAAGCAAAGAGAAAACATACCATACAACTTAAGAGAATGGCTTGGCAGAAGGTCAAAAACAGAAATGATAAATAACTGTCGAGATCGAAAGTTGTGGAGTGACATGATCACCTACGTCAGAAGGCCCGGTACTTGATGATGATGATGCCCGTAGTACAGGTCGCATTTCACTGAGAACATACACCATTAAAACAAGCTGGGGGAGGGGAGGGTGGTAAGACGTCGACCACCGGACTGGAAGGTCCTGAGTTCAATTCCATCCTGTGGGAATATTATTTTTTTTTATGAATCCGTAGTTTCTTCGTGGCTTTACCCTCCCCTGGTTCTGGGTATTGGGATCCTACGTCCAGACCTCTCGAGAAACAGCAAAACCGTGTGCACTCGCGCACGTTAAAGAACTCTTGGCAGTTATTAATCGAAAAAGTTGGCCCCAAAAAAAAATAGCAGCTGCCCGGCTAAAATTGTCAGCAAAAATCTACAAGCACCGATGGGTTCCTGGCGTGCTACGGATTTTGTGCACGAGGGTCAGGGATCTCCTCGAGATTCTCAATGTTTTCGAGGTGAAAATCTGAGCACCTATGGATTAGTCCGGTGTGCAGCATGATGATCCTAAATTAATTTAACATAGGCATTCTAACGATTGAAAACGGACATTCTGCTGGCAAAATTAGTTTTTGAATCTCATCTCTACTTGTGTAAACAGAACATTGTGCTAAGAGGGCTATCAGATCGTCAGATGGGGCTAATTTTGCCCCATAGAGTGGTTAAGACTTTGCTTTTTATAGAGAAGGAAACTGTATCATGCCCTCATAGTATCTTTCTTTTGTTAAAAATGTAGACTACATGTGTTACCAGCAAGCCAATCAGAGCGCGTAGATTGCTACCTGCAATGAAATTGTGTTTAATCAATCGATTAATGATTTGTTATTCTGCATCCAAAGTAAGTATTGTCAGAATGTCCAATCACATACGTTGTAAACGTGGGGGGGGGGGGGGGGGAGCGCTGGGTAGTCTAGAGGTGCGACATGGGTCTTAGGACAGGAAGAAGCCGGGTTAATCCGTGGTTTCTTTATGACGTTACCCTCCCCTGATCTCTTGATTAGTGAGATCCGATGTCTAGCCCTCTCGGATAACGGCAATAAACAGGAGGTTCAGTTTGTACTCTCGCACGTTAACGATCCCCTAGCAGTTACAATTGAAAAAGAGCAAACCATAAATATGGCCGCTGCCAGGGCAAAATTGTCAGAGAATAAAACCTACTCACACATTGGAGCAGAGTCCGTGCTACTGAGTTTGTGCACGTGGGCCAGGATTCTCCACGGATTTTCTCGAGATTCTCCAGGGGGATATCAGAGCACCTATGGAACCGTTTGGTGTGCAGTGAAGATGATTTTAACAACAAACATAAAAAGACCTCCATGGTTCTCTCCATGTGTATCTAGGCGTATGGGGCATATCAATTAGTGACTATATTTTTCTTTGACCACGGCATACTTTTGAACGATGTAATCGATATCGCGCCAAGCCGCTTTTACTTCCCAAAAATGGAAGGAATTTCAGGGACCTTCTATTTTTTTAAGAGCCTGGGTAAACCCCGGAGCTTTATCGGTCAAAAAAATCCGCCACTTCTGGGGATCGAACTCTGACCGTTCTGATCAGGAAACGACTGTACTAACCACTTACCAATCAGTCACCGAGGCTTCCACACATATGAGGGGTTGAACTAATATTTCACCGTACTAGGCACGTCATCGGATTCATAGATTACGAAAAGGCATTTAATAGTTTAGACAGAGGAATCCTTTGGAAGTTGCTGAGTCATTAAGGAATCGGCATAACGTTTCTTAACCTGATAAAAACAATGTATGAAGGAATGAAATGTAGTGGTGCGTACGAAGGGCAGCTTGCAGAAGCATTTGAAATAAGAACAGGAGTAAAGCAGGGATGCCATCTAGCTCCATTTCTCTTTCTGTTGGTTATCGATTTTCCTTCTTCTATCCTTCCTCCATCGCCGTTGGCGTTGAGGGGAGATACAATCTGCAATTCTTTACTCTTCTGTTGGCCTCTTCTGGTGTTATCCCTCCTAGTGACTCTAGTATTCCCTTTATCCATCTCTTACACGGTCTTCCTCTTAATCTGGCGTTTTCGTAGCGTTTGTTTAAGGCTCTTTGAGTCATTGTTAGTTCTTTCTGTCTTGTTATGTGGCCGAACCAATTTATCTGTTGTTTCTTTATGTAACCGATGGCTGGTTCAATTTCGAGTTTTTTCCTCAGGTCAGTGTTTCTCACTCTGTCCCTTAAGCTGTTTCCTGTCATTCTTCTGACACATTTCATTTCGGTGGTCGTTATTTTCCTTATTGTTCTAGAGTCCAGCGTCCAATTCTGGCACTGATAGCACAGAGTTGGTAGAAAAATTGATTTGTATATAGCCCTTTTTGCTTCCGTAGTTATTGCTTTGTTTTTCAATACTGTTGATACTTGTCCTATAACTTTGCATGCTTTGTTACACCTTATATCTATCTCGGTCTCTTGGTTATTGTCTTGTGTTAACGTGCTACCCAGATATTTAAAATTATCTACTTGCTTCAGAGTTGTATTATCTATTATGATGTTTAGTTTTTCTTTCTTTCTCGCTATTGCCATTACTTCGGTTTTGTTTATGTTGAACTTCATAGATTGGATTATGAAAATAACTCAAAGCAACAGAAATGGAATCCAGTGGCCACTGACGAAGCAACATATTGATTTAGACTTTGCTGATGACATAGGTCTCCTATCACATAATCATCAACAGATGCAGGATAAAATGAGCATACTTGATGAGAGATCACAGCTGGGTCTTAAAATAAATAGAGACGAGACCAAATTTATGAGAATTAATGCAGTTGGCAATAACCGAATAACAATAGGAGAAATACCTCTACTAGACGTATAATCTTACATATATCTTGGCAGCAATATAGAAGAAGTGGGAAAAAATTACAAAAATGGAATGGTTAAAGCTTTACGCAGCTGATAGGCGACACAAATTTGAATGACGTTTCGGCAAGTTTTTTTTTTTTTCACTTCTCCTTCACATTCAGCTTTACTGCAGCTTCGTAATTTTATACATTTTTTTTTGGGCATCTCTTTACCTTAATCCCTTACCAGTAAGGAGAGGATGTAAGATGGAGGAACACGGAATGAAAACAAAATAAGGATATCAAACGCAAGAAGAGCATTCGTTGCACTGGGAAACATGTGGAAATACAAAGAAATTCTTTTAAATAGAAAAATAAAAATGTTCAACTAAATGTTAAGTCAGTTCTATTATATGGTATGAAACATGGAAAACAACGAAAAGGACCATCATGAAGATACATACCTTCATTACTGAATGTGGGTGAGGAAAAAAAAAGGATGGAAATGGCAGGACAAAATCACTAACTATGGAATTATGGAAAAAACCAGTCAAAAGCCAGTGGATAAAGAGACACAACGAAGACAATGGGCCGAATAGAATACACACTGCGGAAGCCAACTGAGAGTATTACACAGCAGCCCTTTTTTCGCAACCCCCAGGAAAAAAAGACAAAGAGGAAGACCAAAATATTCTTGGAGAAGACAAAATGGAAACATAAATGAAGATGATGGGGAAGACATGGAATTATCAATGAACAGAACGGCAAGGAATAGAACGGCTTGGAAAGTGTTTGTAGATGACCTATGCTCAACAGGAAGCTGAAAGGTAGAAGTAAAAGAAGAAGAAGGCCACGTCATTTGGAGGTGACGGGAGGCATTGCTTTTCCTTGCTGTTATTACCAGTCCCCAACTTAGTGAGCCAGGTACCCATTCCTTTATCAGCTTAGTCGACTGGTGAGCACAAAGCTGCTTTTGAACCCTTTTTTACTTTAAACAATAAACGTAAAAAATACTAATAGGGAAACAGAACAAAATATAACGTTTCGACCATAGACCCTTATCAGGAACAGAACAAGAATCACAGGCCATCATCAGAAACAGGACATGTCACAGGCATGACAGGCAATTAGCTGAAACTTTATATTTGTCCTGTTTCCCTATTTGTTTAGCTGCCCAGTACAATTTTTGTCAAGTTTGTTCAGCTATACTCGCGGCGCCGTTAAATATTTTTATTTGTGCCTCATTCCGCGTTCAGTTAGTCGCCAAGTGAGACCGTTAACTCCGAGCTACTGACATTCTCGTGCATAAAAGAATAAATAAAACAAAAGGAGTAAGAATGGAGGTGTACCTGAAGCTGTCAAGAATAAGATGGAATGACAACGTAAAGAAAACCGACAGCAGCGTCAGATGATAATTGTTTTAGGTTGTTGGAAGAGCTAAAGTTAAAAATGTATGTACTATTTGACATCTCAGTTAGTTGAAGTGTCGAAGATAACACAAGAAGATGATTAATGTTTCAAAGGAAAGTGTGACAAATTACAAGAATTGATTATGCTGAAGGGATGGGTTGGGACAAAGACAGAGACTCGGATAGGGGATACAGTAGTGACAAAGTGACAGGATAAAGATAACTTTTCGGAAAGAGGGTACAATAGGAAGACAGTGACAGGATAAAGATAAAGACTCGGAAAGAGGGGGCAATAGGAAGAAAGTGGCAGAATAAAGAGAGAGATTTTAGTGAAAGGACAGAGATATAATAAGACAACGAGAGAATAATAATAACAGACAGAGTGAGCTCAAAGAGCGAGATTGCAACAGAGAAATAAGATGGAGACAAATCGGTAATATGGGGACAAAGAGAGAAAGAAAGAGAGACGGAAAAGAAGGATGGTAACAAACAGATACGATGGAGACAACCAGTCGAATAATAAGAAAAGATATAATGAGTTAAAAGAGTGAGACTGCAGCTAAGAGATGTGATGAGACAGTATGGAGACAGAGAGGAAAAACGGGACAGACAGAGAAAAAGAGAGAGAGAGGATGGTAACAAATAGATACAATGTAGAAATTGAAGACAAGGAGCGAATAATAAGGAAAGACCGAATAAGTAGAAAGAGTTAGAATACGGCAAAGAGATATGATGGGACAAAGTGGGAGTATGGAGACAGAGAGAAGGAAAAAGAGAGGGAAAAAGAGAGGGAGAGAGAGAATGCTAACAAATAGGATCGATGGAGACAACGAGAGAATAATAACTAATAAAAACTGGATGGGTACAAAGAGACAGAATTGGTGCAAAGAGACAGTATGTGTACAAAGAGACAGCATGGGTACAAAGAGACAGTATGGGTACAAAGAGACAGAATGGGTACAAAGAGACAGTATGGGTACAAAGAGACAGAATGGGTACAAGGAGAGAGAATTGAGACAAAGAAACTGAGCTGTAAACGATCTTCTCTGCAGTCACTTCCATACTTTTCTCTCTTTCTTTATTTTTTTCAATATAGTCTCCTGTAATATAGGTAGAAATACATATAAATACATAATAATGCGGGAAACGCGATAGCTCAGTGATTAGTGAACTGGACTACAAAGGACAAGAGGTAGGGTTCGATCCCTTCCAACGGCTTCCGGGTTCACCCATCCTTAAATGGGTACCGGATTTTTTCTGGGAAAGTAAAGCGGCACGGGCTTAATACCGACCACATTACCCCAAAAATCATGTGCCAAATGTCTGTAAAATTTATGGTCACTAACACCATATTTCATATACGCCACTTGGCGTGACTGGTGTACTTTACTTTTTTACTTACCCGGGGCAGTGACTATATATTTTTTCGAATCTCACATCTCAAGACCAGGAAAGGAGAAGACACAAAGAGACCTCGGATTCGAAGAGAAAAATTACTATTACCTATTGTAAGGTTTAAACCCGAGACATCCCTATCTAGAGATCTTACCTCCCAGTCCACGCATTGCCTCCAATCCCTGTTTACTCATTTCTCTGCGTTTCTATAATTTTCACTGTCTACAAATTAACACTTTACACGTCGAAACGTAGGCCATCTAGTCCTGTCTTTATATAAAATATAAAGTACAATTTATATGATATTATTTTATTCTCGAAGGTTTCTTTCATGGTGAATTGCACCATCACAAAATGGCTTAAAGAACTAGGCATTTTTATGCTGTATGGTCTCATATAGTAAAGTAGTAAAGTACCCCCGTCACGCCAAGTGGCGTAAATGAAATATGGTGTTAGTGACCATAAATTTTACAGACCTTCGACACATGACTTTTGTGGTAATGTGGTCGGTATTACGCCCGTGACGCGTTTACTTTCCCAGAAAAAAAAAATCCGGTACCCATTTAAGGCTGGGTGAACCCGGAGGCCGTCGGTTGGGGTCGAATCCCACATCTTGTCCTTTGTAGTCCAGTTCACTAACCACTGAGCTATCGCGGCTCCCATGGTCTCATATTGTTTCACTATAAATCTTTTCTTACATAACTAATTTTATTTTAAAAGGAGAAATTTACAAAATAGATATAGAAATTTTTTTTTTTTTAACAGTATGATTAAAGCTTCACGTAACAAGAGGATACCACAAACCAGGACAACGTTTCGGCTCAATAGGCTTTCAGCTGGAACAAACATACAACACACATACACACGAATATATGGATTAAAATTTTTTTAAAATAATAAATAATATAATAATTCCGAACGAGAAGAAGAAATAAGAGGGACAATTAAAAAGTCTTCCCTGAATGAATGTTAGCCTATTTATTTTAAAATGTTAATGTGTTATATCTTATATGTTTTATCTATCAGCAACGACCTGATGTGAAGCAATAAACTCAACAGGAATATTATAAGTTCCATATAAACTAAGCCTTAAAAGTGTTAGGAATGTGTCTCTTGCTCTGATGTCTAACAAATGGAACACGCTATAATTAACACAGCAAAAACGTATAAACACTTGCAGATATTATTATATAGGACATTGAACCGAAAGGATGGGTCTACTTAGAGATACTTGGATCAATAAAACAAAAACGAGTGAGCGGACATGAGGTAGAGATGGGGTAAAGAGCGAGTACAAAACAGGTGGAGAGTGAGTACAAAATGGGTAGAGAGTGGGTACAAAATGAGTGGAGGCCGGGTGGACAGTGGGTACAGAGTGGGTGGAGAGTGGGTACAGAATGGGTGGAGGGCGGGTGGACAGTGGTTGGAGAGTGGGTACAGAGCGGGTGGAGAGTGGGTACAGAATAGGTGGAGGGCGGGTGGAGAGTGGGTACAAAATGGGTAGAGAGTGGTTGGAGAGTGGGTACAAAATGAGTGGAGGCCGGGTGGACAGTGGGTACAGAGTGGGTGGAGAGTGGGTACAGAATGGGTGGAGGGCGGGTGGACAGTGGTTGGAGAGTGGGTACAGAGCGGGTGGAGAGTGGGTACAGAATGGATGGAGGGCGGGTGGACAGTGGGTGGAGGGTGGTTGGAGAGTGGGTAGAGAGTGAGTACAAAATGAGTGGAGGCCGAGTGGAGAGTGGGTACAGAGTGGGTGGAGAGTGGGTACAGAATGGGTGGAGGCCGGGTGGACAGTGGTTGGAGAGTGGGTACAGAGCGGGTGGCGAGTGGGTGGAGGGTGGTTGGAGAGTGCGTACAGAGCGGGTGGAGAGTGGGTGCAGAATGGGTGGAGGCGGGTGGACAGTGGTTGGAGAGTGGGTACAGAGCGGGTGGAGAGTGGGTACAGAATGGCTGGGGGCGGGTGGAGAGTGGGTACAAAATGGGTAGAGAGTGGTTGGAGAGTGGGTACAAAATGAGTGGAGGCCGGGTGGACAGTGGGTACAGAATGGGTGGAGAGTGAGTACAGAATGGGTGGAGGGCGGGTGGACAGTGGTTGGAGAGTGGGTACAGAATGGGTGGAGGGCGGGTGGACAGTGGTTGGAGAGTGGGTACAGAATGGGTTGAGGGCGGGTGGACAGTGGTTGGAGAGTTGGTACAGAGCGGGTGGAGAGTGGGTGCAGAATGGATGGAGGGCGGGTGGACAGTGGGTGGAGGGTGGTTGGAGAGTGGGTACAAAATGAGTGGAGGCCGGGTGGAGAGTGGGTACAGAGTGGGTGGAGAGTGGGTAAAGAATGGGTGGAGGCCGGTTGGACAGTGGGTGGAGGGTGGTTGGAGAGTGCGTACAGAGCGGGTGGAGAGTGGGTGCAGAATGGGTGGAGGGCGGGTGGAGAGTGGGTACAGAATGGGTGGAGGGCGGGTGGAGAGTGGGTGGAGGGTGGTTGGAGAGTGCGTACAGAGCGGGTGGAGAGTGGGTACAGAATAGGTGGAGGCCGGGTGGAGACTGGGTACAGAATGGGTGGAGGGTGGGTGAGGAGTGGGTGGAATCGATTGAGTATTTCAAACTACTCCTCGATGTCCTGTATTTTCTCAATAGCATTATATCTATTTTGTACTATCGTACTGTACTTACTCATCTGTCTATCTACACTATGCATATCTAGTTCTAATTTTATATTTCTCGGGGATTGCTGTGCCTTCCGCAGTTTTATTCTTATCTTTCCAACTACTGGTACATGGTCACTATTGCAATCTGCTCCTGGCCTTGTTTTAACAGATGTTAGCCCATTTCTGAACCTTCTCTGTACTAGTATAAAATCAATTTCATTGTGTGCTTTTTTGTCTGGGCTTTGCCGTGTCCATAGTTGTCTAGAGTGCTGTTTGAACCAGGTGTTATCTATAATCATTTCATGTGTCTGCCCAATCTATAAATCTATCCTTTCTGTCATTCGTCTCTCCTATGCCATGTCCTCAGATCGCATTTTGCACTCTAGCTGTTCCTACCTTTGCATCTAAATCCCCTAATATAATAGTTATTTCCTGGAATTTACACTGTTCCATTGTCATCTCTAGCTCATTGTAAAATGTGTCAATATCTTCCTCTTCGCTATTACTTGTTGGTGCATAAGCTTGAATTATGTTGATATCCATTGGTCTACCTCTCAATTTTACTAGCAGAATTCTATCTGATACTGGCCAAAAACCTTTCACTGTTTTGATTTTTTTATCTATCCAAAATGAGGCATATTTCTCTTTTGTGTGTGGTTTCCCCCAGGCCGTTTTTACTTCCCAAGGAAAATCTCTGGTACTCTTTTTTAGAGGATGGTTGAACCCTGGAGTCTTGTCGGTCCGAACGGCCACTGAAGGGATTAAATCTGGACCTTCTGATTAGAAAACAAGCGCACTAACTCCTCGGTTACTGAGGCTCCATTTATTCTCTAGCACTTTATACAATCACAGGCATACCACTCTACGTGAGTAGCATATCCTGCACAGAACGTTGCTATTATCCCAGCATTTTTTGTCTGTGTAATTGTCTAGGCAATATACGTCAGTGGTTTGCCATTGCCTTCTGACAGTAGGCGTTGTCCTGTTGACGGTGATCCAACGAGTCGCGATGTTACAGAAATTGACTGAAATATGATATTTTATTTAGTCTAGAAGCATTCAACCATACCCTGATAGAAGCATGACGTTTATTTTTCTTATGCTGATAGACACGTCGAGAGTAAGAGTTTCTTGCTAAAAATAGAACTGGTACGACGTGAAATTTATTAAGAAATAGGAGATAAACAATAACAATTTAGGACATTCTAAATAACCGAATAGGAGATAAACAACTGAAATATTTGGGCCATTCTAAATAATGGAATGCTGAAGATCTTACTAGATAGAGTGCAATGTTGAATGTTATGAGGTTGTTGTTGTTGACGTAATGCCAAGAGTTGATGCGAACAGGATTCCTTTGGCTCATTGGGTGTGGTTGGTGGTAATGGCTTTCTTGACATCCCTGGCTTTTACTGGAAAAGTTGGAGCTCGACTAGCTCCAGACTATTGCTAGAAAACTGTGTGACCTGCCCTGCCTAGAGGTACAGCAAAACTAGGTCTTCCATATCATTAACACAACGATCTCAGCTACTATTAGCCATCCTGTTTTGACATTGGCTATTACAAGAGAAGACCGATTACAAAATAAATGTTAGGATTGGTGGGCCGTATGGGAATTAGAGTTGGTGGGCCGTATGGGAATTAGAGTTGGTGGGCCGTATGCGAATTAGAGTTGGTGGGCCGTATGGGAATTAGAGTTGGTGGGCCGTATGGGAATTAGAGTTAGTGGGCCGTATGGGAATTAGAGTTGGTGGGCCGTATGGGAATTAGAGTTGGTGGGCCGTAAACACTGCTGTTGCGACCGCTTGAGCTAATGATACAATGAGGATTAAAGCGCTAAAAGATTGGAAATTTAAACAAATAAATGGACAACTAGTAGCGTGTCACAATATGTAAAAAAAAATTCAAGAGCAAATCTATATTTTAAAAAAAAATCATTTCCAGAAACGTCATTGCGGAGACAGAACCAAAAGGTACATTTTGTGTAACAAATGAATAGATAATAAAAGGGTGATTCACTGTAGCTCAGTAATCAGTGAATTGGGCAACTAAAGACTAGATCTTGGGTTCAATCCCGAAAGACAGTTCCTAAACTCACCCTTAAATGGTACAGGCTTTCTTTTCTGGAAAATTAGGGCGGCGTGGTGTAATACTGCCCATATTTCCCATAAAACAAATAGATTATCATTCACAAATCGGTACACTAGTGATTAAGACTAGGAAATAGAAATTCCCCCCCTCCCAAAAAAAAAAAACGTTTTAAGAATGTTGTAAGAGATTTACATTTGGGAGGCATCCAGGGGAGGTAATGACATTATGTCTCACACTCGAGATTTCAAGTATTGGTTGCGGACTACAAAGACAGGCAGACATATATTATGATATTGCGAGAGGCAGAAATAAACCTGGATGGTATGTGGAAAAATAGACACAACATTGTATGTGGCAGCTTTACTGATAGAAGGCGGTGCACACAATACTTAAACGTTTCAGACACAGGTCCATGTTGGTATTGCGTGACAACAAAGACAGGCAGGCATATATGATGATATTGTGAGAGGCAGCGATAGAGCTGGATGATATGTGGAAACATAGATATAAAATTGTATGTGGCAGCTTTACCGATAGAAGGCGGTGCACACACTACTTAAACGTTTGAGACACAGGTCCATGTTGGTATTGCGTGACAACAAACACGTACACGATTACATTGATAATGAAGCTTCTTCTTCCTCTCCTGTCCTTTCCAGTTTACCTTTCAGTGTCGAGGGGAGATATAATTTGCGTTTTTTTTGTTGCTCTTACGTTGGCCTCTGCAGCTGTTATGTTTCCTAGTGTTTCTAATATTTCACCAATCCAATAGATAATTATTGAATTAGTTTTTTTTTGTTGAGAAACAAGTTTATGCATGTTTAAGCAAAATTATGTTGAACCCACTCCTATCAACTCACATTTAAAATGAGACAGTAGCAAATGAGATAAGTGTAGAATTATGTGCAAGCCAAGACACTCACTATTTTGATTAAAATGAAATAAGTATAGAACAGAGGTGGGCAGCGTACGGCCTGCGGGACAAAAACGACCCTCCAAGCGAATGTGACTGGGCCTTGTGTTTGATTTGAAAATTACTGTCTGTGCACTCCATTCCCTGAGTTCAAAAAATAAATAAATAAAAAGTAAATGAAAATAAATGCTCAACCTCTAACCTTTACCGGTAAGCTTTCTATTTATAATTTGTTATTGAATTTTCTCCCTCATACCGCCCCTTTTTAAGTCTCACCTCTCTCCTTTTCATTCCACTCTCTTTTCTGTCTTCTACTCTCCATCAATAATTAAGATTTATACATTACAATCATTTGTGAAAACAAATATTAGGTAATTTATATAATGGCTTCATTAGATGATGGTATTACCATTACACGTCTTAAATACACGTCTTTTATATCAACATACCCCACCACAGCGGAGGCTACGGTGATAGCCTAATACTACGATTTTAAACTAAACCTCCAGACAGGTCACCTTGAACTGCGTAGCTGTGGAATTAAATTATAAAATAAAAATGGCTTTAAGCCACGCCAACACCTCCTGTGGAGAAAGCTATGAATGATTAGTACAAAACAAAAAATCTGGCAAGTATAGGCCTACATGTAATTTGCTTGCATTCACTCGATATTTTGAGGGGTTTAACAGCTTAAGTCTGGATCCACGAATCAATTAGGTGAACACAATATATCGAAAAATCGCTGGAACAGACTGTGGCATAAATGGCTTGAGGATATTTAATAATAATATTAATAGCCTGGGTTTTTCTAGCCAGAACGGTCCAAAAACGCGTTCCGGTAAATAATCAGTTGTTTTTTTTTTCTGGTCCAGTGTACATACAATTTTTAAACAAATGAAAACGTAAACGAAAGTAAAGCACGTGGAAATAATGAATATGCTAGAGAATTTAACATCGATGGCAAGGATCTGAGAAACATTTTAAAAAACATCTACTGGCAACAAACAGCAGCCATAAGAATTAGCAACCAAACAGGACAGTTCTAATATATAAAACAAAGAGTTAGTCAAGGTTGTGTTCTGTCGCCGGATTTGTTTTCACTTTACAGCGAACATATTATGAGATCAATAGTAGACAAAAAAAAGGAAATTAAAGTCAACGATCACAACATAAACAATTTGCGATATGCGGATGACATAGTCTTAATAGCAGAGACAGAATTAACTAAAGAAATGATAGACATAATAGTGAAAGAAAGCAACAAGAAAAATGTCTGAATAGTAAGAAAACAGAAATAATGGTCATAGCGAAGAAATAATCATCACCATCATGCAACATAAAAATAAACAGGACAAATTTGAAACAAGTGCAGTGAGTCAAATACCTGGGCACATAAATAACATCAAATAGAAGATGCACGATAGAAATAAAAATGCAGACTAGCTTAGGGAAAATAGCATTTTAGAAAATGAAAAACGTCTTATGCAACAAGTCTATGTCAGTGGAAGTGAGAAAGAGAGTTCGTCGGTGCTATATAGAGCCAATTCTAACCTAAAGAAGCTAATCATGGACAGTAAAGAAACAAATGAAAAGGCGAGGCTACAGAAATGGGATTACTCAGAAGAATGTTGAAAGTTCCCTGGACAGCTAAAAAGACCAATGAGGACATTCTCAAAGAGGCCAACACAAAAAGGGAGCTCCTAAAAAACATCAGAAAGAAACAATCAACATTTTTGGGGACCACATCATGAGAAGATGAAAGTTGAAATACTTTGTTATAACTGGCAAAATACAGAGAAAGGGAGATCACGGACGAAAAAGAGAAGATGCTAGATAGCTTGGTGTCATGGTATGGAAAACAGTCAACAACAGAATTTATACGATGCACTGGTTATAAAAGAATGTGGAAGAAAGTGATCGCCTACGCCAATCGGTATGGCACATGATGATGAAATGAAAACGAATTTCAGGCATTCTGTTCACTCTGTCACGGTTGTTGACAAAGATAATGTAAATGACAAACGCTTTAGAGGCTTGGTGTATTAGGGTTTGCTCGCTCTGTGGAATGGGCTGAAAGGGTTTCGGTAAACATTTTCATTCCAGAAAATATAATAACAGTAATGAACAAAGTGACAAAAAACAGTAATAGTTTTGCTTGCTTGCGTTCGCCCGATGACTAAAGTATTCTAGAGTATTTGTAGACTGTAGAATTCCTCTTCGTCATCCGCCCTTAAAAGGACATTAAGTGGACGTGTCTGCGATGTGTTGTAGTTTGCAGTATAACTGTTATATTTGCGCCTTTCGGCCCAACACATCCGACTTCAGCACGACAATTTTGTAATAGTTTTAATAGCAGCAAGAATGAAAAAGGAATAACAACGTACAAGTAGTAGTGATAGTAGTCGTAGTGGTAGTAGCAGTGATAGTGGTAGTAGTAGTAGTAGTAAATGAGTTAACGGTAAAGGTATTATTGGTAGTAGTTTTAGTATTAGTTATGGTGTTAGTAGTAGTAGTAGTGGTGGTAATAACAGTAGTAATAGTAGTGGTATTAGTAGTTTTTGTGGTGATAGTAGTAGTAGTAGTAGTAATAATAATTGTAAGAGCCTTGGCGGTGGTGGTATACTGATTGTGGTAGTATAGTAGTAGCCTTCTTAATCCTCTGAATTTTGAAACGTCGGAACATAGGGCACCCACAAGAGATCTCTACCCAAGCCGGTTTGGAGCAAGCGTGGACAACTCTGCCATGACCTGTCAGTCTCTATCATTTCATCATGTCGCCATGTCCCCAATGGTCTGCCTTTTCTTCGCTTGTGTTCGTGTTAATGCTAGGTGCGGATGATTCATTCCATTCGTAAAACGTGGCCTAGACATTCCCAATGTCTTATTTTCACTTTTTGATTTGATGGTGTTAATGCCTAATCTTCTGGCGACTTCTTTGTTCGTAATGTTGATCTCACAGATTCTTATAATTTTCTTAAGACAACAACCTTAGAAAAGTAACAAACAACACAAGAAGAGATAGAATAGCAAATGAAAACATAAGAAAAATGGTAGGAACAAAACCCTGCCAAGAATATATAGAACAACAACAACTTAACTGGTTTGGCCACCTGGTCAGAAAGAATCCTCACCAATCACCATCAAGGGCGTTCTTCTCGAGAATGCATGGGAAAAGACCAAGAGGAAGACCCAGAAGAAGATGGATAGATGCAGTGACAGAGACATGTAACAACAAAGGAAAATCACTAATTCAGACAATTCGAGCAGCTCAAGAACGACAAATGATATAAACCGCGACACCTTTTAGGTATCAGTGAAAAGAGAAAAGAAGAAAGAAGAACAACCTTCAAATCCTCAATCGCCTTTTTATCTTATGGTTCATTCTCTATGTTCCTGCTGTATAGAGGAGTATGGATCACACAATTGACTTGTAAATTCTAAGGTGAGATACTGAGAGGTGATGTGATGGAGACTATTTGATCGCCAATTGTTTCTAAGTCTATTGAATTGCTGGGCGGACGTTATCTCTTTTTAATGTCGCTGCATTTTGAAATATAGTTTTCCAGGTATTTGAAGTGATTCACTTCTTCTAATCCCACTCCTCTCAATATCACTTTCTTTGTGCTGTAGGAATTTATACTCTTAATCTTAGTTTTCTCTGAATTTATTTTTAGTCTTGCTGGGCCAGCAAACTGATCTATTGTAGTAGTAGCTGTAAGGTGATACTATAGTAGTAGGTGTAATACTGGTAGTAGTAGTGGTTGCAGTAGTGATAGTAGTAGTGGTGGTTGTAGCAGTGATAGTAATAGTAGTGGTTGTGGTAGGTTAGAAGTAGTAGTGGTGGTTCTAGCAGTGATAGTAATAGTAGTGGTTGTGGTAGGTTAGAAGTAGTAGTGGTGGTTCTAGTAGTGATAGTAATAGTAGTGGTTGTGGTAGGTTAGAAGTAATAGTAGTGGTTGTAGTAGTGATAGTAATAGTAGTGGTTGTGGTAGGTTAGAAGTAGTAGTGGTGGTTGTAGCAGTGATAGTAATAGTAGTCGCTGTGGTGGGTTAGAAGTAGTAGTGGTGGTTCTAGTAGTGATAGTAATAGTATTGGTTGTGGTAGGTTAGAAGTAGTAGCAGTGGTTGTAGTAGTGATAGTAATAGTAGTGGTTGTAGTTGATTAGAAGTAGTAGTATTCGTTGTAGTAGTAGTAGTGGTGTTAGTAGTAGTAGTTTTTTGTAGTAGTAGTGGTAGTAGTAGTAGTAATAGTAGTAGTAGTAATAGTAGTAGTAGTAGTGGTGGTAGTAGTAGTAGTAGTAGTAGTAGTAGTAGTAAGACTAGTACAGGAAAAATGAGTTAACAGCGAAGTAGAAAAATATAAAACAAAAAAAAACGAAAGAAGTAGGAAAAGGAAAAGGAAATGAGAAGAAGCAAAGAAGAGACAGAAGAAATAAAAGAAAAAAGAATTAACAATTAAAGACCTCTCACTTCACGGCATTCATGGCAAACACATTGGTATCAGTTTCTCTCAACAGATAAGAGAATCATGCATACTATTTTAATCTTATTTTAACGATGGTTTTTGACGTTAGATAAATACAAACAACCTTATTCCATCATCTCATCCTACTTGAGCCTGACCCCGGATTCCCAGAACCTCCGCCATTAATGTCGTTAAGCTACTCTCCAATAATTAGCGAAATTACTACTACTCTCTTGCGAAGCCTTCGCTAATCTTCTTCTTCTTTTTTCTTCCTCATTTGCCTTTCAGCGTTGAGGGGAGATATAATTTGCGGTCTTTTGCTCTCCTGTTCGCCTCTGCTGCTGTTATGTTTCCTAGTGCTTCTAATATTTATTCCATCCATCTTTTTCGTGGTCGCCCATTGGTGTCTGGTATTCTCACACCGTTTGCTGAAGGCTCGTTGTGTTGTGTTTTGATCTTTCTGCCTTGTTACGTGGCCAAACCATTTTATCTGTTGTTTCTTTATATATATATATAACCATCGCTAATGGCACCCATAAATTATGGCCCATAATTCGTACATTTATATTAAATTCTAATGTCTTTTATTTCTATAAAGATAAAGGTAAAGTACGAGACTTGAACCGGCGTCTTAGCACGCAAGTTTCCACCCATATGTGCTCGGCCGCCTATCCAGAAATGTTCGGAGATTTCTGTATAGTGTCGCTTCAAGCATCGAAACTCAGATACGAGGCGACATTCCTCACCTTCCCAGGGGTATACCCTGGTACCCATTTCTGCCAACGGCTGGGTCGACCGTGGGGGTATTTTTTTTTCCAACCACGAATACAATTCACACTGCTCCCAGCGGGAATAGAACACGGGTTGTCCAAACGTCGGTAGTCCAGTCGGGTTTTATATCTGAACTCATTCAAGTTTTCCAAAATCGTGGGAAAAAAACGCTGAGACCAATAATAGAACTACAGTTAAGCGATTTTCAAATGCGGATCCGAAAAAACAGAGGATGTACTGACGCTCTGTTCACCGTAAAGCAGCTTGAAAAAAAAAACGACAGAACTCAATCAAAATGTGTACATAGCTTTCATTGACCAGGAAAAAGCATTCAACAGAGTAAATAGAGAACCAACTGTTGGAGATGCTAACAACATACGGAGTAAGCCAACATCTAACTAATTAAATGTCTCTACATCAACAGCAGCTGCATAATCATAACAGCAGCAGGCTACACAGACCACTTCGAAGTTAGAAGAGGTTCAGACTGGGGTAAATATTATCCCCCCTACTGTTTATTACATACATGGAATATATATGCAAGCTAGCCAACCCATCAGAGACAGAGGAGATAACGATATTTGCAGACGATCAGTACTATTCGTATGGAAAAATATAAGACCTACAAGAACACTTAAATAAACTCAACAGCACAAGCACAAAAAACAACATGAAAATCAACAAAACAGAAGTCATGAATGTCGCCAAAGAGAAACAGAACAATCAACATAACTATAGAAGGCGGGCAACTAAAACAAGTAGAGGAAGTCAAATACCTAGAAAGTCTAATGACAAACGATAATTCTCGAACAGCAGAGATAGAGTTAAGATGCAATAAAGCTTGTCAAATCATCGGACAGTTATCACCACTATTGTTCAACAAAGGAAACAACTCCAGAGGTAAAACGGGTACTTTACAATACAATCTTCATCCCAACAATGTCAGTCTTGTACCCTAGATGCAAGAACAATGAGAAAAATAACCTCTACAGAGATGAAATGTGTTAGACGAATGACAGGAAACAGCCTATGAGATAAGATCACAAATGAAGAACTGAGGGGAAAAAGCTAGGAGTAGCCTCCGCCATAGAATATATAAAGAAACAACAGATAAAATGAATTGGTACCGTGACAAGAAAAAGTGATCAAAACACAACACAACGGCCCTCAATAAACGTTGTGAGAATACCAGATCCAAGGGTCGACCACGAAAAAGATGGATTAATGGAATATTAGAAGCACTAGGAAACATAACAGCAGCAGAGGTGAACAGAAGAACAAAAGACTGAAAATTATATCTCCTCCTCGGCGCTGAAAGGCAACTGAGGAAGGAAAGAAGCAGAAGCTTCAGTTTTTAATAGTTAGTTACTTAATTAGTTAATTATCTACTTAGTTAATTAGTTAGTCGGCTCTCCAATGTCTGCGTTAAAGTCATAATGATGTTCTACTTAACAAATCTGCGCCGATGAAGCGGAGTCGTACACACGGCAATATTCCTTTTTAATAAGTCAAGTGTTGTGAATGTGACCTTCCACCGTCTAGAGTTGATCTGCGGTTTACGTCAGCACATTGAGTGCTGTTCAATGGCCGTCGATGGAAATGTTTGACGCCAGTTATTCGCATGTTACAATACATTAATGTGGACTGCTCCGTCAAGTCAACTGAAGTTTTTTCTCTGTAAGGAATTTGCACCGTGTTTCGTTCGTTGTAGGCTGCATTCACTTGAGTAATCGGGAATCTTTGGGCGCAGCCATTGTTGCGTGTGTTAAGTCATCATAATGGCTCACCGTATATCCCTAGACCGTCCATAAGCTAAACTTACGGTCTGTTGTTTGTTGTGCGACAGGGATAATCCGGCGACTAATTGTATATTACATGTTCGAAATTGGTGGCAAAAACGATGTCCTAACATCACCAAGCGCTATACATTTGTTTTTTTAAATGACGATCATCAAAATCAGGAGGACGTGAACTTCCGATCAATATGGTGGAAAGGCGGCTTAAACCATTAAAGGTATGTATGAAAAGTGTTCCTTGTTGTAGTTTCCTCAAATTCCAAGTCCGGCTTGCTGCCGGAGCTACTGAGTTAAGTGTTCTGTGCACGCTGTGAGCAGTACGTTTCATCCGTTTTGATCGTGTTTCGATATCCCGATTGTTTACAATGAATGATGATATCGTATGATGGAGAACAGATGGCTGTGTTCACTTTCTATGCGGTTTCGCCTTATGTCTTTTGACGTGTGCTGAGACCGCTATGATGGGGACTACAGTTACCTTTCTTTGTTTGGGAGATGAAATAGTAATTCGGATGATTCCACTGGCATGGGCGGTTGAGCAATTATGGATTTTAATTCGTTTGCAGTGATACCGGGGCCTTCCATAACCATAACAATATAGTCCATGTCAAGGTAACAACGGCAAGATCGAACAGAACCTGGATCAGCTCTGGCTCCCTTAGCCTGAAGACAGTCAGCAAAGAGAAGTTGAAAGCTTTTAACTCCTTCACTGTCAGGTGTCTTCTGCTTCTAAAGTTATGAGAACAACAGTGTCAGTTAATTATTGATAATAAATGCCAGATAATTATTAGAATTAAAAGCCAGGCACTTACAGTAATCGTTCCTTTCAGAATATAATTGTTCCTCTTATCGCCACACCAGACACGGGCTTTTCTTTACAACGTATGCGCAGTATTTTAATGCTGTTAAATTGTTGCAGGGGATATTTCGTTTTAGGAAAACAGAACCGAGCAATAAGGTAATACCGTTCAGTCTTCAATGCTTCTTCTAAATGTATATAGACATTAATTTACCGAGCTGATACTAAAATGTGGATTAGGTGATTCTGTTTCCTTTATTTCTAATGGTGTCAGAGTTGAAAGTTTATTTCATGTTTGTACTTTCTGCGCATTTTAAATATTTTTTTTTCTTTTTGCATTTTTCGTAATTTTTACCCCCCAAAAAAACATGTGCAGAAGGTCTATAAAAAATATGGTCACTAACACCATATTCCCTATACACCACTTGGCGTGACGGGGCTCTTAGATTATATATATTATAACTATATTATATCCCCCGTGTACTATATTTATATTTCCCGTGTGTTACCAGGGCCTCATTATGAGGGAGTAAAGAATAGTGACACTGTGACCTTCCAGGCATGTCATAAGAGGCGACTAAGGAGTTTGATCGATGGCTTGACAAGCTGTCATTGTAAAAAGTGTTAAGGAAACAGAGCCATAGATTTTAGAAAAGTGATATCTGCAATATGTGCCATTTTGGCATGCAAGGTTTCTGTTTTTGAGATTGGGGTTCTGCCCTATGTGCCGTCTTCGGCTCAAAAGGACAATAGATAGATAAATAGATATTATATTCCTATATATATATATATATATATATATATATATATATATAGACAACAATCGCAACCTCAAGCAATATTACCTTGTTCATTCTCCAACCGGATCTTCCATTCCAAATTTGGCTAAATCAGCATGAGTGATGCTGCTCAGCAAAAAGACAGTCGGTGCAGTTACTATAAAGACTGACATCTGCTTACTTCGAACCGTCTGTTATGACAAAACAGGTCTAAGTGAGTATGGGTGTATATATTTATTTTTGTGACTTGACGTATATGTTTGTATGTGAATGCATTCAACGATGATATATTCTTATTATTCTAAGTATTTCTTTTGACAAATTTTCTTTATCTCAATTTAATTAGCTATCATCAAAGTCGACAAAGGTTCTAGCTCTTAAAGCTGACAAAAACCCAAGACCGTTAAGTCGACACAAATTCGACCTCATAGATTCCACTGAAGTCCAAGCACTTAATTTCAACAAACAAAATGGCAAGCGAGTACTTTTCTGTTCCAATGGACAGCTCTGATAAGCTGACATGCAGCGTGGACCTATACATCGAATGTTCCGACCTTCTAGACAGGGATATCATGTCAAAGTCGGATCCATGCGCAGCCTTGTCTATGTCTCTTAGAGGTGGCCACATGATGGAGGTAACTTACAGCAATTTTTAGTTTTTTTTATTTTATAATCTCAAAGAGAAAAAAATATTTCAATATTTCACCATTTCACCTCACCCACAAGATGTAAATCTGATACTCTCAACTAGAAAATATACCGCACCATTTCACCTCACCCACAAGATGTAATTTTTATAATCTCAGCTAGAAAAAATACCACACCATTTCACCTCACCCCAATATGTAATTTTGATAATCTCAGCTAAAATATACCTCACCATTTCACCTAATCTCCAAGATGTAATTTTAATAATCTCAACAAGAAAAAATACCTCACCATTTCACCTCTCCTTCAAGATGTAATGTTTATAATCTCAGCGACAACAAATGCCTCACTATTTCACATCTCCTACAAGATGTAGCTCTTATAATCTCAGCGACAACAAATGCCTCACTATTTCACCTCTCCTACAAGATGTAGCTCTTATAATCTCAGCGACAACAAATGCCTCACTATTTCACCTCTCCTACAAGATGTAGCTCTTATAATCTCAGCGACAACAAATGCCTCACTATTTCACCTCTCCTACAAGATGTAGCTCTTATAATCTCAGCGACAACAAATGCCTCACTATTTCACCTCTCCTACAAGATGTAGCTCTTATAATCTCAGCGACAACAAATGCCTCACTATTTCACCTCTCCTACAAGATGTAGTTCTTATAATCTCAGCGACAACAAATGCCTCACTATTTCACCTCTCCTACAAGATGTAATGTTTATAATCTCAGCGACAACAAATGCCTCACTATTTCACCTCTCCTACAAGATGTAATGTTTATAATCTCAGCGACAACAAATGCCTCACTATTTCACCTCTCCTACAAGATGTAATTGTTATCATCTCAGCGACAACAAATGCCTCACTATTTCACCTCTCCTACAAGATGTAGCTCTTATAATCTCAGCGACAACAAATGCCTCACTATTTCATCTCTCCTACAAGATGTAGCTCTTATAATCTCAGCGACAACAAATGCCTCACTATTTCACCTCTCCCCCAAGATGTAATTGTTATCATCTCAGCGACAACAAATATCTCACTATTTCACCTCTCCCCCAAGATGTAATTGTTATAATCTCAGCGACAACAAATATCTCACTATTTCACCTCTCCTACAAGATGTAATGTTTATAATCTCAGCGACAACAAATGCCTCACTATTTCACCTCTCCTACAAGATGTAATGTTATAATCTCAGCGACAACAAATATCTCACTATTTCACCTCTCCTACAAGATGTAATGTTTATAATCTCAGCGACAACAAATATCTCACTATTTCACCTCTCCTACAAGATGTAATGTTTATAATCTCAGCGACAACAAATATCTCACTATTTCATCTCTCCTACAAGATGTAATGTTTATAATCTCAGCGACAACAAATATCTCACTATTTCACCTCTCCTACAAGATGTAATGTTTATAATCTCAGCGACAACAAATGCCTCACTATTTCACCTCTCCCCCAAGATGTAATTGTTATCATCTCAGCGACAACAAATGCCTCACTATTTCACCTCTCCTACAAGATGTAATGTTTATAATCTCAGCGACAACAAATGCCTCACTATTTCACCTCTCCTACCCAAGATGTAATGTTATCATCTCAGCGACAACAAATACTCACTATTTCACCTCAACTTATCAACATCTCAGAGAAAACAAATATCTCACTATTTCACCTCTCCTACAAGATGTAATGTTTATAATCTCAGCGACAACAAATATCTCACTATTTCACCTCTCCTACAAGATGTATGTTTATAATCTCAGCGATTATCTCACTATTGCATCTCTCCTACAAGATGTAATGTTTATAATCTCGTGCGACAACAAATATCTCACTATTTCACCTCTCCTACAAGATGTAATGTTATAATCTCAGCGACAACAAATGCCTCACTATTTCACCTCCCCCCAAGATGTAATTGTTATCATCTCAGCGACAACAATCCTCACTATTTCACCTCTCCTACAAGATGTAATGTTTATATCTCAGCGACAACAATGCCTCACTATTTCACCTCTCCCCCAAGATGTAATTTTATCATCTCAGCACAACAAATACTCCAGTTTCCACCTCAACTTATCAACTCCGAGAGAAACATAAAATTCTTCTAGCCTCTTCAGCTTAGTTGAATTGTTCAACTTTACAGCAACAGCGAGACAATCATAGTGATGTTTCAATACTCGCATGATTGCGTTCTTTATCAATGAACTATCTCGTGCGATGCTTAAATACTAGAAGTATTTTTATATTAGGCTGAATCTACTCATAGTGATGCTTCAATATATTAGGTCTTTTATATCAACAAACTATCCTAGTGATGCTCGAATACTAGGTCTTTTATATCAACAAACTATCCTAGTGATGCTCCAATACTAGGTCTTTTATATCAACAAACTATCCTAGTGATGCTTCAATACTAGGTCTTTTATATCAACAAACTATCCTAGTGATGCTTCAATACTAGGTCTTTTATATCAACAAACTATCCTAGTGATGTTCCAATACTAGGTCTTTTATATCAACAAACTATCCTAGTGATGCTTCGATACTAGGTCTTTATATCAACAAACTATCATAGTGATGCTTCAATACTAGGTCTTTTATATCAACAAACTATCCTAGTGATGCTCAATACTAGGTCTTTTATTTCAACAAACTATCATAGTGATGCTTAAATACTAGGTCTTTTATATCAACAAACTATCCTAGTGATGCTTCGATACTAGGTCTTTTATATCAACAAACTATCATAGTGATGCTTCAATACTAGGTCTTTTATATCAACAAACTATCCTAGTGATGCTCCAATACTAGGTCTTTCATATCAACAAACTATCCTAGTGATGCTCCAATACTAGGTCTTTTATATCAACAAACTATCCTAGTGATGCTTCAATACTAGGTCTTTTATATCAACAAACCATCCTAGTGATGCTTCAATACTAGGTCTTTTATATCAACAAACTATCATAGTGATGCTCCAATACTAGGTCTTTCATATCAACAAACTATCCTAGTGATGCTCCAATACTAGGTCTTCTATATCAACAAACTATCCTAGTGATGCTTCAATACTAGGTCTTTTATATCAACAAACCATCCTAGTGATGCTTCAATACTAGGTCTTTTATATCAACAAACTATCCTTGTGATGCTTCAATACTAGGTCTTTTATATCAACAAACTATCCTAGTGATGCTCCAATACTAGGTCTTTCATATCAACAAACTATCCTAGTGATGCTCCAATACTAGGTCTTCTATATCAACAAACTATCCTAGTGATGCTTCAATACTAGGTCTTTTATATCAACAAACCATCCTAGTGATGCTTCAATACTAGGTCTTTTATATCAACAAACTATCCTAGTGATGCTTCAATACTAGGTCTTTTATATCAACAAACTATCCTAGAGATGCTTCGATACTAGGTCTTTTATATCAACAAACTATCATAGTGATGCTTCAATACTAGGTCTTTTATATCAACAAACTATCCTAGTGATGCTCGAATACTAGGTCTTTTATATCAATAAACTATCATAGTCATGCTTAAATACTAGGTCTTTTATATCAACAAACTATCCTAGTGATGCTCCAATACTAGGTCTTTTATATCAACAAACTATCCTAGTGATGCTTCAATACTAGGTCTTTTATATCAACAAACTATCCTAGTGATGCTCCAATACTAGATCTTTCATATCAACAAACTATCCTAGTGATGCTTCAATACTAGGTCTTCTATATCAACAAACTATCCTAGTGATGCTCCAATACTAGGTCTTTTATATCAACAAACTATCCTAGTGATGCTTCAATACTAGGTCTTTTATATCAACAAACTATCCTAGTGATGCTCCAATACTAGGTCTTTCATATCAACAAACTATCCTAGTGATGCTCCAATACTAGGTCTTCTATATCAACAAACTATCCTAGTGATGCTTCAATACTAGGTCTTTTATATCAACAAACCATCCTAGTGATGCTTCAATACTAGGTCTTTTATATCAACAAACTATCATAGTGATGTTTCAATACTACGTCTTTTATATCAACAAACTATCCTAGCGATGCTTCGATACTAGGTCTTTTATATCAACAAACTATCCTAGTGATGCTTCAATACTAGGTCTTTTATATCAACAAACTATCCTAGTGATGCTCGAATACTAGGTCTTTTATATCAATAAACTATCATAGTGATGCTTAAATACTAGGTCTTTTATATCAACAAACTATCCTAGTGATGCTCCAATACTAGGTCTTTTATATCAACAAACTATCCTAGTGATGCTTCAATACTAGGTCTTTTATATCAACAAACTATCCTAGTGATGCTCCAATACTAGGTCTTTCATATCAACAAACTATCCTAGTGATGCTCCAATACTAGGTCTTCTATATCAACAAACTATCCTAGTGATGCTCCAATACTAGGTCTTTTATATCAACAAACTATCCTAGTGATGCTCGAATACTAGGTCTTTTATATCAATAAACTATCATAGTCATGCTTAAATACTAGGTCTTTTATATCAACAAACTATCCTAGTGATGCTCCAATACTAGGTCTTTTATATCAACAAACTATCCTAGTGATGCTTCAATACTAGGTCTTTTATATCAACAAACTATCCTAGTGATGCTCCAATACTAGATCTTTCATATCAACAAACTATCCTAGTGATGCTCCAATACTAGGTGTTCTATATCAACAAACTATCCTAGTGATGCTTCAATACTAGGTCTTTTATATCAACAAACCATCCTAGTGATGCTTCAATACTAGGTATTTTATATCAACAAACTATCCTAGTGATGCTCCAATACTAGGTCTTTTATATCAACAAACTATCATAGTGATGCTTAAATACTAGGTCTTTTATATCAACAAACTATCCTAGTGATGCTTCAATACTAGGTCTTTTATATCAACAAACTATCCTAGTGATGCTTCAATACTAGGTCTTTTATATCAACAAACTATCCTAGTGATGCTTAAATACTAGGTCTTTTATATCAACAAACTATCCTAGTGATGCTCCAATACTAGGTCTTTTATATCAACAAACTATCATAGTGATGCTTAAATACTAGGTCTTTTATATCAACAAACTATCCTAGTGATGCTCGAATACTAGATCTTTTATATCAACAAACTATCATAGTGATGCTTAAATCTATCTATTGTCCTTTCGAGCCGAAGACGGCACATAGGGCAGAACCACAATCTCAAAAGCAGAAACCTTGCATGCCAAAATGCCACATATTGCAGAGATCACCACTTCTAAAATCTATGGTTCCGTTTCCATAACAATACTTTTTACAATGACAGCTTGTCAAGCCATCGATTAACCTCCTTAGTCGCCTCTTACGACATGTCTGGAAGGTCACAGTGTCACTATTCTCTACTTCCCTCATAATGAAGCCACGGTAACACACGGGATGATGCTTAAATACTAGGTCTTTTATATCAACAAACTATCCTAGTGATGCTCCAATACTAGGTCTTTTATATCAACAAACTATCCTAGCGATGCTTCAATACTAGGTCTTTTATATCAACAAACTATCCTAGTGATGCTCCAATACTAGGTCTTTTATATCAACAAACTATCCTAGCGATGCTTCAATACTAGGTCTTTTATATCAACAAACTATCATAGTGATGCTTCAATACTAGGTCTTTTATATCAACAAATTATCCCAGCGATGCTTCAATACTAGGTCTTTTATATCAACAAACTATCCTAGTGATGCTCCAATACTAGGTCTTTTATATCAACAAACTATCCTAGTGATGCTTCAATACTAGGTCTTCTATATCAACAAACTATCCTAGTGATGCTTCAATACTAGGTCTTTTATATCAACAAACCATCCTAGTGATGCTTCAATACTAGGTCTTTTATATCAACAAACTATCCTAGTGATGCTTCAATACTAGGTCTTTTATATCAACAAACTATCCTAGTGATGCTTCAATACTAGGTCTTTTATATCAACAAACTATCCTAGTGATGCTCCAATACTAGGTCTTCTATATCAACAAACTATCCTAGTGATGCTTAAATACTAGGTCTTTTATATCAACAAACTATCCTAGTAATGCTCGAATATAGGTCTTTTATATCAACAAACTGTCATAGTGATGCTTAAATACTAGGTCTTTTATATCAACAAACTATCCTAGTGATGCTCCAATACTAGGTCTTTTATATCAACAAACTATTCTAGTGATGTTACAATATTAGGTCTTCGTTATCAACAAACCATTCTAGTGGTGCTACACTACTAGGTTTTTTATATCAACTAAGGGAGCAACGATAGCTCAATGTTTAGTGGACTACAAAGGACATGAGGTAGGGGTCGATCTTGACCGACGGCTTCCGGGTTCTATCTATCTATCTATTGACTTTTCGAGCCGTAGCCGGCCCATAAGGCGTAGACCAAGACACTCCTTCTCTTATCTGAATTTTTGTTCTAGCAGTTTTCAATTCTTTTAAAGATATTTTATCAAATCTCGCCAAGGTACTCTTCCGGGTTCACACAGCCTTAAATCGGTACCGGTTTTTTTTTTTTTCTGGGAAAGTAAAGCGGCACGGGCGTTATACCGACTACATTATCCCAAAAATCATGTGCCGGGGGTCTGTAAAATGTATGGTCACTAACACCATATTCCCTATACGCCACTTGGGGTGACGGGCTCTCTAATTTACTATATATGAACAAACCATCATAGTGACTCCAATACTACGTCTTCTATATCAACAAACCATCATAGTGGTACTTCAATACTAGGTCTCCTATATCAACAAACCTCACAACTTCGGGAACTACCACGATTCTCATCTCCTTTGCCAGTCGGTTTTAGCGCACACAAAGAACAAAGCTAGTGATGAAATCAGATCGGTTTCATCTTCTTCTGCTGCGATCATAACTCATTCAGAACAGAACTCCAGACTCTCTTATGAAGGCAGTTGTCTGTTTCAGTGATTCGGGTATCCCTTAGGGTTTCTCTCCCAGGGATTTGGTCGTGGGCCACATTGACCTCATCAGAAGTGCGTACCTGGGGCAATCCTATAGTGTGTTAAAGTGTAAAATATAGAAATGTGTAATCGTTTGATAATAGTGGCACAGTGGGAGGAATAAATTAACTACTTGGGATACAATGTTGTAAAAACGACTCCTACATTAGCACTACATTTCACAAGCTCACCCTACATTAGCACTCCATTTAACAAGCTCACCCTACATTAGCACTCCATTTAACAAGCTCACCCTACATTAGCACTACATATCGCAAGCTCACCCTACATTAGCACTCCATTTAACAAGCTCACCCTACATTAGCACTCCATTTAACAAGCTCACCCTACATTAGCACTACATTTCCCAAATTCACCCTACATTCATCATCATTATCGAGTGCCTTCTCCGCAACGAATGTTGGCTACCATAGGCGCCATTCTGCTCTGTCTCTTGCTTTGATGGTGCAGGTTGTCATAGGCTGATTTGTCCATCTTTTGATGTTACTCGTCCATGTTAGTCTTTGTCTGCCTCTGCCTCTTTGACCTTGTATTTTCCCCTCCAGGATTACTTTTAGTAGGCTGTTGCGTCTTTTAACATGGCCCAAAAATCGCATTTGTCTTGTTTGAATTGTGTTTAGTAGTTCTCTTTTCATTTTTAGTTGTTTTAAGACTTCATCGTTTGTTTTCGTTTCCTTCCATCCAATTGTACTTATTACCCTACATTAACAATACGTTTCACAAGCTCACCCTACATTAGCACTACATTTCACAAGCTCACCCTACATTAGTACTCGATTTTACTGGTTTGTATTATTGTTTTCAGATTGGTCGAACGGAAACGCTCAGGAACACGCACGACCCAAAGTTCGCGAGGCCCATCCGAGTAGACTACCACTTTGAGGATGTGCAAAGGGTCCAAATTAACGTCTATGATGTGGATAATACTTCCAGGATGCTGACTGATGACGATCTGCTTGGGACCGTGCATTGTACTCTCGGACAGGTCATCGTCATGATTTATGTCCATAGTCATTGAGCTCTTCGTTTACCTTTTTTTTTTATTTACAACAGTTTTTTTTTTTAATTAAAATAATAAACGGTATCACTATGAAATAGTAAAAAAAAAGTGCATTATGAAATAATGACAGTTTATTTTGAAATACTGAAGTTTAACTATAACATTTATTGTCAAATGTTACATGAAATAAAAAAAAATAATTAAATAATAATAATAACCTTTCATTATAAACATACAAGTATACTTTGAAATAGTTTAGTTTAGTTTAGTTTAGTTTAATCGACAGATTATCCTCATCGAACAGCCATATTTTAAATTCCCAACGTTGTGCTACCAATGCCAGTCCTGGACCATAGATGCAAGAACAATAAGAAAGATAGCCTCTATTGAAATGAAATGTGTTAGACGAATGACAGGAAACAGCCTTAGAGATAAGATCAGAAATGAAGAACTGAGAAAAAAAAGCTAAGAATAACCACCGCCATAGAATATATAAAAAAAACAACAGATAAAATGGTTTGGCCACGTGACAAGACAGAGTGATGAAAACACAACACAACACAAAGAGTCTTCAATAAACGTTGCGAGAACGCCAGACCCAAGGGTAGACCACGAAAAAGATGGATCGACGGAATATTAGAAGCGAAAGGAAACATAACAGCAGCTGAGGCGAACAGAAGAGCAAAATACCGCAAATTATATATCCCCTCGACGCTGAAAGGCGTATGAGGAAGGAAAGAAGAAGATTTTTAAAATACCTTCAGCACCTGATTTTGGGGTTATGTGGTCGTGCCGCTTTACTTTCCAAGTAAAAAAAATCCGGTACCCATTTAAAGCTGGGTGAAACTTGAAGCTGACCTCTTTAGTAGTCCAGGCCACTAACCAATGAGATATCGCGATCTCCATTTTCTTTCATGTGATTTAAAAAATAGAAACGTGTCCCTTAGCAGTATTTTGCTACCTCAGAGAAGTGGTGTATAGAGCCTCCGCGTATCACGGGTTTGTCTTGAAGGAGCTAGCCCAGTGCTCTCTCCCGGGATGCATCCCTCACCAACGTCCAAGTGTCCACTTTTTGCCAAGCTTGATTGACTGCAGGGACGAGCGAGCTTCGAGCGCTGGTGTTCGACGTGAATAGCGAGTCCTCTACGACCATGTTAATCAGTCCCACTATAAAATGTAAATATATTATCCAATAACTCGCAATTATAAATGTATATTGAGATATGTGTTATAAATATTTAACTCTTTCAGTACGGAAGGTTTTTTATTTATTTTTTATCAATTTAGCGGTAGAGATTTCAAAGATAAAATTGTTCATGGTTTTCTACTTCTTCTTCTTCTTCTCCTTCTGTGAGCATGACTCTGTCAGAGTAGGATTCCGGACTCTCTCACGAAGGCAGCTGTCTGTTTAAGTGATTCGGTTGCCCCGTATAGTTTCTCTTCCAGGGAGGTGGGTGTGGTCCATATTGAGCTTCTCAAGTCTGTGTACTGGGGGGCAATCTTGTAGAACATGTTTTGTTCATGGTTTTAAATATTATTCTACATGTTTATATTTATCTAACACTTAACATATTATATATTAATTTTTAGATAACTAAACAAGGGATTAGCTTTCATCAATACCAAGATGATACAAGACATGTAAAAAGAATATGGTTTGATGACAGTTTACACTAATCAAATTGAGAGTGACGCACTGTGCGGCTAAACGTACAAGACCGAAACCGGCATGGCACATGGTGCGTCGAAACGTACGGAAAGAGTTAAGTTACGAAAAATTGCTCAATCATCTTGAGAAACGGGGGCCTCGGTAGCCTAGATGGAAAAACCACCCGACTGGGCTGCCGACTTTCGGACAACCCGTGTTCGGTTCCCGCTGGGAGCAGTGTGAATTATACTCGTGTTGGAAAAAAATATATATATCCTCGCGGTCGATCCAGCCGCTGGTAGAAATGGGTACCAGGGTAGTACTCTGAGAAGGTGAGGAATGCCGCCTCGATCGTGAGTTTCAATGCTTGAAGCGACACTATCCAGAAGTCTCTGAAACTTTCTGGATAGGCGTCCGAGCACATATGGGTGAAAACTCGTGTGCTAAGAGGTCGATTTTAAGTCTTGTACTTTACCTTTATCTTGACAGAGTTAAATACGCTAGACCTCGCCCCTTAAATCAATTCAACAAAAAAAAATTATTGTTTTGTAAACGTTGAGAGACACAGCCGTGTAAGGGGGACAAGAATTGAAACAGAGTCACAAAGGAAGGGGGGGGGGAGTAGTATGGTAGAGGATTGAAGAAAGAACGTTCATTTTAGGACAAATTATAGGTCCATCTACCTCACAGGGAGAATATGGTAGAGGATTGAAGAAAGAACGATAACTGCAGGACAAATTATAGGTTCATCTACAGCAGAGGCAGGCGCCATGGCCAAGCAACGAGATGCACTCTAACTGGCAGTCTTAACTGCAAAGTTCAGAGGCACACAGGCTGTTTGAAGTGAGAGTTTTAGGCATTGCAAATACCCCTTGTTAATGTCTATTATAGGGAGCCGCGATAGTGGTTAGTGAACTGGACTACAAAGGACAAGAGGTAGGGTTCAATCCCAACCGACGGCTTTCGGGTTCACCCAGACTTAAATTGATACCTGATTTTTTCTGGGAAAGTAAAGCGGAACGGGCGTAATATTGCCCCAAAATTCATGTGCTTAAGGTCTGTAAAATATATGGTCACTAACACCATATTCCCTATACACCACTTGGCGTGACGGGGGTACTTTACTTTTACTTTACTAATGTCTATTATAAGGTACATTAGTTACATATCTATTACAAGTGTTAAAAGTTCTGTATCTAATATACGTTTCATTAGCTTTATATGCGATCGCATATTACAGTTATCATTAGATTTAAAATCTGTTACAAGTGTCACTAATTTTATATCCATTACAAGTGTCATTAGTTCTATATCTATCAATAGCGTCACTATTTATATATATATATCACAAGTACCATTAGTGTTACATCTGTTACAAGTGTCGTTAGATCTATGTATATTACAAGTGTCATTAATTTAACAACCATTACAAGTGTCATTAGTTTATAATTTTTGCTATAATAAATAAAAGTGCCATTAGTCCTGTATCAAATACGGAGGGCTGGTTGGTCTCGAAGCAAGGCGCTGGTCTCGTCACGGAGAGGTTGTGAGTTCAAATTCCGGCTGCACCTGTTAGGATTTTTACTTGTGATTTCTCTCTGAGGCAACCACCCCTGGTCACAGTAGTGAGGCCCAGTTTGAAACGTCAATTACTCATCGATGGAAAAAAATGTGAGTACCTCCGAAGCAAGAGTTATCTGCCTGTGCGGCGAGGGACCCCTGTGCACACGGCTGTCAGGGAAAAACTGATTAACACGCAAAATTCAGTTCTTAGTCTCCAGGGACTGATGTGAAAGAAGACGAAAGAAAAAAAAAACAAGTTCCATTTGTTATATATGTAATCAAACACTACATATGTTACCAATATTTTCGTACATTATATGTGTATTTAATGCTGTTCCGTCTTCTGTGATATTTCAGATAGTTACCAATAGCCCATTCAAAAGGCCCTTGGCAATGAAAGACGGTAAGAAAGGAACCGGTCACATTACGGTAGGTGAATTTGTTTGATCTACTTGTCTTTATGTGATAAATAAGGAAGGAGTTTATCAAGAACAGTTCACTGTTGTTCTATTTGTCTTTGTGTAATCAATCATAGAAGTTTTCAAGAACAGTTCACTGTTGTTCTATTTGTCTTTATGTAATCAATCATGGAAATTTTCAAGAACAGTTCACTGTTGTTCTATTTGTCTTTGTGTAATCAATCATGGAAGTTTTCAAGAACAGTTCACTGTTGTTCTATTTGTCTTTATGTAATCAATCATGGAAGTTTTCAAGAACAGTTCACTGCTGTTCTATTTGTCTTTATGTATTGATACAGGTATATTATGTATTGTTTCAACAAATAAAACAGGGTGTTAGACAGGGTTGTGTGCTGTCACCATATTTGTTTAATATTTATAGTGAGATTATTTTAAGATCAATAGGGGACATGCCTGGAATAACAATTGGAGGTCATAATATAAATAATCTAAGGTATGCTGATGATACAGTCTTAATCGCTAAGAGTGAAAATGAGTTACAAGAAATGGTGGACATTATAGTGAAAGAAAGCAAAAATAAAGGACTCAGCCTTAATAGCAAAAAGACATCACCTCAGTGCAAAATAAAGACAAGTGGAAGAATATTAAAACAAGTAAATGAATTTAAATATTTGGGAACTTTGTTAACCTCAGACGGAAGATGTACAAAAGAGGTGAGATGCAGAATGGCTCAGGCAAAAGCAGCTTTCCAAAAATTGAGGAAGACACTATGCAATCCATTTTTGACAATAGAAACAAGAAAAAGAGTTCTTAAATGTTATGTAGAGCCAGAGTTAACATATGGATGCGAATCATGGGCAATTGGACAACAGACAAGAAAATCACTGGAGTCTGTAGAAATGTGATTTTACAGAAGAATGTTGAGAGTACCATGGACAGCTAAGAAGAGTAATAAAGATGTTCTGAGAGAGGTAAAAGCAAAAAGACAGCTAATTTCCAATATTAGGAAGAGACAATCATCATTTTTTGGCCATGTAATGAGAAGAGAACAACTAGAATATATTGTAACAACTGGAAAAATTGAGGGACGAAGAGATAGAGGGAAGCAAAGAGAAAAAATAACAGACAGCTTAAGAGAATGGCTTGGCAGAAGGTCAACAATAGAAATGATAAATAGCTGCCGAGATCGAAAGTTGTGGAGTGACATGATCACCTACGCCGGTAGGCATGGTACTTGATGATGATGAATGGTACAGGGAAGGAGTTTATAAAGAACAGTTCGCTGTTGTTCTATTTGTCTTTGTGTAATCAACCACTGAAGTTTTCAAGAATAGATCACTGTTGTTCTATTTGTCTTTAGTTATTGGTACACGAAAGGAGTTTATGAAGAACAGTTTGCCGTTGTTCTATTTGTCTTTGTCTAATCAAACACGGAAGTTTCCAAGAACAGTTCACTTGTTCTATTTTTCTTTGTGTAATGGTACACGGAAGGGGTTTATCAAGAATTGTTAGCCGTTGTTCTATTTGTCTTTGTGTTATCAACCACAGTAAGAGTTTGTCAAGGACAGTTCCAACTGGGGACATACAATAAGTGCTAACCTGAGCGCGGGCGTACTATTTGAGCAAAGGAGCTGCCTTAAGTAGAGCTCTGAAGAAGAAAGAGCAATTTCAAGTAAGATCATTACACAGATAATAAATCTCTTGCTCTCACGACTGCTGAAATCCTACCACTACCACTACCACTACTACTACTACTACTACTACTACTACTACTACTACTACTACCACTACTACTACTACTATTACTACCACTAATACTACTACTACTACTACTACTACTACTGCTACTACTGCCACTACTACTACTACTACTACTACTATTACTACCACTAATAATACTACTACTACTTCTACTACTGATACTTCTACTACTACTATTTCTACTGCTTCTACTACTACTGCTATTACTACTACTACTACTACTACTGCTACTACTACCACTACTACTACTACTACTACTACTGCTACTAATACTACTACTACTACTACCACTACTGCTACTAATACTACTACTACTACCACAACTACTACTACTACTACTGCTACTAATACTACTACTACTACCACTACTACTACTACTACTACCACTACCACTACTACTACTACTACTACTACTACTGCTACTACTACCACTACTACTACTACTACCACTACTACTACTACTACTACCACTACCACTACTACTACTACTACTACTACTGCTACTACTACCACTACTACCACTACTACTACTACCACTACTGCTACTACTACCACTACTACTACTACTACTACCACTACCACTACTACTACTACTACTACTACTACTGCTACTACTACCACTACTACTACTACTACTACTACTGCTACTACTACCACTACTACCACTACTACTACTACTACTACCACTACTACTACTACTACTACACTGCTACTACTACCACTACTACCACTACTACTACTACCACTACTGCTACTACTACCACTACTACTACTACTACTACCACTACCACTACTACTACTGCTACTACTACCACTACTACTACTACTACTTCTACTACTGATACTTCTGCTACTACTATTTCTACTGCTGCTACTGTTACTATTACTACTACTACTACTACTTCTACTACTACTACTATTACTATTACTATTACTATTACTATTACTACTACTACCACCACTACTACTACTGCTGCGTCTACTACTACTACTTCTACAATTATTACTACTACTACTGCTTCTACTAGTACTACTATTTCTACTTCTGCTACTGGTACTATTACAACTACTACTTCTACTACCACTACTACTACTACTACTACTACTACTACTATTTCTACAGCTACTACTGTTACTATTATTACCACTATTACTATTAGTGCTACCATTACTATCTCTACTGTTGCTGCTACTACTACTATTAATACTACTACGTCTTACACAACAAATACAATTACTACAACTATTACTTGTCTGATTTTATAAATCTTGGTTTGTGCTCTCTAAGTGCTTTTTTAGTTCTATGAATTTTTAGTTGTTTTCTTCAATTTTTAGTTTGGTTATATAAATGTTGTTTTGTATTTTCTAATTGCCTGATTGGCTCTGTATATTATTTATGCATCTCTTTAGTCACCTATTTTTTTATATTTATTAAAGATTCGAGCTTACAGCACACATGATGATAGTGACTCAGTTGAGTTAACATTTCATGCCAGGAAGTTAGACAACATGGTGAGTCTAAAATAAACACAATACGATATAAAACAGCTAAACTAACAGAAAGACAAGACGAACTACAGCGTTTCGGCAACGGTCTTCATCAGGTACACAACAACACCAGACTAATCCAAAGCGGCAAGGGAAGTGCTTTATTGTCAATCATCTTTTCATATTGTTGCATCTATTTTATAATTTCTCTCTGCAATCAAGACTCAATCGGAGTAGGATTTCAGACTCTGTCATGAAGTCAGCGGTCTGTTTAAGTGATTCGATTGCCCCATATAGTTTCTCTTCCAGGGATGTGGGTGTAGACCACATTGCTTTTCTCAGGTCTGTGTACTGGGGGGCAATCCTGTAGAACATGTTTTGCAGTTATATTGTCCAGTGTATTTTATAATTTAAATTTGATTGGATAGAGCAGTCACTTGTGATTCTTAAACATTTAGGGGTCATTAGCGAATAACTGTCAATAGCATTCAGAATTCTTAGAAATACACGTCATCATCATCATCATCATGTTCCCAGTGTCGTTAGATATCACAACCGGTTCGCAGTATATCTCGTCATAAACTCTTACTACTAGTTAAAAAAAAAAAGTTAAGGACCCCCGTCACGCCAAGTGGCTTATAGAGAATATGGTGTTAGTGACCATACATTTTACAGACCCTCGGCACATGATTTTTGGGGTAATGTGGTCGGTATTACGCCCGTGCCGCTTTACTTTCCCAGAAAAAAAAAATCCGATACCCATTAAAGGCTGGGTCGTAAGCCGTCGTTTGGGATCGAACCCTACCTCTTGTCCTTAATGGTCCAGTTCACTAACCACTGAGCTATCGCGGGCCCTCTTACTCATAGCAAGCCTCTTACTTTCAGTGAGATATTCGATGCCCTATCTACATGTTTCCCCTATCAACGCTCTTCCTAGTGTCTTACGATGTGGTTTTGTTTCCTCCCCATTTAAGGCTTTCTTGACGGTGTAGATACCCATAGTCTCAGGCACAGTTGTTTGCTATAATATCAAAGCCGCGTTTTAGTTACTGTTTTTGCAATATTTGCAGCACTTATGAATGAAGATGTCTTTCTGGGTATACTACATACTGTTTTTTCGATAATATCCGAAAAATAATATTGTATCAAAAGTGGTTCCAATTGGTGATACCATCACATACAAATGTTACACTTGTAACTTAATTAAATATAACATCGGTGATATTTTGTTAGTAAATAAATGCGATATGAAAAAAATAACTTTCAAGGATTGACACTTATACACGGTAATTATTAATCCACCTTATTCTTTCAGGATGTTTTGTCTAAATCAGATCCATATCTGGAGATACAGAAAGAAACGAAGGATGGTCACTGGTTGCTAATTCACCGTACAGAGGTGTGTCTGTATTTTGTTTTATTCAGTGACAGATAAGCTGACGGAAATGTTTTTATTATATTTCTTTTTAAAGAACATTTTGCAAAATATAGCCAATAATTACGTGTGAAACAAATCGTGGTGAGTATACAAACAAATGAGCAGACTATTAGGGGCCTCAGAGATGGGATTTCTCAGAAGAATCTTAAGAGTTCCCTGGGCAGCGAAAAGACCATAGAGGAAAATTTTCAAAGTGGCCAACACAAAAAGAGATCTCCTGAAAAAACACCAGAAAGAAACTAACGAACAATTTCGTGCACATCTCGAGAAGAGGAAAGTTTGATAACTCGGTTACAACTGGCATAATACCGGGAAAGAGAGATGGAAGTATACAGAGACAAAGAGAGAAGATAAAAGATAGCTTGGTGTCATGGCACAGTAAACAGTCAACAGAATTGACGCTATGCATTGTGGACAGAGACTTTTGGAAGGACATGATCGCCTAAGCTAACCGATATCTCTATCTCTCTATCTCTCTCTCTCTCTCTCTCTCTCTCTCTCTCTCTCTCGGCGATCAGGACTCAATCAGAGTAGGATTCCAGACTCTCACATGAAGTCAGCTGTCAGGCTAAGTGTGTTGATCGCCCCCACAGACAGAACATCACAAGAGGAGTTCGCCAGATCCACTCTGATTGAACACCCGTTAAAACGTTGCACTGTGTTCTGCGCCAGTGGCCCAGTGCATCCGATTTCAGCCAGCATTTTATTCGGGTTTGCTTTCCCTAGCCTTTGATTGTCCCCAATCTTCCTGCAAGGCAGCAGATTGTCTTTTCTGTAGGGGGATTCTGCCCTTAGATGGTCGGCCCTCCCAGGTTTACGAGCACCATCTGCCCGAGTCACTAGAGGTGACTGAAAGATACATGCACACACAAAGATGTGAGATGTGACTAACACAGACACGCACGCACAAAGATGTGAGATGTGACTAAGACAGACATGCACACACAAAGATGTGAGATGTGACTAACACAGACATGCACACACAAAGATGTGACTAACACAGACATGCACACACAAAGATGTGAGATGTGACTATCACAGACATGCACACAGCGATACGAGGCATGACTAACGCTGACACACATCAAGATATATGACACATGACTAACATAAACATGCACATAAAGATATGAGATATAACTGACATTGACATGCACACACAAAGATATGACACATGCCTAACATAGACATGCACACAAAGATAAAAGATATGACTAACATGACGATGTTTATTTTTTGTTTGAGACTTTCACTTCGAGATTATTTTTAATCAGAACTATCTGACTTTGATTCGTGAAGAGCTTAATATCACCAAATTCAAAATGATCGATTCGTTTTGTTGTTGATTTCCTACTAAACCATTCTTTTTACCGTTCTGGTATATTTTCTCTCTGTTCATCTATTTCTATTTCTTCTTCCTTCTTTTTCTGTTGTCACGTATGTATATTTATGTGGCTCAGTTCTCATTAGATGGATTTAAAAACTATGAATTTGTTTTTATTTTATGTTTTTGTCACTTTGAGAACGTTTTTATTTTTCTCTACATAAAATCATCATCATCAAGTGCCGCGCCTGCTAGCGTAGGTGATCACGTCTCTCCACAACTTTCGGTCACGACAGTTATTTATCATTTCTGTTGTTGACCTTCTGCCAATCCATTCTCTTAAGCTGTCTTGTATCTTTTCTCTTTATTTCACTCTATCTCTTCGTCCCTCAATTTTCCGTTATTACAATATATGTCCACATAAATACATTTTCCCAGTTATTACAATATATGTCTACATAAAATAGGGAGCTCGAAAATAATGGTTCCCAATAATGTTAATACCAGCGGGTCCCTTTTCCTGCCACCAATATCTCGGCAATGCCCTCGTAGCAGATACAATTCAGGTAAACTCCGGTTTCCTGATAAAATATATATGATGATAAATGATGACAGAATCTTGTAGACCAGTGGTCGTCAACCTGCGCTCCGCAAGCGCCTACTAGGGGCTCCGCGGACATTGTTATCATCATCATGGAGTGTCATGCCCGGGTAGGTGATGTTTCTCCATAAACCTCTGTCTACAGTGCAACTCATCAGCTTCGTCACTGTTGTACCACAATGTTAAGTTAACATCATCAAACGCTATAAATTTTTTAAAAAATATGACGATCATCATTTTCAGGGGGCCGTGAACTTCCGGTATATGGTGGATAGGCGGCATGAATAATTGAAGGCTATGCATGAAAAGTGTTACTTGTTGTAGTTTCCTCATATTCCAAGTCCGGCTTGTTGCAGGAGCTACTGAGTTAAGTGCTCTGTGCACACCGTGAGCTGTGTGTCTCATCCGTTTTGATCATGTTTCGATATTCCAATTGTTTACGATGAATGATGATATCGTATGACAGGGAACAGTTTGCTGTGCTCACTTTCTGCGCGGTTTCGCCTTTTGTCTTTTGGCGTGTGCTGAGACTGCTACGACTACAGTTACCTTTCTTTGTTTGGGAGATGAGATATTAATTCGGATGATTACGCTAGCACGGGCGGTTGAGCGATTATGAATTTTAATTCGTTTGCAGTGATACCGGGGCCTTCCATAACCAAATAATCAAATGTTGAGCTAATATTATTTCTCTATGTCGCCCGTGATTCTCTCTTTCCCTCTTATCATTGGAACGTTGTATAACAAGAATACCCAGAAGCAGGCAAGAAGGTCTACGAGTTTTAATTCCTTTAGCGACTACCTACTTATGTGAGACCGGGTTTTCAGCATTGGCAGCCATCTAAACCAAATACAGATCGCACTTGGTCGCTGAGAGAGAGAGAGAGAGAGATTAGAATAGCAATTTTCCAAACTTGTGCCCAGATGTGAAGACCTAATGAGAATAAAACAAGCTCATTCTTCCCATTGACTTTGCCACAGGATAACAATATCACATTGTAGGTTGATTCTGTTATTTATTTTTTTTATTTCAATTACAAAAATGACACTGATTTATTTAATTTGTACCCAATGTGTTGTTTATTAACCTCCGCAATTAATAGAACATGTTAAATATGCCGTTAAAATTCTATTAAAAAATAAAATATGTTGGTGTTTTTACATTATTGATATAAGTTGCTGCCGCGGGAATTTATAGTTTTAACTACAAATTCCCGCGGCAGCAACTTATATCACTGATTCTAACCACTGATTAGGCACCGAACAATATCCTCGGCGCGACGTCCTTGTCAAAGTTTGGCCGTGCGCCAGGTAGTCGTGTCTCACACTTTGGAAACCGCTGCCCTAAAACATAACTGCCTTATGAAATTATAATATATGTTAGAGTTTAGAACCTAGACCAGTGTTTATGTGAAGCGCAGTTAACATGTGTGTACTGTACACGACATGCTGGTGTACACAACTAAGAAATAGCCGATAAGCTCACTGGCAGCTAAAGATCTACAACAATTACTTAATGAAGTAAACATGACAAGCAAAAAATATGGATTAGATATGAATATCAAAAAGATTAAAACTATGATTATAAACAAAGAAAATACTCAAAACCCACAAGTGGATATCAAAATTGAAGGAATAGACCTGGAGACAGTTCAGAACTACAACTACCTTGGACATACTATAATCAGTGATGGAAAATGTACAAGTGAAATAAACAAAAGAATTGGAATGGCAAAAAGTAATTTTAATGTCACGAAGAACATACTAACATCAAAACAAATAACACCAGAGCTAAAACTAAGAATAGCAAAATATTACATCTTGTCAATATTTCTATATGGTGCAGAAACATGGACATTAGACAAGAAAACAGAACACAGAATTTAAGCCTTTGAAATGTGGATATATAGAAGAATAGGTAAAATTGGATGGAAGGAAAAGAAAACAAACGATGAAGTCTTAAAACAACTAGAAATGAAAAGAGAACTACTAAGCACAATTCAAACAAGACAAATGCGATTTTTGGGTCATGTTAAAAGACGCAATAGCCTACTTAAAGTAATCCTGGAGGGGAAAATACAAGGTAAAAGAGGCAGAGACAGACCAAAACTAACATGGACGAGTAACATCAAAAGATGGACAAATCAGCCAATGCGAGAGACAGAGCAGAACGGCGCTCCATGGTAGCCAACCTTCGTTGCGGAGACGGCACTCGATAATGATGATGAGCTCTGGCAATGAGTGTCACCTTACTCTGGACAAAGAGTACACCGCCAAATTTGTTCTTCACTCGTTAAGAAAGGAGTTGACTGAGTGGGACAATGATGTATACATTGAGAGACTTAGAAGTCTAAAGGTGGAAATGTGGTCTAATCGGTAGAAAGGGCTAAGTGGGAAAAGCAGATGTATCTACAGTCAACACCGACAGAAACTATCTATACAGAACGCGTATAACTATGTATCCAGAAACAGTTTGCATACCCTTCGAGAAATTTGGAGATGGGCGATGAAGCGGACATGGGGATGCTTCGACTGCAATGAAGCTGATTCTGTGAATAGAATAAAATGTGATGCGTGTGTGTATTAATGATATTAGTTATCTGTGTCTTCATTAGGTTATCAAGAACAACCTTGACCCGAACTGGCGGACATTCACTATATCCACCCATAGCTTGTGTGACGACGACAAGCACAAGAAAATCAAGGCAAGTAAATTGTGATGCAACAATTGTTGGTGATAGTTATACATCTTTTGTTCTGATTGGACAGCTGGTGATAGTTATACATCTTTTGTTCTGATTGGACAGCTGGTGATAGTTATACATCTTTTGTTCTGATTGGACAGCTGTTGTGTAAATGATCAGTGAAGTGTGGGGTTCGCTATTGTGTAGAGCAGAGTTTAGATTTTGTGCAGTTTAATATTAAGGCATTCCTCTGGTTGGGAGTCACAAGACTACACCCACACCTGTTTGCTAAGTGGCTCGATTAGCATGATAAGAAAAATGGAGACGGGCTCTGTACAGAGACAGTGTGTCGAGTCATTACAGAAATCAAAAATATATAGTCACATTCGTCTACGTTCCTGGCCATGTGGTAATACAGGAAATGAAAGAGCGGGCAGGTTGGCTAGCTGTGTGGTCGTCGAAGACGAATGAATGGATCGGACGCACATCATCAATGTCATCCAAGATGCGGGAAGAGCACAGAGCTTCGGCAACGATAAGTCCGCGTCACTCATTCGGATGAAAGAGATGATAGTAAAGATGGGTACCTCAAGAAGCGAGAGACTTTGTGAGCGCATAAGAGGACTTAACCAACACAGAGCTGGAGACGTCAGTCGATGGATGCTAAGGAGACGACCTGAGCACTTATGGACATTTTCAGAGTGCAATAACGATAACCCACACATAATTCAATGGAGCCGCGTTAGCTCAGTGGTTAGTGAACTGAACTACAAATGACAAGAGGTAGGGTTCGATCCCAACCGACGGCTTCCGGGTTCACCCAGCCTTTAATGGGTACCGGACTTTTTTCTGGGAAAGTAAAGCGGCACGGGCGTAATACCGACCACATTACCCAAAAAATCATGTGCCGAAGGTCTGTAAACTGTATGGTCACTAACACCATATTCCCTATACGCCGCTTGGCGTGACAGGGCACTTTACTTTACTTTGACGTTCACATAATTCAATAACTCTCAGACCTCTCTACGATTTACCACTGCCCAGCTTATATATAAAACTGGTAAACAATTTACAATTACGTGAATCTTTTATTTAAGTGTTACGTCACATATTACTTGATATATTCTAGTATTACACTCATTTTTAAAAATTAAGACGCAAAACAAGCTTTCATGTTTGTAAATAGATATTGCTTTTTGTTTATGTTTGTTATTTACCTCTCCTAGATCGATTGCTATGATTTCGATGACGATGGAACACACAAATTTATTGGTTCATTCATTACGACCTTGGAGGAGATTATGAAACCGTCAAGTGCAAAGGTGAAAGGTTATTGTGACTGCAAACTAATCAAAATGTCTGGAATTAACGTTGTTTCTCAAAATAATGAAATGTCTCATTATTTTTCTTGCTTGTTTAACTTCATGATACCACCATTTGTATATAATTTGATATTAGTCACCAAACTATATCTTCTTCTTTCGCGCTCAACGAGTACTAATCTTCCCACAGATGGATGCCGTCTGTTGGGGATCCTATTTTGTGTACAAAATGTTTGATTGTGCTCTATTTTAATACGGGTCAGCGTTAGTGTAGCTCGTGCTGTTTTGTTCAATACAAGCGTGTTGTCGATTTGGAATAGTATAGGTAAAGGCATCAAGATGCACCAAGATGCGCAGAGATGCGAAGCTGCTGTAAAGCTGATGATAATGGCGATACTAAAAAAAGAAGAAAAAGAAGGGTATGGTAACAGCTTTACGTGGTAATGGACGAAACAAAAATCGACGTTTCGGCCAAGTAGGCCTTCATCTGGACGAACAAAAAGTCTCATTTCGAGACTGACCCAGCTCAGGAACACAGGGAAGTGACCATTTTTTATTTTTTATTTTTCCTCTCTTTAGTATCTAGAATATTATCGTCATGTAGTTATATTTGTTAATATATCGTTATATTTAATTTTTGTGTTTGCTGTTCGTCCAGATGAAGGCCTACTTGGCCGAAACGTCGACTTTTGTTTCGTCCATTACCACGTAAAGCTGTTACCATACCACTCTTTTTCTTCTTCTTTTTAGTATCGATTTGGAATACTTGGTTACATGTGGCAAAATACAGAGAAAGAGATATTGCGGACGACAAAGAGAGAAGATACTAGATAACTTGGTGTTATCCAACCGGTGTGGCACATGATGATGATTCGATTTTAAAGTTACGTAAAATAAATATAACAACGATTTGAAAAAAAAAAAAAAAACTATAACTAAATCAAATTGGAGTCACGACATTACAGTGCGCATGCCCTGTAAGGTAGCGACTCTTAGCTGGTTGTGTCAAGGGTAGTAACTCTAAACTGATATAGATTCTATTCCACCCTTTCCTCACCCCAGTCATTTGCGGTGGCTCTGGACACTAACTAAACAAGGCAAAGCGAGTAGATATTGAAGAGGCAATCCAGCATCAACAAAAATAAGGTGCTGACGTCAAATATGTGGGATGGAATGACTAAATTCTTTGCTTTGCTGTGAACTATGACAGAGTTTACGCCCATTTCAAGGCCCATAGGGAAGATAAGAACTAGTTTGTGGAAGACAATTGAAGGAGGCTCATAAAGTTTGAAAGGGACATAATGACATAGAGAGCAGAAATCGCTCTGTATCACTTAAACGTGACTAATTATGATGACGAAACAAATCATTTCTTGTTTTTAGACTGCGAACCGACGACAGTCACTTACATAATTACTCACTTTTAATCGTTGATTGTTTCCTTTAATTTTGGAAATTACTTTAATTTTTTTTTTTTTTTTTGCTTTGACCACTTTTATTTGTCTCTTTTGGGGGACTGGTTGGTCTCGAGGCAAGGCGCCGGCCTCGAGACAGAGAAGTTGTGGGTTCAAATACCGGATGCATCAGTTTGGATTTTTATTTATGACTTCTCTCTGCGGCTACCACCCCTAGTCTCAGCGGCGAGGCCCGGCTTGAAACGTCAATTACTGATGGACGGAAAAGATATGAGTATCTCCGAAGATGGAGTTATCTGTCTGTGAGGCGAGGGACCCCTGTGCACACGGCTGCCAGGGAAAAACAGATTAAGACGCAAAATTCTGTTCCTAGTCTCTAGGGATTTCGTTAGAGGTAAAGCTGACGCTTTGTCAATAATTCTATTTAGCTGTCTTTGTCATCATCATCATCGAGTGCCTTCTCCGCAACGAAGGTTGGCTACCATGGATCGCCATTCTACTCTGTTTCTTGCTTTGATGGTGCAAGCTGTCATAGATTGACTTGTCCATCTTTTGATGTTACACGTCCATGTTAGTCTTGGTCTGCCTCTGCCTCTTTTACCTTGTATTTTCCCTTCCAAAATTACTTTTATTAGGCTGTTGTGTCTTTTAACATGCCCCAAAAATTTCATTTGTCTTGTCTTAATTGTATTTAGTAGTTCTCTTTTTATTTTCAGTTGTTTTAAAACGTCATCATTTGTTTTATTTTCTTTCCATCCAATTCTACCTATTCTTCTATAAATCTACATTTCTAAGGCTTCAATTTTCTGTTCTGTTTTCTTGTCTAATGTCCATGTTTCTGCACCATACAGGAATATTGAGAAGACGTAACATTTTGCCATTCTTAGTTTCAGGCCTGCTATTTGTTTTGCTGTTAGTATATTTTTCATGGCATTAAAATTACTTTTTGCCATACCTATTCTTTTGTTTATTTCAATTTTACATTTTCCATCATTGCTTATAGTATGCCCCAGGTAGTTGTAGCTCTGGACTGTCTCCGGATGTATTCCCTCCACTGTGATATTTAATTGTAGGTCTTGAGAATTTTTTTTGTTTATGATCATAGTTTTAGTCTTTTTGATATGCATATCTAGTCTAAAACTATGATCATAAACAAAGAAAATTGTAGTCAACTGTAAAACCACATGTCTGTTGAGTACAAAGAAAACATTAGCATTACATCCATATTCGTGAAAGGCCATTACAAAGTTCTCTTTTCAATGTTCAGTGGCATTGCAACGTAGAAGTGTACACTTTGTACAATGTCATTTCATTTTTTGTTCTTTGAAATAGCATTAACATGTGCAACAATCACACATACATTTCCAAGTGAGCTGTCATAATTTTATATTATATGCAATATAATTTGAGAATGGATACATTGTTCATATCTAACTTGCCAGACGGGGTTTGCTTGTATTAATCAAAAGAAAGCAAAGAAAAAGCAGAGCTACACAAACTCAGGAGTTGTGTACATCTCATACCAGGTATGCGCTTTTCACATTCAGAGTTAAAAGTGAAATTAAATTACATGATAGACCATGCATCACCAAGAGATTTATACAGTAAATATTTGTTTCTTTGCAACTGATAGCCAGTTAGTAGGTATGAATGTTTGTATAAATTTATAGATTTATAAATCTTTCACATGAGATTATAAATCGATAAAGCTTTGGCATCAACTCAAAGATCAATAAATATTTCGCATTCACTTCAGATTGATACATCTTGTTTTACACACACAAAAATCGCGGATTTATAAACCTTTAACATGAACTCAGATTTATAAATCTTTAACATGAACTCAGATTTATAAAACCTTTAACATGAACTCAGATTTATAAACCTTTAACATGAACTCAGATTTATAAAACCTTTAACATGAACTCAGGTTTATAAAATCTTTAACATGAACTCAGATTTATAAACCTTTAACATGAACTCAGATTTATAAATTCTTTAACATGAACTCAGATTTATAAACCTTTAACATGAACGCAGATTGATAAAACCTTTAACATGAACTCAGATTTATAAAATCTTTAACATGAACTCAGATTTATAAACCTTTAACATGAACTCGGATTTATAATACCTTTAACATGAACTAAGATTTAAACATCTTTAACGTGAACTCTCAGATCTATACATCGTTTGAAATAAACTTACAGATCTATAAATCTTTAACATGAACTCTCAGATCGATACATCGTTTGACATAAACTTACAGATCTATAAATCTTTAACGTGAACTCTCAGATCGATACATCGTTTGTGATAAACTTACAGATCTATAAATCTTTAACAATTAACTCGCAGATCGATACATCGTTTGTGATAAACTTACAGATCTATAAATCTTTAACATGAACTCTCAGATCGATACATCGTTTGACATAAACTTACAGATCTATAAATCTGTAACAATGAACTTTAGATCGATACATCGTTTGAGATAAACTTACATATCTATAAATCTTTAACATGAACTTTAGATCGATACATCGTTTGACATAAACTTACGGATCTATAAATCTGTAACGATTAATTCGCAGATCGATACATCGTTTGTGATAAACTTACAGATCTATAAATCTTTAAAGTGAACTCTCAGATCGATACATCGTTTGACATAAACTTACAGATCTATAAATCTCTAACATGAACTCTCAGATCGATACATCGTTTGAGATAAACTTAAAGATCTATAAATCGTTAACGATTAACTCGCAGATCGATACATTGTTTGACATAAACTTGCAGATCTATAAATCTTTAACGTGAACTCTTAGATCGATACATCGTTTGTGATAAACTTTCAGATCTATAGATCTTTAACATGAACTCTCACATCGATACATCGCTTGACATAAACTTACAGATCTATTAATCTTTAACTTAAACTCTCAGATCGATACATTGTTTGACATAAACTTACAGATCTATAAATCTTTAAAAATGAACTTGCAGATCGATACATCGTTTAAGATAAACTTACAGATACATAAATCTGTAACAATGAACTCGCAGATCAATACATCGTATGAGATAAACTTACAGATCTATAAATCTGTAACAATGAACTTGCAGATCGATACATCGTTTGAAATAAACTTACACATCTATAAATCTTTTACAACGAACTCGTAGATCGATACATCGTTTGACATAAACTTACAGATAGATAAATCGTGCACATGAACTCAGCGACTGATAAATGTTTCACTTTCTCTCTCTCTCTCTCTCTGCGATCAGGAATCAAACAGAGTAGGATTCCAGACTCTCACATGAAGTCAGCTGTCAGGTTAAGTGTGTTGATCGCCCCCACAGACAGAACATAACAATTAGAGTCTGCCAGATCCACTCTGATTGAACAACCGTTAAAACGTTGCACTGTGTTCTGCGCCAGTGGCCCAGTGCATCCGATTTCAGCCAGCATTTTATTCAGGTTTGCTTTCCTTAGCCTTTGATTGTCCCCAATCTTCCTGCAAGGCAGCAGATTGTCTTTTCTGTAGGGGGATTCTGCCCTTAGATGGTCGGCCCTTCCAGGTCGACGAGCACCATCTGCCTGAGTCACTAGAGGTGACTAACACAGACATGCACACACAAAGATATGAGATGTGACTGACATAGACATAGACATGCACACACAAAGATATGACACATGACTAACATATACATGCACACAAAGATATGAGATATGACTGACATAGACATGCACACACAAAGATATGACACATGCCTAACATGGGCATGCATACAAAGATATGACTAACATAGACATGCACACACAAATATATGAGATGTGACTAACATAGCCATGCACACACAAGGATATGAGATGTGACAAACACAGACATGCACACACAAAGATATAAGATATGACTAACATAAACGTGCACACAAAGATATGAGATATCACTAACCCAGAATGCACACACAAAGATATGACACATGACTAACACAGATACACACTAAGATATGAGATATGACTAAACACAGACGCAAATCACGAGATGAGACATGATTAACATGGACACACCAAGATATGACTAACATGACACACACCGAGATATGAGCCACGGCTAGCACACACACACACACACACACACACACACACACACAAGCTAAGATATGAGCCATGGCTACCACAGAAACACACTAAGATATGAGCCATAGCTAGCACATAAATACACTAAGATATGAGCCATGGCTTCACGGAAACACACCAAGATAAGAACCATGTCTAGCACAGAAACACATTAAGATATGAGCCATGGCTACCACAAAACACACTAAGATATGAGCCATGGCTAGCACAGAAATACACTAAGATATGAGCCATGGCTTCACGGAAACACACCAAGATATGAACCATGTCTAGCACAGAAACACATTAAGATATGAGCCATGGCTAGCACGGAAATACACTAAGATATGAATCATGGCAAGCACAGACACGCACTAAGATATGAACCCTGGCTAGCACAGACGCCCACCAAGATATGAGCCATGGCTAGCACGGATATACACTAAGATATGAACCATGGCCAGCCCAGACACACACTAAGATATGAGCCATGGTCAGCACATACGCCCACTAAGATATCAGCCATAGCTATCGCAGACACCCACTAAGATATGAGCTACGACTAGCACAGATATACACTGAGAATTGAGCCATGGCTCAATTCAAGAGAAGCAGAAGAGGAGGTAGAAGAGCAGCGATCGCGAAAGGTATCCATATGCTTGGGTTTGTTGTAGTCGGCAGACTCTTCTTAACGTGGGAATCATCGACATACGAGACGCAGGCCCCGGTTAACTGTTCACAGGTTCCGTTCAAACAGTTGTCCGGAGATTTGAGAGTGCAGTCTGACCCGTAGAACGTTCCTTGCATGTACAGTTCCCGGTTGACTGTTCACAAGTGTCGTTGAAACAGTTGTCCGGACATTTGAGAGTGCAGTCTGACCCGTAGTACGTTTCCTTGCACGTACAGTCTGCACTTTTCGGGTCACATATGATGTCACAGCCATCAGAACACGTCTGTTTGCACTGTAGCCCAAAATTATAATCGGAATAAGTGTCATTACAGGTATAGCCTGGATGTTTACATTGTAGGCATTTTCCGGATTTTTTCTCACATAAAGGACAGACACTGAGACAAGACCTGGAGCAGTCGTGTCCATAGATCCCATGTGAACAGTTGCCGTGACACGTACCGATGATGATTTTGCAGCCTTTGCTACACCCACTACACACTTCACAAAACGACCCAGAATGCCCGTCCAGACAATAGGTGTCTGTAAATGTTTGCACCTCACACACCGTCAGTGCACTGTCGGCCTGCGAAATGGTCGGTGAGAACTCAATCTTAATGTGTGCCATTGGCGTTTGTGTGGTGACTACAATAGTGTTCCCAGAAACATTAGGGTATGATATATCATTATACTGGAACACTACGCCGCCACTATCATAGAAAGCCTTTATATTGGCATTATTTACCCGAATCATAGTGCTAGCTCGATGATAGATTCGAATGATGTGAATCTTCTGGGGCGTGGCAAAGTTCAGATACCAGTAAACAGAATTGGTTCCACTTCTCAATTTTATGTGTGTGCAGTCATTGTCATTGAGATTGGTCTTTGTTTAGCCATTAACTGCGGCCTCTGGTCCACATCCGTCTCCTGTATAACAAGCATTAAATGTGTCGGTCTGGTTTGTGTTCTGTTTGAGAGCCACATTCCGACCCCCACCAATGTAGATGGAGCAGATATTTGCAACTATCGCTCCTTCAATCCGTAACTTGTTGATCAGGCCAGCCCCAGAGCAAAAGACATCAATCTCGTGCTGACTAACTACAAACCTTGATTCATTGTTACACGAGGCAGAACCATTTAGTTTTTTCACCTTGAAACTGTCCGGATTGTTAAGTCATTCACATAAATCCTAAACCAGGAGAACGGCAAAGATTGATTGAGAGTTGCCTCAACTGATGTAGAATTTGTCTGGATTACATATGGTGTCGTTGTTATCAAACAGGAAAGTAGGTTCAGATTTTTGGGCGTGTTTGTACACGATATCCAAGTACTGACACTGGGGTCCGAAATATTCGTGCTGACAACTGTCATTGTTTGGGCATGTCCCTGTAGTTTTGTCACAAACTGAGTCATTATAGCAGTAACATTGTAACGTACAATTTGCCCCAAACCAACCGTCTGCACAAGTTAGGTCATTAGCTTCCAAGGCCGTGAACGAAGCCAGCAGAATAAAGACTTGATCTACAGCGATGGTTAACGAACTGTGTACAAACATTTATTATCAAACCCGTGATTACATTTCTAAAAATCCGCCAACTCGCTGTGATAACATGTTTCACTTGAACTTACAGATTCCACAGTCAGTGAAAGAAAGAACGTTTTTAGATTTTGTGATTGGTGGCCTCAACATGAACTTCATTGTGAGTATTATAGAGAGTTTGTAATCTACTTCTTGTTATGTTCATTTATTTAATTAGTTAATTATCAGAGCTAAAAGTTTGACAAATATGGGATCTGTCATTTATCAGATGGAAACATATATTTTAGTAAAATGTCATAATGCCATAATATAATATTTGATAGTTGTTTTTTGGATGTGAAGAAAGAGCCATCATCATTATGCAGGAGCAATGTGAAACAAGAGCAGAGCCTCCAATACTTGCAGAATAAAAAAAAAAATAACATCAGGCGGAAGGTGCACAACAGAAATAACGAGCATAATAGATCAATCCACAATATTTCAGAAAATGAAAAACATCTTATGCTACAAGTCTATTTCAATACAAGCGAGATAGGGAGTGCATCGGTAGTATATAGAGCCCTACTAATCCACGAATAGAGGCCACGGAGATGAGATTTCTCAGAAGAATGTTAATGGCTCAATGGACAGCTAAAAAGACCAACGAGGAAATTCTCAGAGACAAAAACAAAAAGTTCATAGAATATAAGAAAGAAACAGTGGACATTTTTCTGGCACATAATGACGATGATGATTCAAATTATAATTAAAATATATAATGAATCAATGCTGTCATTATAATTAATTACTAATATTTATGTTGTTAATAGTAGCATACTACTAGCATGCTACTATCAGTGCCAGGAAAAATATTAGGCAGAATCATTCTGGAGAGACTAAAATAGGCTATAGAGAAACACTTGAGAGATGAACAAGCAGGTTTTAGGAAGAACAGATCATGTGCTGATCAAATAACTACCCTACGTATAATAGTTGAACAAAGTTTAGAACTAAAATTCCCACTATATATTGGATTCATAGATTACGAAAAGGCATTTGATAGTTTAGACAGAAGAATGCTTTGGAAGTTGCTGAGTCATTACGGAATCCCCATAAAGTTTATTAACCTGATAAAAACAATGTATGAAGGAACAAAATGTAGTGTGGTGCATGAAGGACAGCTTACAGAAGCATTTGAAATAAGAACAGGAGTAAGGCAAGGATGCCTCCTGTCTCCATTTCTCTTTCTACTGGCCATAGATTGGATTATGAAAATAACTCAAAACAACAGAAATGGGATCCAGTGGTCACTGACCAAACAACTTGATGATCTAGACTTTGCTGATGACATAGCTCTCCTAGCACACAGCCATCAACAGATGCAGGATAAAATGAGTATACTTGATGAGAGATCACAACAGCTAGGACTAAAGATTAATAGAGATAAGACCAACATTATGAGAATTAATGCAGTTGGCAATAACCATATAAAACTAGGAGAAATACCTCTACTAGACGTACAATCTTATATATATCTGGGCAGTAATATAGATAAAGAGGGAGGAACAGAAAATGATACCAAAATAAGGATATCAAAAGCAAGAGGAGCTTTCATTGCACTGGGAAACATATGGAAATCCAAAGAAATTAGGCTAAATACAAAAATAAAAATTTTCAACTCAAATGTTAAGTCGGTCCTATTATATGGCTGTGAAACATGGAGAATGACAAAATTGACAATCACGAAAGTACAGACTTTCATTAATGGATGCTTGCGCAGAATAAAGGGATGGAAATGGCAGGACAAAGTCACTAACGTGGAATTATGGAAATGTACCAGTCAAATACCAGTGGATAAAGAGATACAGCGAAGACGATGGCGATGGATAGGACACACACTACGGAAGCCAACTGAGAGTATTACACAACAGGCCCTTTTTTGGAATCCCCAGGGGAAAAGACAAAGAGGAAGACCAAGGAATTCTTGGAGAAGACAAATAGAAGTAGAGATGAAGATGATGGGGAAGACATGGACTGATCATGGAATGATGATGGATGAAGACATGATGAAGAAATGGAAAGAATGGCAAAAAACAGAACGACTTGGAAAGTGTTTGTTGAAGACCTATGCTCCACCAGGAGCTAAAAGGTAAAATAAGATGTTAATAAGACATGTTTATTGCGCATTCTACTATATGTAACGATACTTGGTCTTTACCTAAAAGTGCTAGATTGTGTGTTGACATCAAGCATGCTCATTACCTTCCAGCAGTTCGCCGTAGATACTAGATCTCCCATGCCGAGTCCAGTATAGTCGGATTCACAAAAGCATCCAATAAGTAGAGAGAGCCTTAAACAAATCACACCTTCAGCTCTTCAAAGACAGTCTGTTAATGTGAAAATTCAGGTCCAGATATGAAAATAAATGACTGGGAAATGCTGGCAAAAGACAGGTCAAGATATGAACATAGCAGACCCGGAAAAGCTTGCTAAGGACAGATCCATCTGGAAGTAGACATAGTTCTAACCTAAGAAAAGCGAACACAATTTGATAAACACAGATATAAACGCGCACAGAGGAAGACAACCTCAAACAAGATTCTAATAAGTGAACTAAATACAAGGATTCTTGAAAATGATCAGCTCCTTCTCCTGTGTTACAATTACAATAAGTTATTAAATAGCACTGAACTGTAAAAGGTCTTAGTCTGAATAGTAAGAAAACAGAAGTAATGGTCATATCAAAGAAACAATCATCACCATAATCCAACAATAAAAATAAACAAGACAAATCTGAAACAAATGCAACGCGTCAAATACTTGGGCACAATAACAACATCAGATGGAAGATGCACCACAGACATAAAAAGCAGAATAATAGCATTTCAGAAAGTGTGAAAAATAGCTTATGCAACAAATATATGTCAATAGAAGTGAGAAAGAGAGTTCATCTGTGCTATATAGAACCAATTCTGACTTATGGAAGCGAATCATGGACAGTAGACAAACAAATGAAAAGACGATTAGAGGCCACAGCGATAGGGTTTCTCAGAAGAATGTTGAAAGTTCCCTGGACAGCTAAAAAGACCAATGAGGAAATTCTCAAAGAAGCCAACACAAAAAGGGAGCTCCTATAGAACATCAAAAAGAAACAATCAACATTTTTCGGGCACATCGTGAGAAGAGGAAAATTTGAATACTTGGTTACAACAGGCAAAATAAAAGGAAAGAGAGATCGTAGACGACAAAGAGAGAAAATACTGGATAGCTTGGTGTCATGACATGGAAAACAGTCAACAACATAATCGATGCACTGTAGATGGACGATCGTGAAAGGACATGATCGCCTACGCCAACCGGTATGGCACATGATGATGATGAGCTGTACTTAAAATATATAGAATAATAATGTGTTTGTTATAATCAAGATTAATGTGTGTATAATTGAAGAAGAGTGAAGAGCTGCTCAAAGTCATTCTGCGAAATGTTGGTGTTGCTTACCTCAATAACAAATAGTGTATTGGATTTAGAACTGCGTGTCGCCATGGACAAGAAGGAGGGACAGAAAGGAGCTTTGAAAACACATAACATTTTTAACATAATTTATAGACAAATTATAAGTTAGAGCTGATGAAGGTTTTATTTGTTATTTATTTATTTTTTTTTTTTGGCTTACAGTTTTGGCACGTGACTTAGTTTTAATTTCGATGCTTTTCTTGGCTAAACTAGATTAAGTGAAATTATTAGACCTCTGAATGTGCATTAGTCTGAAGATTTTCTTGTGACCTCCAGGTAGGAATAGACTTTACACATTCAAACGGAGATCCAAAATACATTGACTCCCTCCACCACATCAGCCAGTCTACGCCCAATGAATACATGTTGGCCATCAGGGCTGTAGGAGATATTTGCCAACATTATGACTCGTAAGTAACAACTTTTTCTTCTACATAATTCAATAGTTTTCTATCCAATGCTTTTGTTTGATTCTCTCAAGTTAAAAATATAAACAATTTTAAAAGTCATGTATGGATATGGTACGTCACAGAAAATTGTGTATGTACCGGCTATGGAAACTAAAGCTATAGAATGAGAATTACTGAGTTGGAAGAAATAAATTGCCAATTTAAGGGCCTCGGTAGCCTAGTTGAAGAAAGAGGGGAGGTAGCAAAGACAGGAGGAAGAGAACGGATGAGGATGAAAAGAAGAAGGTGAAAGATGAATATTAGCAATATTAACCAAATCGTGCGCTTGTTTTAAATAGAAGTTTTACCACTTTTTAAAAATCAAATGTGTGAATATGTCCCTCCAATTTGATCTTCAGAGACAAACTATTTCCGGCCTTTGGGTTCGGGGCCAAGATTCCACCCTCTAGTGTGCTCTCGCACGACTTTCTGATTAACTTTAATAGTGATAATCCAAACTGCGCAGGTAAGCAGGTTATTCCAAGAGTTTCATGTTCTAAATCATCATCATGTGCCATACCTGTTGGCGCAGTCCTTCCACAATCTTCGTTTTTCATTTTCTGAAATGCTATTTTGGCCTGAGCTAATCTACTTTTTATTTCATAAAATGCAACATACTATCCTAAATAATAAAAATCATAATACTAGCAATACTAAAAAAAAGGAAGAAAACAGGTGGTATGGTGACAGCTTTACGTGGTAATGGACGAAACAAAAGTCGACGTTTCGGCCAAGTAGGCCTTCAGCTGAAACAACAAACACACAAAAAATATATATAAGGATATGTAAACAAATCTAACTACATGGCAATAATATGCTAGATACTCAAGTAAAGAAATTTAAAAAAAGGGTCAATTCCCTGTGTTCCAGAGCGTGGTCAGCCTCCAAATGGACTAGAAGGAGAAGGCAGGGTGACCGACTATAAATCTCAATGACCAGGCAGTCAAGCGAGAAGACAGAACGGAAGGGTTCTAAAAATGTGGGGAAGTGGGTACAGGATATGTGTATAAACTATGCAAATCTAACTCTGTGTGTGCACCACGAACCACTGTGTAAAAAGAAAAATGTGTATATAACAATTCATTCCTTTGTATTATCATTGTCAACAATTGTAACGCATATTAGCGTGCGACAATTCTAGTTATCAAATATATTTGTCATATTTGACATTTGTATGCAGGGATGGATTAACCATTAAACAAAATAAGCACGTGCTGAGGGCATCAATGTAAGGAGGCACCACAAAGGGGCCCCCACATTAAATTAAATATTACATGGCGATATATACAATAATAACAAGAGCACTCAGTGAGTGCAGACCTCCGCAACGGGTCATGAAATCGAACAAGCCAGGCTGGATGACTTATCTCAATTAAGTCTAGAATCTGATGTGTTACATAAGATGAGTTTTGTGGGTCTGATTTTCAGTTTTAAAAGGCAGGAGAAAACGGTTCAAACTTAAATAAAGTGGAAGCATACAAACTAATATTCTCCATCTTACTGTAAGTTTTGTTTAATTTCGATCAATAAAATTGTATTTTTATGGTTTATTACTGTTTATATCTGGAATTACATATATGTAATATATATATATATATATATATATATATATATATATATATATATATATATACACTGGGGCTTCATTATGATGGAAGTTAAGAATAGTGATGACACTGTCACCTTCCAGGCATGTCGTAAGAGGCGACTAAGGAGATTGATCGATGGCTTGACAAGCTGTTATTGTAAAAAGTATTGTTATGGAAACATAGCCACTGATTTTAGAGCATTGATCTCTGCAATATGTGCCATTTTGGCACGCAAGGTTTCTGTTTTTGAGATTGTGGTTCTGCCCTATGTGCCGTCATCAGCTCCAAAGGACTATAGATAGAGAATATATATATAAATATATATATAATATATATTTTTATAATATATAATTTGTATATATATATATATATATATATATATATATATATATATATATATATGTGTGTGTGTGTGTGTGTGTGGGGAAGGGCGCACAAAATCTTTTAAGTACTTAGGACCTCCAAGGGTCTTAATCCAGCCTGTTTGTATGTCTGAAATGGTAAATCCTCAAAGTTGACAGCAACGCCTATTGGTTTGTTCCGGCTGAATAAAAAAATGTCCTCCAAAGATCTATTCTGTTACTGTTCTGTTACTGTTCTGTTACTATTATGTTACTATTCTCAGGAATTGATGACGTGTTGAATGCATACATGACATGTTTGCAACAAATTGAGCTGCTTGGACCAACCATTGTTGCCCCTGTCATTAATCGAGTAGTGAAAATTGCTCGGGCTGCCCAGGTACAAGAGTCAGTGAAGGGACCACATGTAAGTAAAGACATCATTATGTAATTCATCAATGGTATCACTGCACCACTCTCTCTCTCTCTCTCTCTCTCTCTCTCTCTCTCTATCTCTTTTAAAAAATCGTCATTTCTTATCTTGTCTCTCCCTGTTCTATTACTTTAACACTATTCTTGGACATTTCATTTCTGCATTTTTGGGAGAAAATCTCCCTTAATCATTTATTCATTACTGACATGGGAATGTTGGAGTGAAATACTGTTAGGAGAGATATACACACCAGGGTACTAGGGTAGTATCTAGTGTTCCCTAGCGTTTGGCTTTTCGTGGCAAGGCGCTGTGCCACTGAGTACGGGTTCGATCCTGCTTTGGTCCATATATTGTTCTTTGTTTTTTTTTCTGTTGTTAATTATTTGTTATTTTTTACGAGTGCTGTAAACATACCTCTTCCTCTGAATTGATTTACTAGGGTAGTACTCGGGAAAGTGGAGAAATCCTGTTTCGCATCGTGAGTGTCGATGCTTGAAGCGACACTATCCAGAAATCTCCGAACATTTCTGGATAGGGGGCCGAGCAGATATGGATGAAAACTCGCAGGCTAAGACGCCGATTCAAGTCTCGCACTTTACCTTTACTTTTACACACACACACACACACAAGGAGAAAGAGAGAGAGAGAGAGAGAGAGAGAGAGAGAGAAAGAGAGAGAAAGAGAGAGAAAGAGAGAGAACTTGTTCAGCCAGACCTGTCCGGAACGCGGTACATTTCCAGAATTGTATTAGTCATTAATTGTCACAAATCACGTTCCGCATGTTTTTTGTTTGTTTCACATTTGATAAATGCCACATCATTTTATAATAAAATATAATATAATCGTATAAATGTCATATCATTATATAATATAATTGTATGGACGAGTAACATCAAAAGATGGACATGTCAGTCACTATCAAAGCAAGAGACAGAGCGGAATGGTGCTCCATGGTAGCCAACCTTCGATGCGAAGACGGCACTCAATGATGATGATGACTATAATTATATAAATATCCATTCGACAAATCAGTGCTTCAGAGTTCCGGTATATTATGATTGGATCGTTTTATGGGATTAGAATAATAAATTTCAGTAATATTTTTGTTAGAGGGTAAAAAGCACGAATGTATGTATAAAAAGTAAAGCGCCCCCGTCACGCCAAGTGGCGTATAGAGAATAAGGAGTTAGTGACCATACATTTTACAGACCTTCAGCACAGGATTTTTGGGGTAATGTGGTCAGTATTACGCCCGTGCCGCTTTATTTTCCCAGAAAAATATCCGGTACCCATTTACGGTTGGGTGAACCCGAAAGCCGTCGATTGGGATCGAACCCTACCTCTTGTCCTTTGTAGTCCAGTTCACTAACCACTGAGCTACGAATGTATGTATACATAATATTATCTTCTTTCTTTCTTTTGTTCATCTTGTGTTGCCTTGAAACGTCACAAGAGAACGGACGAATATATGATATAATCTGATTACTGTAGGTATATTGTATTGCAATTTCTATTTTTAGTCACTTCCCTTCTATGTGTTCTGTTTAGATTTTGCCTGATTATACCAGATGAAGATTTTTGCCGAAACGTTGCTTGCTTGCGTTCGCCCGATGACTAAAGTATTCTAGAGTATTCGTAGACTGTAGAATTCCTCTTCGTCATCCGCCCTTAAAAGGATGTTAAGTGGGCGTGTCTGCGTTGTGTTGTGGTTTTGCAGTATAACTGTTATATTTGCGCCTTTCGGCCTAACACATCCGACTTCAGCACGAGCCGAAACGTTGTAATTTGTCTTTGTTTTTTCTGCAGCTATACACAAGGTCCCGCAGAGTATATAATATTCAGTATATTTGATATCTGCATTTATCTCCTCCTGATATTGAGTTCCTCTTGGTCGTATATGAACGTTGTTAGGATAAAAATGTTGTGGTTCCTGTTTCTGTCGTTTATTCCGTCTACTCATCTCATCTTGCTCTCACTTTCTCTTGCTCTCTGTCCTGGTGTTTTGTGACAGAAAGCTTTTAATGTTGCTTAGTTTGGTTTCATTCTTACCAAGAGTCCGAACCATTTTATTTGTTGTTTGTGTCTTCTTCGTCTTTCCTTTCTCATTTGCCTTTCAGTGTCGAGGTGAGATACAATTTGTGGTCTTTTGCTCTTCTGTTGGCCTATGCTGCTGTTGTGCCCTAGTGTTTATAATATTCCATCAATCTATCTTTTTTCGTGAGCGACCCTTGAGTCTGGTGTTCTCGCAACATTTATGCAAGGCTCCCTGTGTTGTGTTTTGATCTTTCTTCCTTATCAAGTGGTCAAACCATTGCATCTGCTGTTTCTTTATGTACTCTATGGCGGATCTTATTCCTATCTTTTCCTCAGTTCTTCATTTCAGATCCTATCTCTCAGGCTGTTTCCTGCCATTTGTCTAACACATTTCATCAGGGTAGTTGCTATTTTTCTCGTCGTTCATGTATCTAGGGTCCAGATCTGGCATTGGTATCCCAATGTTGGAATGAAGATGGTGTATAGAGTGCCCGTTTTGCCTCTAGAGTTATTTCCCTGTTGGACAATAGTGGTGATAGTTGTTCTATGATTTGACAAGCTTTGTTGCATCTTGAGTCTATTTATACTGCTTGTGAATTGTCGTTTGTCACAAGACTTCTTGCCCGGAAGTTCGTGATAGCTAGAAGGGTCGTATAGTCTGTCGTTTGATGTGTGATGGTGATGGTCTAATCACCAACTAATTACTACATCAAGCTTGGGCAGATGGTGCTCGTAAACCTGGGAGGGCTGACCATCTAAGGGCAGAATCGCCCTACAGAAAAGACAATCTGCTGCCTTGCAGGAATATTGGGGACAATCAAAGACTAAGGAAAACAAACCTGAATAAAATGCTGGCTGAAATCGGATCCACTGGGCCACTGGCGCAGAACACAGTGCAACGTTTTAACAAGTAATCACTCAGACTGGATCTAACAAACTCAAATTATGATAGAAACTACCGCTGACCGGAAAGGCTTCAAGAAACAGCTGAATATAATACACTGGAATGCGGAGGGCATATACCACAAAAAACAAGCTCTAACAATCAGACTAGCTGAGGAGGAGATAGATGTTGCCTGCATCCAGGAAACTCATCTTAATCCTCAGCACAGATTTATGATCAGGGGCTACCAAACAATTAGACAAGACAGGGAAGGTCACAAGGGTGGAATTCTTATACTTATTGCAAACTCCATCCCAGCAAAACTGATAGATGTAGTCACAAACGGAGAGGCAGAGATCATTGGTACAGACCTATACATTAACTCCGCTAGTATAATGATATTTAATATATACTGTCCAAATGACAAATTACTGAAGCTGGAGTCAATGGAAATAACACCATCAAAGTGTCAGGTAGTAGGAGACTTTAACAGCCACTCTGAAAGATGGGGATATAAGGAGTCCGATGTTCGAAGTGAAGAAGTGGAAGAATGGGAAATAGACAACAACCTATTCCTCATAAACTCTAGGGAGGACCCCCCCCCCCCCTCCTTTCTACTCAAGAAGATGGAAAACAACTTCCACTCCCGACCTAGCATTTGCAACTGGAGACATATCCAACAAAATAACCAGAAACGTGCTGAACCAACTTGGAGATAGTGACCATAGACCAGTCAAACTTTCAGTGGATCTTGTTCACAAACAGGAGTTGCAAATACCTCTTCCCCGCTGGAACTATAAGAGAGCAGATTGGGCAAAGTTTGCCAGGCTCACTGATGCATATACTGCGCCTATCAACACCCACAAAAAGAAGGTCAATAATATGATACAGCGGTTAACAAATGGAATCCTGAGAGCTGCTAAAGAATCCATTCCTAGAGGAGCAAAAAGAAACTACAAGCCTTACTGGAGCAAGGAAATACAAAGACTAGAAGAGGAACTGGGCTCTGCCAGAGACGTCACACAGCACAGAGAGCAACATTGCCTACAAAGCAGCCTCGGCCAAATACAGACGTGAGGTCATGATATCAGTAAGACAGAGCTGGATAGACAAAACAGAGAGCCTTAATCTAGACAAAAATGATCATAAACTATGGAAACTTGCGAAAGCTCTGAGCGACGAAAACAACTGCCGACCTCCAATATCATTAGCACACAATCAGAACATCCTCACAGGCAAAAGGGCAGAAAGTCTACTGATAGAGACTTACAAAAACATTAGTAGAAAAAACATTCCAATAGACAAACAGAAAGCTGCATGACGGGAAAACTAAGATGCAAAACACATGCATTTAGCACCAGAAGAGCATCAGACGACCATCTTTACCCCAACTGAATTAGATGTTGCCATCAAAGGATTGAAGCTCAAAAATTCCCCTGGTAAAGATGGAATCTCCAACGAAATGCTTCTAAATCTGGGACAGAAAGCCAAGAGCCAGCTTCTAAGGATAATAAATGCTAGCTGGAAGAGAGGTCATGTGCCGGCAATCTGGAAAGAAGCTATTATGGTGCCTATCCTCAAGCGTGGAAAAGACCCAAGTAGCTATAGACCAATTAGCCTATTGAGTTGCCTGAGGAAACTCATGGAAAGACTGGTTAACAGAAGACTTATGTGGCATTTAAAGACAAAACAACAAATCTTATCACAACAAAGTGGCTTCCGTCAGTAGTAAGGAAGGGTGTTTTGAGCAAGGATTTTAACATTTCGTGCAGTATCGTGCATCATTGGCCTGTATCGTGCAGCACTATCTCGTCGTCCAGCATGTATCGTGCAATCTCAGGTGACCTCGCCGGGTGGTCGGTCTTATCTGAAGTGGTCAAGTGGTCGGCCTCGTCTTATCTCGTGGTCAAGTGGTCGGCCTCGTCTTATCTCAAGTGTGTGGCGACCAGTGGTTCTAAAACTTGTAGGTGTGTTTGGAGACCAGTGGTTCTAAAACTTGTAGGTGTGTTTGGTTCTAAAACTTGTATGTCAGTCTAAAACTTGCGGGGGGTCGTGTGATGGCAACAGGAAATATGGAGACCAGTGGTTCTAAAACTTGTATGTCAGCGGTTCTCAAAACTTGCGGGGGATGGGTCGTGTTATTATCAAGTGAGCGTGCTGGCTATGGAGACCTCTAAAACTTGTATGTCAGTCTAAAACTTGCGGGGGGGGGGGGGTGTCGTGTTATCATGTGATGGCAACAGGAGGCAAAGGGGTGTTAGTAACGATCATCATATTCGGGCCACCTCGGTCATCATCATCATCGGCGCTGGGGTCGTCGGTCGCTGGTCGTCGGCGGTCGCTGGTCGTCGGCGGTCGCTGGTCGTCGGCGGTCGCTGGTCGTCGCTGGTCGTCGTCGCGGGTCGGCTCGGGCATCATCATCAAGCTACATCCTCAACAGCATCATCATCATCATGTGCCACACCCTCAACAACAACATCATCAAGCCACACCCTCAACTCTCTCTCTCTCTCTCTCTCTCTCTCTCTCTCTCTCTCATCATGTGCCACCCTCAACAACATCATCATCAAGCTACATCCTCAACAGCATCATCATCATGTGCCACCCTCAACAACATCATCATCAAGCCACACCCTCAACTCTCTCTCTCTCTCTCTCTCTTTCACGCTAAAGCAGAACAAAAAAGTCGCTCTATATTTCACATATATTTATTAATACGACAAATACACAACACATATGAGAAAATATATATTACTGTCCGATTGGTGATAATTTTAAGCGTCCGTGGGCCCCTCGAAGCCGAATTATCCACGGGGCGAGCAAACGATAAATAATACGATCGTTTATGTGCTGTCTCGCTGAAAAAGGCATGAGAATTCTGTTAAGTTTCGCGCCTTGACACTTAAGAAGTATATAATAAGCACAATATAGACCGCACGTGTTGGAAAACAAATCTTGCAACACCCGCGGGTTGTAGACGAATGGAGCGTGTGAGTTTTGCTCTATAAAGTTTAAAATATCCACATGTCTGGGAGGCAAACCGTAGGAATCGAAATACTCACATTCACCGAGCCCGTTGTAAAAGAGGGCCACCCAATGCTCACCGGGTTCGTGTGCCGGGTCGGTGTTTATGACAAAGGCTGCGGTCGCCGTTGGGTCGATGCTGGGAGGTAAGTGGTTTCGTGGAATGACACTAACAAGGGAACAACGCCGAACGAAAATATCCGACATCAAAAGGTTGTAAATCTCCATCGTGTTCATCTTCTCGCTCGCTCAAACGGTGAAGTCTGTTAGAATCTGCCTTGTCTTCGACACCTCGAGCACTGAGTCCAACTCGGCGTAGACGATGACTTGGAGGGGGGTAGTTGTGGGAGCGGAAAACTTGAGTTCTATCGACAAGGGTCCGCTTGTGGCTAGCTCAAAATGGGCGCCGTCCAGTAGACTAGACGAGAGGTCAAAACCAAATAGACAATATCCGTCCTTGAACTCTCTAAAAGCAACGTTATTCCCGGCGTCTTTACCAATCAGACCCATGGCCAGATTTGTGCCGAAAAAAGCTCTCGCGTATTGATTTCGGTCAAAGTCCATAGTTAGAGGCTTTCCCGAGATGCATTTGCCGTCGACCGTCAGGTTCATGTAAATCAGACCAAAGTGTTGAAAATTGAACGGGTTAGCTGAATAAACGCCATTAAACGCACTGGCCGTAATCAGACCTATCACTACACGGGTCGGTGTTTGAGACAAAAATAAATTGTCTTGACTGTGGGAGAACATCCCGCTAGCGATGGAAAATGTCTTGATGGTAACCCTCTTGATCGGGTACCGAGCATTCCCGCTCAAGAGAGCCTTTTCGTGAGCCAGAGAAATCGCGGGGTTTAGCTTAGCTTTCCTGACCACGAGCGCGGCGTAGGTGATAACACTCTTGTAACCGGCAGACCTATCGTGAGTCATGAGGCTGAACACATCCTTCGAGGGTGTGAGTTTTATCTTCACATCGACTCTGTTTAACATGTAACGATCTTGCACAAAGACATCAGAGTGCAAACGACCCATCATTTCAACCTCTTTACTACCCGAAGTCAAATCGCGCCGTGTTTTAAAACCCTCATTTGCTTTCAAATCGTCATGGTAGCCAGCTGTGTCTTTGTAGAACAGAGCGGCCGTCAAGTATCCCGTTTTCACAAGCGTCGAGGGGAGATATAATTTGCGGTCTTTTGCTCTTCTGTTTGCCTCTGCTGCTGTTATGTTTCCTAGTGCTTTTAAAATTCCGTCGATCCATCTTTTTTGTGGTTGACATTTGGGTCTGGTGTTCTCACAACGTTTGTTGAAGGCTCGTTGTGTTGTGTTTTGATCTTTCTGCCTTGTCACGTGACCAAACCATTTTATCTGTTGTTTCCTTATATACTTTATGGCGAGGGCTATTTCTAGTTTTTTCTCAGTTCTTCATTTCTGATCTTATCTCTTAGACTGTGTCCTGTCATTCGTCTAACACATTTCATCTCCATAGAGGTTAATTCTCTTATTGTTCTTTCATCTAGGGTCCAGGTCTGACATTGGTAGCATAACGTTGGGATGAAGATTGTATCGTATAGTGCTCGTTTTGACTCCAAAGTTATTTCCTTGTTGGACAATAGTGGTGATAACTGTCCAATGATTTGACAAGCTTTGTTGCATCTTGATTCTATCTCTGCTGTTTATGAATTATCGTTTGTTACTAAACTTCCGTGTCATAAAGACACGTAGTCTAATATATACGAATTTGTATATAAACATCTCCGCGAACTATAGGAATTGTTTGAAAAGTTAATCCCAAGGAAATAAAGGTCATATTGTGTAACACTTCGCCATTTCCTTAATCCTGGAGCCGCAATAGCTTAGTAGTTAGTGAACTGTAGTACAAAGGCGTGTGCTTAGACTGCTACGATGGGGACTACAGTTACCTTTTCTTTGTTTGGGAGATGAATTAGTAATTCGGATGATTCCACTGGCATGGGTGGTTGAGCAATTATGGATTTTAATTCGTTTGCAGTGATACCGGGGCCTTCCATAACCAAGTACAAAGGACAAGGGGTTGGGTTCGATCCTAATCGACGACTTTCGGGTTCACTCAACTTTAAGTGGGTACCTGATATTTTTTATGGGAAAGTAAAGCGGCACGGGCGTAATACCGACCATATTACCTCAAAAATCATGTGCCGAAGATCTGTAAAATGTATGGTCACTAACACCATATTCCCTATACGCCACTCGGCGTGACAGGGCTCTTTATTATTTTTTATAGCTTTATTTCCTTAATCCTAGGCCTATCATGTGCTTTTGCTTCTGACGGACGGTATCTTCAATGACATGCTAGACACCAAACAAGCATTAATAGAAGGCAGCAGTCTTCCGATGTCGTTGATAATCGTTGGAGTTGGAATTAATGATTTCAGCGAGATGAAAGAGTTGTGTGGAGAGAGCGGTGTGTTGACCTTACCCTCCGGTGAACAGGCCAAGAGGGACATTGTTCAGTTTGTGTGCTTCAAAGAATTCAAACAGGTAATGCACGTTTTTGTGTCTGTGTTTAGGTCCAACATCGTTAATAATGTCCCTTAGAATTTCCATCTTTCGTGGCAACAACGGAAACTCTCTTAACGCTGAACAAATTTTAGTAGGGATATCCGTCGGGAGAAGGAAGAAAAGGAATAAGTTAGGGGGAGGTTGAGTAGAATAAGGAGGAAAATGAGGTGGCGGAGGAAGAGGGGAGAAGAAGGTTGAGTAGAATAAAGGGGAGAAGGAGGTTGAGTAGAATAAGGGGGAGAAGGAGGTTGAGTAGAATAAAGGGGAGAAGGAGGTTGAGTAGAATAAAGGGGAGAAGGAGGTTGAGTAGAATAAAGGGGAGAAGGAGGTTGAGTAGAATAAGGGGAGAAGGAGGTTGAGTAGAATAAAGGGGAGAAGGAGGTTGAGTAGAATAAAGGGGAGAAGGAGGTTGAGTAGAATAAAGGGGAGAAGGAGGTTGAGTAGAATAAAGGGGAGAAGGAGGTTGAGTAGAATAAAGGGGAGAAGGAGGTTGAGTAGAATAAAGGGGAGAAGGAGGTTGAGTAGAATAAAGGGGAGAAGGAGGTTGAGTAGAATAAGGGGGAGAATGAGGTTGAGTAGAATAAGGGGGAGAATGAGGAGAAAAAGGAGGACAAGGAAAAAAGGAGGTTGAGTAGAATAAGGTTGAGAATGAGGTGGAGGAAGAGGGGAGAAGGAGGTGAGTAGAATAAGGAGGAAAATGAGGAGGAGGAAAAGGAGGATGAGGCAAGGAGGTTGAGTAGAATAAGGAGGATGAGGCGAGGAGGTTGAGTAGAATAAGGAGGATGAGGGGAGAAGGAGGATGAGGGGAGGAGGTTGAGTAGAATAAGGGGGAGAATGAGGATGAGTAGAATAAGGAGGAGAAAAAGGAGGACGAGGAGAAAAGGAGGTTGAGTAGAATAAGGTTGAGAATGAGGTGGAGGAAGAGGGGAGAAGGAGGTTGAGTAGAATAAGGAGGAAAATGAGGAGGAGGAAAAGGAGGATGAGGCAAGGAGGTTGAGTAGAATAAGGAGGATGAGGCGAGGAGGTTGAGTAGAATAAGGAGGATGAGGGGAGAAGGAGGATGAGGGGAGGAGGTTGAGTAGAATAAGGAGGAGAATGAGGAGGAAAAGGAGGATGAGGGGAGGAGGATGAGTAGAATTATGAGGAGAAGGAGGAGGAAAAGGAGGATGAGGAGAGAAGGAGGTTGAGTAGAATAAGGAGAAGGATAGGAAAAAGGAGGAGAATAGGAAAAATGAGGAGAATAGGGAGAATGAGGAAAAGCAAGGGAGGAGAAGATGGAAAAAAATAATGAGAAAACAAAGAGATGTGATTTTCTTGCTTGAGTCTAGCCGTCAGTTGATGCCCCCCCCCCCTCCCTTTACCCTTGTTCACAGTTTCTATCTATGACGATTGATTATGGCAGTTGTATATTCCTTTCAGCTCAGTATTGATCGTCTTGCCAGCAATGTCCTGGCCAAGATTCCCAGACAAGTCGCTGATTACTTCAAAATGAGGGGACTCAAACCAAACAATCCAAAATGTCGCACTTAAAACTGTGGTTGTTTATCCAATCCATGAATTTGGACTACTCGCTTTCTTGTGGATTTTTTTTTTTCCTTTTTAATTTGTTGCAATTTTGTTTTATTTTCCATTGAAATCTTTTTGAATCGAAAAGTTAGTTTTGACTTATCTGCAAAATTTAAATCTCATATTTTAAAATATGAGAGCTAATTTCCAAAATTAGGAAGAAACAATCATCATTTTTTGCCCACGTAATGAGAAGAGAACTGGAATATATTATAACAACTGGAAAAATTGAGGGATGAAGAGATAGAGGGAAGCAAAGAGAAAAAATAACAGACAGCTTAAGAGAATGGCTTGGCAGAAGGTCAACAACAGAAATGATAAATAGCTGCCGAGATAGAAAGTTGTGGAGAGACATGATCACCTGCGCCAGTAGGCCCGGTACTTGATGATGATGATGATGATTTTAAAATAATTTGTTGTCTCTCCAATGTCATAGTTTACATCTTTCTGTAGATGTGCCTTGTATTTATTTTTTTAACATTTATAATCTCCCAATTTTGATATTAATATAAACAATACTTTTAGTTATGTTTTTCATGTAATATTTACACCTTGTTTTGATGTTAATGTAACTTTGTTTTTAGTCATTTTTAAAAATGCTATTTGCCATCGAGTGTTTTTTTTTTAAATGTTAACGTTACAAATGTTTAGTACTTCATGGAGTTCATTAAGGGTTGACTACGAAGAAAAATTAGATTGATAGAATACTAGAAACAATTGATAGAATACTAGAAACAATAGGAAATATAACCCCGCAGGAACGGCCAATAGAAGAACAAAAGATTGCAAACTAATTCATTCCTTGACACAAAAATAATGAGAAATGAAAAAAAGAAAGAAAAAGAAGAAAAAAATGGCATTTTAGTTCACTGTACTGTCAAGGAATTGAAGTAAAAGGTCACAACATAAATAATTTACGATATGCGGATGACACAGTCTTAATAGCAGAGACAGAGAATGAACTACAAGAAATGATAGACATAATAGTAAAAGAAAGCAACAAAAAAGGTCTCTCAGTCTGAATAGTAAGAAAACAGAAGTAATGGTCATATCAAAGAAACAATCACCATCATGCAGCATAAAAATAAAGAAGAGAAATCTGAAACAAGTGCAACGCGTCAAATACTTGGGCACAATAATAACATGAGATGGAGAATGCACCTCAGAAATAAAAAGCAGAATAGCTCAGGCCAAAATAGCATTTAAGAAATTGAAAAATATCTTATGCAACAAATCTATGTTAATAGAAGTGAGAGATAGAGAGTTCATTGGTGCAATATAGAACCAATTCTGACCTATGGAAGCAAATCATGGACAGTAGGCAAATAAATGAAAAGATGATTAGAGGCCACAGAGATGGGATTTCTCAGAAGCATGTTGAAAGTTCCCTGGACAGCTAAAAAGACCAATGAAGAAATTCTCAAAGAGGCCAACACAAAAAGGGAACTCCTAAAAAACATCAGAAAGAAGCAATCAACATTTTTTGGGCACTTCATGAGAAAGTTGGAATACTTGGTTACAACTGGCAAAATAAAAGGAAAGAGAGATCGCGGATGACAAAGAGAGAAAATACTGGATAGCTTGGTGTCATGGCATGGAAAACAGTCAACAACAGAAATAATACGATGCACTGTGGATAGAAGATTGTGGAAGGACATGAACGCCTATGCCAACTGATATGGCACATGATGATGGTACTGTCTGTAAATAACAACAAAACCGCAAACAAAATGGACACTGTTAGCGTAGTTTGTATTTATGCAGACCACTGAAATTTTTGTCCATGATGGGAACATTATTTTTTATCCTTGCAATTTCTTTTTCTTTTAGGCACGTAGTTGTGAAAAAAGTACATGTCAGAGCTGTTTGTTTTTATCACAATGTAGCATTTTAGTTTTAAAATATTATACAACAAACACTTTCCAAGCCGTTCTGTTTCTTTCCATTTTTTAGGATCATTCCATGTCTTCCCCATCTGTCTTCTCCAAGAATAATTTGGTCTTTCTCTTTGTCTTTTCCCTTGGGGATTCCAAAAAGGGCCTTGTATATAATACTCTCAGTTAGCTTCCGCAGTGTGTGCCCTATCCAACGCCATTGTCTTCATTGCATTTCTTTACGCACTAGTTTTTGACTGGTACTTTTCCATAATTCTATGTTAGTGATTTTGTCCTGTCATTTCCATCCTTTTTATTCTGCGCAAGCATCCATTAATGAAGGTCTGTATCTTCATGGTCATCATTTTTGTTGTTCTCCATGTTTCACAGCAATATAATAGGATTGACTTAACATTGGTCTTGACAATTTAATTTTTGTATTTAACCTAATTTCTGTGGATTTCTATAAGTTTCCTAGTGCGATTTTTTTGACCGGAGTTCAGAAGGTTAAGAAGAAGATGTGAACAAATATATTGTTAATATTAATTTGTGTTCACATTAACAATATATTTGTTCACATTAACAATATATTTGTTCACATTAACAATATATTTGTTCACATTAACAATATATTTGTTCACATTAACAATATATTTGTTCACATTAACAATATATTTGTTCACATTAACAATATATTTGTTCACATTAACAATATATTTGTTCACAATGTTCTTCGTCTTCTTAACCCTCTGAACTCTGGTCGGAGCATAGGGCTCTCACAAGAGATCTTCAACTAATCTAGTTAGGAGCAAGCACAGACAACTTTCACCAGGACCCGCCAGCCCCTTTCATTTCATCATGTATGGTTCGTCGCCATGTCCTTAATGGTATGCCTCTTCTTCGTTTGCTAGGTGGTGTCCATGTTAATGCTAGGTGCGGATGTCTGGTTCGTTTCATTCGTAGAACGTGGCATAGCCATTTCCAACGTCTTCTTTCCAGTTTCTCGATTAATGTTAATGTCTGATTTTCTTGTGACTTTTTTTTCATAATGTGTCCACAACAATATATTTGTTCAGATTAACAATATATCTGTTCGCATTAACAATATATCTGTTCGCATTAACAATATATTTGTTCACATTAACAATATATATGTTCACATTAACAATATATTTGTTCACATTAACAATATATTTGTTCGCATTAAAAACAATATATTTGTTTGTATTAACAATATACTTGTTCGCATTAACAATATATTTGTTCGCATTAACAATATATTTGTTCACATTAACAATATATTTGTTCGCATTAACAATATATATGTTCACATTAACAATATATTTGTTCACATTAACAATATATTTGTTTACATTAACAATATATTTGTTCACATTAACAAGATATTTACTTGCATTAACAAGATATTTTGTTTCATTAATTAATTAAATATATTTGTAATTGTTCTTCACATCTGCATTACTGCTGCAATTTAATAATCAGAAGATGTACACATTTGTAATTTTTAGTTTACATTTCTTATCTAAGGTGCATCAATAATATTCCACACAGTAAATTAATATTGATCTTTTGAGCGCTGCTAGCATAGGGCTCGTAGTTTTTATTTTTTATTTCTGCCATTCATCTCTATTCTGGCAAAATGTTAAATCTTACCAAATAAGCCTATGCCTGCCAACATTCCTTCTCTTATCAGTGTTTCTCTAGGTCTTCCTCTTTCTCTGTGTCCTGATGTTTCCCATATAACAGCTTGTTTTGAAATTCTTTTATTGTCTCTTCAAAACATATGTCCATCTTCTCTTCCAAACTGTAGATGAGATCATTGGTTGCATGGCCATTACTCTAATCTCAATATTAGTCTTGAATTTATTCCATGATTGTACACAGAGTATCCTTCTTAGAGTCTTCTAAAGGGTTTAATTGTCTCTCAATCTCTTTTGTTGTTTTCCAACTGTCACATGCACAGGTAGGGGATGATAATACATTTCAGTTAAATATTCTAAGTTTATTTTTCCTGTTTTGTATTTTTGATTTCCATAATTTGTCCAGGTTTTTTGTAATTTCCTACCTCTTCTGCCATCCTGCTTCTGATCTCTCTTTTTTTTTTTTGTTTCACCTTCTTGATCTGTATTACCCTAAATGTAATGTAACTATCACTTATTTAAAAACACCAAATGTGGAATCACTTCAGTACTTATAATTGTTATTTGTCTACAAGAACTAAATAAATGTCTTTCCAAACGTAAATAGGAAGTTATTTGTTTTCATTATTTCACCTTCTTTGCTGCAGATATGCTAATCTTCAGACTTTTCAGATTAACCATTCCAATGGTTAATGCTGCTAAGCAAGCAAGTCCAGGGTTAGATAGAACTGGGTTAAACAGAACCTCACCTACACAACAATAATTTTTCCCTTAGAATCAATAGTTTATTTGTGCTTTTACCCTCTCCTGGTCTCTGGTTAGTGAGATCTGTTGTCTAGCCCACTCAGACAATTTGAAGAAAAAAAAAAAAAAACGTGCCCTTACGTTTCGCCCGTGCGCTACCGGGGCCCGAAAGGGGAGTAAAGAATAGTGGCGCTGTACCATACCAGGCATGTTCGTAAGAGGCGAGAAAGGAGGGTTGGTCATGGGACTGGCTATCCCATACTGTAAAAAAATAAGCCGAAAAAACTTCACAAACATGGACAAGTCAAAGAGAGATAAAGTTAATCCGCCACCCAGGAAAGAGAAGGACTCTCTGTCTAAGAGACGTATGACGCAAGCCGGAGAAAGCCGCAAGGAGTCCGGGTTGCCGACTCACCCTTTGTCTACCAGGAAATTACACAACAGGCCCTTTTTTGGAATCCCCAGGGGAAAAGACAAAGAGGAAGACCAAGGAATTCTTGGAGAAGACAGATAGAAGCAGAGATGAAGATGATGGGGAAGACATGGAATGATCTTAAAAGAATGGCAAAAAACAGAACAACTTGGAAAGTGTTTGTTGAAGACCTATGCTCCACTGGGAGGTAAAAAGGTAGAAGAAGAAGATTCCAATGGTTAATGCTGCTAAGCAAGCAAGTCCAGGGTTAGATAGAACCTCACCTACACAACAATAATTTTTCCCTTAGAATCAATGGTTTATTTGTGCTTTGACCCTCTCCAGGTCTCTGGGTAGTGAGATCTGTTGTCTAGCCCACTCAGACAATTTGAAAAAAAAACAAAAAACAGGATGTGTATTCTGTGCACATTCGAAAAGTATTCATAGTTCGAAAATGAAAAGAGTTATCCCCACAAATGGCTGCTGCCTGGGCACAATTTACAAGAAAAAATCTACATAAGAATGTTAAAACTCTAGTCAGCAGAACATTGAGAGAACTCTGAAGTTGGTGAGAGAATATCTGCCTGTATGGCAAAGCACACAGATGCCATTATGAAAAAATAGGAAAAAGTAATATTTCCACAAAATTCAACCTATCAAGACTTTGCTGGAGATATAAAGCTGTCAAACACAAACATACATCAAGTAAGACGTCCAGGGAACCTTTCATTTACTTACTTTATATACTCCATCACTGGAGTCTGTAGAAATGTGGTTTTACAGTAGAATGTTGAGAATACCATGGACAGCTAAGAAGAGTAATGAAAATGTTCTGAAAGAGGTCAAAGCAAAAAGAGAGCTAATTTCCAATATTAGTAAGAAACAATCATCATTTTTTGGCCATGTAATGAGAAGAGAACAACTGGAATATATTGTAACAACTGGAAAAATTGAGTGACAAAGAGACAGAGGGAAGCAAAGAGAAAAAATACCAGACACCTTAAGAGAATGGCTTGGCAGAAGGTCAACAACAGAAATGATAAATAACTGTCGAGATCGAAAGTTGTGGAAAGACATGATCACCTAAGCCAGCAAACCCGGTACTTGATGAAGATGATATACACAAAAAATTAAAAAACAAGAATCAAGAAACCTACATTCACCTGAGTAATAGTAACAAATCCTATTCAACTGGCCACCAGTTCTCCAAAATACATAATTTAATTAGAAAAGTGTTGCACACAAACAGTATCATGTGAATAAAGGAAAATATTCTCTATTTCTCCATTGTAAGGTTTAATGTCAAAATCCACTTTTATTTTTAACATTTTACTTTTTAAAAATCACTGCACTTTATTATCTCTCAATACCCATCATGTATTTACTGTCAGCTGTTAATGGTTCATCATCCTCCAGCTGTTTAACTCTATGGCTGCTGATAGGTTTCATCTGATCCTTTTAGAACCAGCCTTTCTTGGACCATCATCCCAACTGCAAATTTCAGAATGTTCTCTTTATTTATGACATAATAATGATATATTCAAGAATGAGAAATTTGTGTACAATAAAAAATATTCTTTGGAAAATGACCAATATGAATTTTAATGCCACCAAATAAACTGTGACAAATAAATATTATAAAGATATGTGACATATCTAGGAGAAAAAAACATACATTGAAACATGTTCTCCATCCTCAAAACAGTAAGTTCTAGAACTCTAAAAGAGTTCCATTCCTCAGTTAGTCTATATATCTAATTTACATTTTAAAAAAGGCACTGTAGACTCCCAACTGCTACATGTAGAATCTTCACAAGAATATCAAAAATCATTACTGCTTCTGGAAGACTGCATGACAATTGTGAGATCATCAGCCTTGCCATGAAATTAAACATCTACAGTGCCATAGTGCTTATTTCATGGTTGTACAATGCCAGTGAGATAAGACAGTATACAACCAATAATCAAATTAGGCTGTTGTCATAGACTGTTCAAAACAGGAAAAAACAACTCTGTCATGCTCTATGGCAAATGGTGTTAGTGCCCATTTTAAAAAAAAAATCATCAACATATGTTAGGTCATGTGGTCAGCAATACACAAGTACATCTTTCTTTCTTAGACAAAATCTTGTAATTATTTAAAGCCTGAGCTTCAGTAGTTCAATAGTTAGTGTACTGGACTGCTAAGGAAATGAGGTCAGGTTCGATCCTGGTCAAAAGATTCCAGGTTCAACCAGCCATAAATTGGTACCTAATTTTTCTGGCAAAGAATAGTGACATGGGCGAACCACTGACCGTGGTACCCCAAGAAATAATGCAGCACAAGTGAGGGTAATTTCAAGGCAAAGTGTTGACAGCATGGAAGCATACTGGCTCCACACAACTCCATACTAAATGATTTAGTACCGTGAAATTTGAAAACTATAAAAAAAATAACAGCAGTTAAGGTCATCGAAAGAGCTAATAACTTTACAGCAATCTTCCCACTTCCAGCATCCCCTGGTTGGACTATCATCATCATCATGTGCCATACCGGCTGGCGTAGGTGATCATGTCCCTCCACAATCTTCTATCTACAGTGCAACGTATCAGTTCTGTTGTTGACTGTTTTCCATGCCATGACACCAAGCTATCCAGTATTTTCTCTCTTTGTCGCCCGCGATCTCTCTTTCCTTTTATTTTGCCAGTTGTAACCAAGTATTCCAACTTTCCTCTTCTCATGCTGTGCCCGAAAAATGTTGATTGCTTCTTTCTGATGTTTTTTAAGAGTTCCCTTTTTGTGTTGGCCTCTTTGAGAACTTCCTCATTGGTCTTTTTCGCTGTCCAGGGAACTTTCAACATTCTTCTGAGAAATCCCATCTCTATGGCCTCTAATCGTCTTTTCATTTGTTTGTCTACTGTCCATGATTCGCTTCCATAGGCAAGAATTGGTTCTATATAGCACCGATGAACTCTCTTTCTCATTTTTGGTTGGACTATAGGACTGGAGAAAAAGAGGCCACTTGTTCAATGCATTCTCTACAAGGTGTTCAAGTTAGAATTATTTCACCCCAGGAAAAAAACTTTTAGACTCTACCTTGACTTGAACCTGCATCCAGATTTGAAGTACAAGTCATACAGAAGAGGGAAAAAATGGGAAACTATTCTTCTCCTCTTACCCAACATTGAAAAGCAAAAGCAAGAAGAAAAGGAGAAAAAAGCTGATTAATGTGAAGCTAAAATATTATCTAGAGTGATGTAACTATCTTGAGTGATGTAACTTTCTTGAATGAAGTAATTATCTTGAAGGATGCAACGATCTTGAGCAACGCAACTATCTCAAGTGATGCAACTATTTTGAGTGATGTTACTATCTTGAGTGCTGTAATTATCCTAGGTAATATTACTATTTTAAGTGATGTAACATTCCTGACATGTCACTTAACAACTGCAATATTTGCCTGCTGGCGTAGGTGATCATGTCTCTCCACAACTTTCGATCTTGACAGTTATTTATCATTTCTGTTGTTGACCTTCTGCCAAGCCATTCTCTTAAGCTGTCTGGTATGTTTTCTCTCTGCTTCCCTCTATCTCTTCATCCCTTCGATTTTTCCAGTTGTTACTATATATTCCAGCTGTTCCTTTCTCATTACATGGCCAAAAATGATGATTGTTTCTTCCTGATATTGCAAATATTCTCTCTCTTTGAGAGAGCTCTTTTTGCTTTGGCCTCTTTCAGAACATTTTCATTATTCTTCTTAGCTGTCCGTGGTATTCTCAACATTCTTCTGTAAAACCACATTTCTACAAAATCTCCAGTGATTTTCTTGTATGTTGTCCTATTGTCCATGATTCACATCTATATGTTAAGACTGTTTCTACCTATCATTAAGAACTCTTTTTCTTGTTTCTATTGTCAAAAATGGATTGCATAGTATCTTCCTCATTTTCTGTAAAGCTGCTTTTGCCTGAGCCATTCTGCATCTCACCTCTGTTGTACATCTACCATCTGAGGTTAACAATGTTCCCAGATATTTAAATTCATTTACCTGTTTTAGTTTCAACAGAAAATTGAAGCTTTTAAAATGTGGATTTATAGAAGAATAGGTAGAATTGAATGGGAAGTAAAGAAAAACAATGAAGTTTTAAAACAACTAAAAATGAAAAGAGAACTACTAAACATAATTAGAACAAAGACTAATGAAATTTTTGGGGCATGTTAAAAGACACAACAGCCCAATAAAAGTAATATTGGAAGGGAAAATACAAGGTAAAAGAGGCAGAGACAGACCAGGACTAACATGGACGAGTAACATCAAAAGATGGACAAGTCAACCTATGACAATCTGCACCATCTAGGCAAGAGACAGAGTGGAATGGCGCTCCATGGTAGCCAACCTTCGATGCGGAGACGGCACTCAATGATGATGATGACCTGTTTTAATATTGTTCCATTTGTATTTATTGTGCACTGAGGTGATGTTTTTTTCTTTGTTGTTACAACTAATTCTGTCTTTTTGCTATTAAGGCTGAGTTTTAATTTTTGCTTTCTTTCACTATGATGTCTAACATATGTAGATTAGCCAACAGTAAATGCTACTATTAAAGAATGTAGAAACCTTTGCACTCAGATGCCAAAATGCTCAGATGTCAAAAAGTACCAAGCGTTCGGCTTCTCGTGGCAAGGCTCAGTGCCATGGAGTATAGGTTCGATCCTACTTCGGACCATATATTGTTTTTTTCTGGTGTTGTTTATTTGTCATTTTTTCTGAGTGCTAACACATACCTTTTCCTTCTATTATTCCCTGTCAAAAAGTACTCTTGTCTGACTAGTCAAGATGATCTAAGAATGGCAATGAACAAACTTTGTTGCATAAATCAGTCAAGAGGTGAACTAGATGTGCACAAACTGTGTTGCATAAATCAGTCAAGAGGTGAACTAGAAGTGCACAAACTGTGTTGCATAAATCAGTCAAGAGGTGAACTAGATGTGCACAAACTGTGTTGCATAAATCAGTCAAGAGGTGAACTAGATGTGCACAAACTGTGTTGCATAAATCAGTCAAGAGGTGAACTAGAGGTGCACAAACTGTATTGCATAAATCAGTCAAGAGGTGAACTAGGGTGCACAAACTGTATTGCATAAATCAGTCAAGAGGTGAACTAGGGGTGCACAAACTGTATTGCATAAATCAGTCAAGAGGTGAACTAGAGGTGCACAAACTGTGTTGCATAAATCAGTCAAAAGGTGAACTAGAGGTGCACAAACTGTGTTGCATAAATCAGTCAAGAGGTGAACTAGAGGTGCACAAACTGTGTTGCATAAATCAGTCAAGAGGTGAACTAGGGGTGCACAAACTGTATTGCATAAATCAGTCAAGAGGTGAACTAGGGGTGCACAAACTGTATTGCATAAATCAGTCAAGAGGTGAACTAGAGGTGCACAAACTCTGCAGCATAAATAAATCAAGAAATTAACTCACTTAAACAGCTCACTTTCTCTCTTGTCATCTTCTTGTCTCTTATTTTCTCGCTGAAAGGACAGAAATAAGAACTAATATAAACAAGCACAAGATAATAAGCATTATAATGGGTACAAACATAAAACCCTTTGCAGTCACACTGGTGAAGTTACAATAAAATAATTACAAGTAGGATTTATCTATTCTATTCTAGGGACCAGTTTCATTGCAGTCTGGAATTTGTTATAGTGTGACCAATCTAGAAGAATGTAAGAAGAATATGACAGAGCAATAAAAGAAGAATATGACGGAAGAATAAAAGATGAATAAGTTGTAGGTGAAGAAGAATAACAGAGGAGACCTAGAGTTAGCGGGCGTAGAATCGTTGACCAGACTCAGAACAGTGAGATGTAACCAGCTATAACACTCAGTGGAGATTTTAAGCGTAGTGAGACAGCAAGAGATCACTAGATGGATCATTGAACGTCCCTACCTAGGGATGTTACATAAACAGCAGTCAAAAAACGTAGATTTGAGGAACAAACAGGTGTTTGATATCCTAGAGCAGTAAACATTCCTTGATGTCCAGAGATGGGGAAATGTGGATTTTCCTCTGATGTGTAGGAGATGAAAGAGTTCAGAGAGAGAAGGTGGCCACATTTGCTCAAAAGACCAAATGACAGCTTTTAGGAGCGGTTGACAGATGTCATCAAGACTCCTGATGAAATGAGGATTAGTGACAGAATTGTAAGGCGGAGTTACAGAGGTAGTGGTTAGTTCCTGGCCAATGGTAGAGTGACCATAGCCAGGTTTTCCCAGACTCCTCAGCCAGATGGGAGTGGCTGATATAGCAACAAGACAAAGGTAACACACTTGTGGAGAGAGCAGAATCACATTTGCCCTAGAAGCTTTTGGACATACCAGGAAAAATGTAGTAGTGGAATTTAGAAACCTGCCTCAAGGCAGAAGGTTAGGAGTTAGTAGTTAGTTAGATTGAACATTCAGTCACAAGGACTTTAGACATACCAGACAAGATGTAGAATTAGACTGTCAGAGACCTGCCTCAAAGCAGTGAGTGAGGAGTGAATTAGTTAGATAGTTATAGACAGTTCTCAGAGATTTTGGAGCTGCTAAGAGTTAGAAGTTTCCGGTTGTTTCCAAAATGGAGGAATTATTTTTCTCCGGCTTGGTATATAACCGTTGATCAGAGGTTTAACAAGCCGCTATCGTAAAAACGATGTTGTTAATGAAATGTAGACCTGATACAGAATGTGTAAATTAGCAGAAGATAATTGTGATAGTTTTTTCGGCCCTAAAACAACAACAAAAATAGGATTCTGGAATGTTCGAACAATGGCCGCTCCGACGAAACATGCACAGGTCGCGAGCGAGATGGAGAGATACGACCTAGATATTTTAGGATTAAGCGAAATGCGCTGGCTTGGAACAGGTAGGAGATCTATTGATAATAAAATAGTAGTTTTTTCTGGAAGGGAAGATGGAAAACACCGTGAAGGAGTAGGCATAATGATGACAGACAAAGCTGCAAGAAGTTTATTAGAATGGGAACCGGTAAATAGCCGTCTGATACGAACACGCTACAAAACAAAACATGGAAGACTTTCAATTATTCAATGTTATGCGCCTACTAACGAAGCTGATGATGAAGTTAAGGACAATTTTTATAACCAACTGCAACAACTTATAAACAAAATACCAAAACACGATCTTTTAATTGTAATGGGAGATTTCAACGCCAAAGTGGGACAAGATAATGCAGGAGTGGAACATGTGATGGGGAGAGAAGGCTGTGATAATACTAGTCAGAATGGAGAAAGATTAATAGAATTATGTTTAATAGAAAATTTAGTTATAGGTGGGACATTATTTCCACACAAAAATATTCACAAAACAACATGGATATCTCCTGATGATAGAACCTCCAATCAAATTGACCACCTATGTATTAAACAACAATTCAGATCATCATTAATAGATGTAAGAGCTTACAGAGGTGCTGATGTTAATAGTGACCACAACCTGTGCATTGGGAAAATAAGATTAAAATTTAGAAACCAACAGAAGAGGTCAATTACACATAAAATTGATAGTCATAAACTGAAAGATGAAGCCATAAAGGAAAAGTTTAACATAGAGCTAAGTAATTGTTATACAGCACTCGGTGAAATAGACTTAGATATCAATGAAATGTGGGACTCACAGAGCAAAATACTAATGACAGCAGCAGAAGCAAGTGCTGGACTGAAGAAAATGGAAAAACGAGCTTGGATCTCAGACACCACGTGGAAATACATCAAAGAAAGAAGAGAAGCGAAGAGAGCCATGACTAATGTAAAGACAGATCTTGGAAAGGTTCTGGCAAAAGCAACATACAAAGAATTAGACAACAAAGTGAAAAGTTCAGCAAGAAGAGATACAAGAGCTTATATAGACAATTTGGCAGAGAAAGCAGAGACAGCTGCAATTACAGGAGACAGCAGAACTCTTTATACTGTGCAAAAGATGCTGACAAACACCTATACATCCAGTGGAACACCAATTCTAGACAAATCTGGATCAATGCTAACAACAAGCGCAGACATAAAAGCCCGTTGGGCGGAACACTTCAAAAAAATTCTTAACCGTCCACTACCCCACAGTTTAATAGATTTTGAAACTGAAACACCAGCAGCAGAATTAAATGTAAATTTAGATGACTTCACCTTGAGTGAAATAGAAACCACCTTAAAGCTTATGACCAATAACAAGGCTGCTGGAGAGGATAAGTTAACAGCTGAGATCCTCAAGGCAATTGATAGCCATAATCTAATACATCTCCAAAAAATGTTCAACATCATTTGGAAAACAGAGAAGACGCCTCATAAATGGAAAAAAGGAATCATTGTTAAGATCCCAAAAAAGGGCAATCTTAGAGATTGTAACAACTGGAGAGGCGTGACACTTTTGTCAGTTGCCTCAAAGTTATTCTGCAAAATCATCCTAAATAGAATACAGGATTCAATAGATACAGTAATGCGTGAAGAACAGGCTGGGTTTAGAAAAGGGAGAAGCTGTATTGACCACATTTTCACTCTACGACTTATATTGGAGGAACACATTGAAAAGCAAAAACCTTTTGTACTTAACTTCATCGACTTCAAAAAAGCATTTGATAGTATTCATAGAGATTCTTTGTGGAAAATTCTGAAGCAATATGGTTTACCATCAAAAATCATAAATATTATCAAAGACATGTATGATGGTTACACATGTGCAGTTCGAACAGAGGAAGGACTGAGCGAATGTTTCCCAATAGAAACTGGGGTTAAACAAGGATGTATTTTATCGCCCTTGTTATTTGGAATTGTTATGGACTTCATAATGAAGAAATGCTGCACTGGTAATAAAGGCATCGAATGGATACAAGGAGACCATTTGGAGGACCTCGACTTTGCTGATGACATAGTTCTCATCAGCAGTCAGATAAAAACGATGCAGGAAAACACAAATGAACTATCATCAATAGCCAGCAAAATTGGGCTTGAGATCAATCATGAAAAGACTAAAGTCATGACAAGTTTAATTCCAACAGGTGACAAAATATACATGGAAAACAAACCAGTAGAAGAGATCGATCACTTTATCTATCTTGGAAGTCACATTGATCGAGAAGGGGATACGAGCAAAGAAATTAAAATCAGAATAGCTAAAGCAGCAATGTCTTTCAGAAGCCTTGAAAAGTTGTGGAAATCAAAACTTATCAGCACAAACACAAAACTTAGGCTATTCAAATCAAATGTACTATCAACCCTTACGTATGCGTGTGAAAGCTGGAAAACAACATGAAGAATTGATGAGAAAGGCAAGAGCAGCAGGAGTTGGCTCCCTCAATGAGATAGAACTGCTTGCACAGAACAGAGACAGATGGCGAGATTTGATAAAATATCTTTAAAAGAAAACTGCTAGAACAAAAAATCCATATAGGAGAGGTTGTATCTTGGTCTACGCCCTATGGGCCGGTTACGGCTCGAAAGGTCAATAGATAGAAGAGTTAGAGAGTTGGGACGTTGTTAGAAGTAGTCAACAGAACTGTGAGAACTTAGAATTGGAAATAGAACGAGAAGTCCCTAGAAATATTCTAAACCATTGGAAAAATGATAAAGATTCACATGGAGATTTCAGAACCTTATACGGATACGAGGGACTGTATGAACTGAGTCATAGAGTTACAGATAAGTGTGCAATTATAACTAAGAAACAGTTTTGAGAGAAGTGGATAAGAACTTTTAGTAAAAGTACAGAGTTACTAGTTGCCTAATTAGATTACCAAGAAAGACTACTACTGATCACGCGATACAATACCTCAATATCGCTGGTAGGCTAATATTTGTAACATGCCACAATTAATGTAGAATTTGGAAGAATAAAGACTGTTGTAATCATGTTGCTACAACACTGAACTGTATGTGTCCAAGCTCATTTCAATGCGCTATTGTAGATTGTCAAGAAATATACAGAAACACTAGCACATAATTCTCATATTTGCTCCACCACTTGTCACAGTATTTCCCAAAATGCACTGCTATATTCGTTGACAAGGTCACTCCGTGCATGTCCTACTCAACTGTACAGACAAATCCAAATCTCCTTAGTTGCTTTTTACATCATGCATGGCAGGTAACAATGGCTCATATCTTTTCTTACCTTACCATGGAGGCCCCAGCAGCCATATGGGCTGGAGATTTATCAACTTTGCAGTTCAAAATGTGTAGCCTGTTTCATTTGTGGTTGTCCACTGTAAGAGTAAGACTGTCTAGCGCTCGTGGATAATTGCAGAAAACAAGAGGTCCCTGTTTCATTCTGCACATATGAAAGAACTCTTGGCAGTTTGAAATTAAAAAAAAAAGTAGGTCAAAAATGGCCGCTAACTGGGAAAAATTAATAATAAAAAAAAATTCTACCCAAAAAATGCATAAGACACAAAAATTCTACCCAAAAAAATTGATAAGAAACAAAAATTCTACCCAAAAAATTTATTTAAAAAAAATTATACCAAAAAAATTGATAAGAAACAAAAATTCTACCAAAAAAAATCAAAACACTTGAAAACAAAAACGAGAGAACTTCCGAAGTCTGAAAACATCTGTCTGGCGAGGGACATCAGACCACATGGCTGCCTGTGTGGAAAATAGGAAAAAAGTGATATCCATACAAAATTCAGTACCTCTGGATCTCTCACAAGAGATACAAAGCTGGCATATGCAAACAAACAAACAAAGTGGGAAAGCAACCCAGTATCCAAAAATGACTTGCTGAATTGGATCAAAGCAACAATGCCTACCATAGAAAATGCTGGAATCTTAAACTACTATCTACTGTCTGGGAAGGGAATATAATTAAAAATACTTACTGCCACCCCAAAAGAGAAAAGATCCTCAATATTTTTATGCTTCATGCCAAGATACACCTCCAGGTCACTGCCTCCAATAATGACAGGAAGTTTGCCAGCTCCTGCATGCTGGGTCTAGATGTTAAACAAATAACAAAAACTGACATTTTCATACTACTGATTTTCACTGACATTTTCATGCCACCAATTTTCACGGACATTTTCATGCCACCAATTTTCATTGACATTTTCATGCTACCAATTCTCATTGACATTTTCATGCCACCAATTTTCATTGACATTTTCATGCCACCAATTTTCACTGACATTTTCATGCTACTAACTTTCACTTATATTTTCCATGTTCCTAAAAGGACCACAAATTATTGGAATGATAAAACTCCTGGATATTTTATTAACATAAACAAATGGTTTCAAACTTGTTCTCACATTAAAGTAAAGGTAAAGTACGAGACTTGAACCGGCGTCTTAGCACGCGAGTTTACACCCATATGTGCTCGGCCGCCTATCCAGAAATGTTCTGATATTTCTGTATAGTGTAGCCTCAAGCTTCGAAACTCAGATGCGAAGCGACATTCCTCACCTTCCCAGGGTAATACCCTGGTACCCAGTTCTGCCAATGGCTGGGTCGACCGTGGGGGTATTTTTTTTTTCAAGCCACGAATACAATTCACACTGCTCCAAGTGGGAATCAAACACGGGTTGTCCGAACGTCGGTAGTCCAGTCGGGTGGTTTTCCCAACTAGGCTACCGAGGCCCCCGATCTCACATTCTCTTGGTTCAATAAACTCACCATCACATTCACTGTTATTCAGATTCCTGAAATTTCACAAGATCCAAACAAGAACATGAAGAGAGTACAACAGACTACAATCTTCCAACTCCAACCAGGGCACTGTAGACTGAAAATCCATCTATATAGAAAGCAAATGATGATGGGGGACTGGTTGGTCTCGAGGCAAGCAAGACGCCGGCCTCGAGACAGAGAGGTTGTGGGTTCAAATCCCGGCTGCCCCTGGTTGGGATTTTTATTTATGATTTCTCTCTGTGGCAACCACCCCTGGTCTCAACAGTGAGGTCCTGCTTAAAACGTCAATTACTCATCAGCAGAAAAAATATGAGTACCTCCAAAGACAGAGTTATCTGCCTGTGCAGTGAGGGACCCCTGTGTACACGGCTGTCAAGGTAAAACGGATTAACACGCAAAATTCAGTTCCTGACTTCATCAGAGGTAAAAGCTGGTGAACGGAAGAAAATAAAAAAGGCAATGAATGCATCCCTAAGGTGTACGTGTCAAGCTGGTCAACAAGACTTTACAAAATATTATTTCAGACATATGAACTGTACAGAAACCGAATATCCTAATTCTGACCCTAAGCTATTTTAGGACAATTTCCAGAGAGACTATGTGGCACTTATGACGACCTTCTACTAACAACTAAATTTAGGCTTGTCTTTTTGTGTAAAATACTGAGCTAGGAAGCTGAATGCTGTGTACTTACAACTCATCATGAACATCTACATGGTCCACCCAATCCATAATTGTTCTCATGGCTCTGTAAACTTATGCTAACAGCACCTCTTGATTTTGTGAACTTATCGTCATCATCCATCAAGTATATAGACTTCTTCTTCCTTTCAGTTCCCATAGAGCATAGGTCTTCAACAAACACACTTCAAGTCATTTGTTTCTTACCATTCTGTTAAGAGGGAGCTGCGATAGCTCAGTGGTTAGTGAACTGGACTACAAAGGACAAGAGGTAGGGTTTGATCCCAACCGATGGCTTCCAGGTTCACCCAGCCTTTAATGGGTACCGGATTTCTTTCTGGGAAAGTAAAGTGGCACGGGCGTAATACTGGCCACATTACCCCTAAAAACATGTGTTGAATCATCTGTAAAATGTATGGTCACTAACACCATATTCCCTATATGCCACTTGGCGTGACAGGGGTACTTTACTTTTTTTTATTCTATTAAGACCGTTCTGTGTCTTCCCCATCATCTTCATCTCTGCCTCCACCTGTCTTCTCAAAGCATATTTTCACCTTTCCATACTTTTTTATGGTATCCTCCTCTGAGGATTCCAAAAATGGCAGGAATTTTTCACTTTGAATCCATGCTTTCTTCATGGTCTTACCCTGCCTTAGTCAGGCCAGCAGATGTATAACCTTTCCTTTTTGGATAATGGGCAAAAAACAGGAGGTCCTGTGTGCACTTTAAAGAACCCTTGACAGTTAAAATAAAAAAAGAGTATGCCAAAATGGCCGCTGCCCGGGGAGAAATTGTTAAGTAAGTCTACCTGTGCCAAAGATGTTTTGGGCAAAAGGGCGCTGATATTGCGACTTTTCTGTACACCATTGACGCAACACACTTGCATCCACTTAATGGGTGAATACCAAGTACAAGAAGAAGAGTATAAAGGTAAAAGTAAAGTATGAGACTTGAATCAGCGTCTTAGTACACAAGTTTTCACCCATATGTGCTCGCCCCCTATCCAGAAGTGTTTGAAGACTTATGGACAGTGTCACTTCAAGTATCAAAACTCACGATGCAAGGTGACATTCCTCACCTTCCCAGAGTGTTACCCTGGTACCCATTTCTGCCAGTGGCTGGGTTGACTGTGGGGGTATTTTTTTAATGATCATGAGTACAATTCAAACTGCTTCCAGCGGGAACCGAACACGTGTTGTCCGAACATCGGTAGCCCAGCCAGGTGGTTTTCCCAAGGCTAGCGAGGCCCCCATAGAGTATATAAAACAGTAATATCATGTGGCATCAGTACTGAAATCGGTTCATTTTAAAATTGTTATTACAATCAGAAGAACAATAAGAAAAATAACCTCTAAGGAGATTAAATCTGTTATACAAATGACAATAAACAGCCTGAGAGACGATTAGAAATGAAGAACTGAGAAAAAAATCTAGGAATACCCTCTGCCATGGAATATATAAAGAAACAAGAGATAAAATGGTTTGGCCACGTGACAAGGCAGAGTGATCAAAACACAACACAATGAGCCCTCAATAAATGTTGCGTGAACATCAGACCCAAGGAACAACCAAGAAAAAGATGGATTGATGGAATATTAGAAGCACTAGGAAATATAACAGCTGCAGAGGAGAAGAGCAAAAGATTACAAATTACATTTCCCCTCGACGGTGAAAGGGAAATGAGGAAGGAAAGAAGAAGAATTAGATGAACTATCTATAGATGAACTATCTACACAATATGCTGCAGTAAATGTTCCATTTCTTTGCAGATTCATGATTTTTTTAACAGGTCAACATTTTACTTATTGGTTCAGTTACCTATGTCCTCTTACATGTTCCTAGCAGTAGTCAGTTCTTGTTCTCTAACATCGTTCATTTGCTTATATTTCTTGTCGACCAACCAATCAGAATGACTTCCTTCCCTCTCGCATCCAATAGCTTTTCGCCATGTCACCCACTCACTTCTCCTGTTTACTACTATTATCAGTCACGACAATCTGGTCTTTTCGTCTGAGTAATTCTACCATGACTCTCCCGTGACTCCCCTGACTGTCCTTCATCTTATGATTTCCCCACTCTCTTCAACCCCCTGTTATAAAAGTAGGTAACAAGTAGGTATGTAATGCCTAGGACAGGGACTGAATGACACAGTTTAGAAAGTAACTGAAACTGTGAATAAAATGTAAAATAAAAAAAAGTTTATTTACATAGAAATGCAACATTTGTTGTAACACAAAGTACAGATCTGTGTTCAGCAGCAATGTTGACATGAACATATTTCAGTACTGATACAATATTCTAGGAATGTTCTATACAGAATTTCAATGTTGTGGTCAGACCAACGAAACAACCACATTCAAAGGATATCATTTTCTGGATAAATAATCCTGTATATATCAGTAATAATTAGGAGCCGCGATAGCTCAGTGGTTAGTGAACTGGACTACAACGGACAAGAGGTAGGGTTCGATCCCAACTGACGGCTTCCGGTTCACCAAGCCTTTAATGGATACCGGATTTTTTTCTGGGACAGTAAAGCGGCACGGGCGTAATACCAACCACATTACACCAAAAATCATGTGCTGAAGGTCTGTAAAATTTATGGCCACTAACACCATATTCCCTATGCGCCACTTGGCGTGACAGGGGTACTTTACTTTTTTTTTTTTTTTATATCAGTAATAATTATTTTTAAAAGTTCAGAATATGTAAAACAACATTATGCTCATGTTATATAAATATTTTATTTTATAAAAAAAAAACTTACTTACATTATCATTCTTTTTAAAATTGCACCATAAGGGAAGTACCCTGAAGTAAAAAAACCCCACTGTTTTGTGGGAGAGGCTTTTTAGTCAAAGGCTAGCGGAGCCAATCGTAAACAAACCAACGGAAGGCAACAGAAAACCACCGTCATAATTTGTTTGTACAATCATGAATCGTCAAGCTAAGAAGAGTAATGAAAATGTTCTGAAATGGGCCAAAGCAAAAAGAGAGCTAATTTCCAATATTTGAATGAAACAATCATAATTTTTTGGCCATGTAATGAGAAATGAACAGCTGGAATATATTGTGACAACTGGAAAAATCAAAGGATGAAGAGATAAAGGTAAGCAAAAAGAAAAGATAGCAGACAGCTTAAGAGAATAGCTTGGCAGAAGGTCAACAGAAATGATAAATCACTGTCGAGATCGAAAGTTGTGGAGAGACATGATCACCTATGCCAACAGGCATGGTACTTGATGATGATGACCAATAAGGGAAATATTTTTTTTTATTTTACAAATCCATAAAAGCGTAACAAATGTTTCTTCTTAAAACTACATCCGACAATACGGAAAGAACTACTGAAGATAAAATAAAAATAATTTATTACCTTCTTAAATTTCTTAAAATTCTTTTCTCCTTGAACATTTGGTCGTCCAGCGGCAGATATGACTTTAGATATTACAGATCTTGAAATGAGGTCAGTTACTTGGACCTCACACAAGTTTCTGAGTGGTTTTCCATCACCATCTCGCAGCAACTGAACAGAAGAAAGTTTTTAATGTCACACTGTGAGCAACAGATACATTTATTCATTTTCTGTATTAGTAATATTAGCCTATAGAAACATTTATTCATTTTCTGTATTAGTAATATTAGCCTATAGAAACATTTATTGATTTTCTGTATTAGTAATATTAGCCTATAGATACATTTATTGATTTTCTGTATTAGTAATATTATCCTATAGAAACATTTATTTATTTTCCGTATTAGTAATATTAGCCTATAGAAACAAATATTTATTTTCCGCATTAGTAATATTAGCCTATAGAAACAAATATTTATTTTCTGTATTAGTAATATTAGTCTATAGAAACAAATATTTATTTTCTGTATTAGTAATATTAGCCTATAGAAACAAATATTTATTTTCCGTATTAGTAATATTAGCCTATAGAAACAAATATTTATTTTCTGTATTAGTAATATTAGTCTATAGAAACAAATATTTATTTTCTGTATTAGTAATATTAGCCTATAGAAACAAATATTTATTTTCTGTATTAGTAATATTAGCCTATAGAAACATTTAATCATTTTCTGAATTAGTAATATTAGCCTATAGAAACAAATATTTATTTTCCGTATTAGTAATAATATTAGCCTATAACTTGGGGTGGACCCCTTCGTGGCATGTGGCCCAGCATTCCACCTGCCTGGGGAGACTCCACAGACAGAGCATTATAATTAGAGTCATTCAAAATAGGTACAACCAGCATATGCCACTGTACACTGGACAATATGACTACAAAACATGTTCTACAGGATTGCCCCCAGTACACAGACCTGAGAAGAGCAATGTGGTCCACACCCACCTCCCTGGAAGAGAAACTATATGGGGCAATCGAATCACTTAAACAGACAGCTGACTTCATAAGAGAGTCTGGAACCTACTCTGATTAAGTCTTGATCGCAGAAAGAGAGAGATATTAGCCTATAGAAACAATTATTCATTTTCTGTGTTAGTAATATTAGCCTATAGAAACATTTATTAATTTTCTGTATTAGTAATATTATTTATTCATATTATATTATTGTAATATGATATTCATTCATATGAAAGAAACAATTATGCATTCATATTCTGTATTAGTAATATTAGGTTACAGTAATAATAATTCATTTTGTATAGAAGCAACTATTCACTTTCTGCATTAGTTAATATCAGCTTATAGAAACAATGACTACCACTAAATGTGTACAAGTTTTTTAAAGAATGTGTAGCAGTAAAATATATATAATTTTTGTGTACAATTGTTCTGCTTGGGAGAGCGGATGTCCGAATCGATAAATTGTCATAGTCCAAACCAAGAAAATACAGGTTCAAATCATGGTGGGGTCCAAAGTTTTTTCTATCAGGGGTGAAATAGAAACTCAGCCCTGAACACCTTGTGGCGACTGCACTGGGCAGACAACCTTTACTCTCCGTGTAGCAGTTGGGTGAGATTATGTAACAATAAGTGAACGAGAGGGGAGTCACGAGAATTGAGAATAGTGAACTGTAGACAAAAATATGATAGTCCCGTGTATGGGTGAGCGTCAGTCAGGGAAAGGACAAAGAATGTAACAAAAGTTGATATTGGCTGAAGGAGAGAGTTATACTTAAAAATACACAAAGACAATTTTAGTTTAGGTAGAGAATATTACTCAGGATGGACGTATTGAGAGCCGATCTGTGAGGCGGTAGCCAATACAGGCTTACCAAACTCCTTTATTTTTTAAAATGGACTTAGACAGTTGGGCCGAGAACGTTACTCAGGACGGGCGTTTTGAGAGCCGATCTGTGAGGCGGTAGCCAATACAGGCTTACCAAACTCCTTTATTTTTTAAAATGGACTTAGACAGTTGGGCAGAGAACGTTACTCAGGACGGAAGATAGTTAGAGAGATGTTTAAACGGTACTTAGATGCAAGTAGACTTAGAGAGCGAACCATTAATTAGTTCATGATAGAAGGGAGGTAGTGTTGAACCTCCACTGTGTTAGGTTAGTATTCAGTAAGTTATAGCAAACAAGTAGAGAACCAGTGAACAGGGTAGTAGTCGGCCAGTATACAAGTACAGAGCATGTAAGCTTCAAGAGTGTATTTGTGCTGGATGCGTGAGGAGACCTTAACATGATCATGAAGAAGGTTTATTGTGACTGACATAATGTTGCTAATGATTGTGAGCAGGAAAGAACTGTTATTATGGCTGACAGTATATTGATAATGATTGTGAGCAGCCAAGAACTGTTATTATGGCTGACAGTATGTTGATAATGATTGTAAGCTGCCAAGAACTATTTAATGTGGCTGATGAACTATGAACTGTACTGTAGTAATGGCAGTGGTTTTTCATTAATAAACAGTGAGTACCTTTTTATGTGGCGTTTGCCTTCAGTCATTTTATTCCATCAGTGGCACAGTGTATAAGTGGACTAGTGACGAACGAACGCTGGAGCAAAGTTAGGTCAGGGTCTCAAACTTGATGAGACCAGAACGTCAAAGAACCAACACGAAGTACTATCATTTTTACGATTCATGGAGAGACACAAATGTGTGTTTCTGTCAGTTTGCGGAGCAGACATTTCTTACACCACGAGCCAGTGGTCGCACGAGGGTAATAACCAAAACAAATAAACATTACAAAAACAAATAACACCAGTGCTGAAACTAAGAATAGCAAAATGTTATATCTTCTCAACATTCCTGTATGGTGCAGAAATATGGGCATTAGACATGAAAACAGAAGAGAAAAATCAAAGCCGTGAACTTATTGAAGAATTGGAGGGAAAGAAAAGAAAACAAACAATGAAATCTTAAAACAACTAAAAATGAAAAGAGAACTACTAAACACACTTCAAATAAGACAAATGAGATTTTTGGGGCATGTTAAAAGACACAGCAGCCTACAAAAAGTAATTTTGGATGGGTAAATACAAAGTAAAAGAGGCACAGGCAGACCAAGACTAACATGGACAAGTAACATCAAAAGATGGACACTAGCTACAGCAATGACAACACCAAAACTGCTAGCTGCAGTATAGACTAACACCAAAAACCATTAGCTACAGTAATGACCAACACAGACAGTCATTGGCTACAGTAATGACAACACCAAAACCATTAGCTAAAGTACTGACCATAACAGATAATCATTGGCTATAGTAATGACCAACACTAAAAATGCTAGCTGCAGTAATAACCAACAACAACTGTTAGCTATAGTAATGACCAACACTGACAAACATTGGCTACGCTAATAATCAAAATCAACACCCATTACTTACACTAACAACCAAAAAAAAGCATTATCCATACAGAAAAGACACTAGCCACCACAACACAACAAATACCTCCATATCTGGTTTGGCATCGTCACCAACATCCTGAGCAACATCATGTTCATTGTTTAGGTTTGACTTAGCTGCCCTCATATCCAACCATTCATTGTTAGAGTCAGCAGCGAGATGTGATGATTTCTTAGGACATTGGTGATCACTGATATTTATGGCATTGCAATCTTGATTCTGTTTGGTTTGACCACAAAATTGTGAAACAAAATCTGGACCATGAGAGTCTTCCTCACTAACATTTGCCAAAGCATCAGATGTGTGATCATCATGAATGTCAGTACTCAAAAGGAACACGTCAGAGTCTGGGAAATTATTTTGCTTTCTTCCTCCTTTATCATCTGTCTTTCTTCGTTTATTATTGCTAACTTCAATATCATCATCAAACAGGTCTACAGGTTTACGCTTTGGCATGCGGGAGCTTTCTTTTCCTGAGTCATCACCTGAATCATAAACCCGTGGTTTGCTTCTTAGCACGTTCCGCGCGTAGGCAAACACATTATCAGTCTCATCGTCATCATCACTCATTGTTTTCTTGTTCATATCAGATTGTAGTTTGGTCTTCTGCAAGAGAGCAAATGTGCTAACTGTCTCATTATTATCTTCATCACTGATTCTTCTCTTGCTCTTCTCAGAATCATTATCTTTTCTTGTACCACAAGTATCTCCAATTTGAGAACCTTTGTTATAATAATCCAGTGTCTTTTGTTCATGCCTCAATAAATCCTCTACTGGCTGTACAAGAGCTGGCGTTGCTATGTCTGATATCCTCGGAGCTGAGAGGGTGGAAAATGAATTGCTTGATCCTTGCTGTAATTGATTGAACTCTTTACTATTAACCCCTTGCTTTGATTGGCTGACTTCTTTACTGTTAACCCCTTGCTTTGATTGGTTAACCTCTTTACTGTTAACCCCTTGCTTTGGTTGGCTGACTTCTTTACTGTTAACCCCTTGCTGTGATTGGCTGACCTCTTTACTGTTAACCCCTTGCTTTGATTGGCTGACCTCTTTACTGTTAACCCCTTGCTTTGATTGGTTGACCTCTTTACTGTTAACCCCTTGCTGTGATTGGCTGACGTCTTCACTGAGCAGCCTATGCATTGACTCTTTGACTTCAGATGAACTTCCTGTAATTTCTGCCTTTTTTACCTCCAAATGATCCTCAACTGGTTCAGATTTCACTGTTTGCTTACTTTCAGGCTGTGACAGTTTCTCAGGTTTTATTATCTTCCCAAATGGTTTCACATTTTCTTTTAAGGAAATGTTCTGGCTTTGCATTTCTGTGACATCTCTGAAAAGTAAAAAAAACATTATCAACTTTGGCAATTTAGAAAAAAAAAAATTTCTGACAATTATCTAACAAATACTAAGATATTGTAACATATTACTATGAATACTGAATTTTAAATAAAATTAAATACAATATACTTTAAAATTCTTCATTTATTAATCACCAGTAACTTGCATTTGTTGACTTGGCCATTGACCCATTAAGTTTAAAGAATGTTAACTCTTTCTGTACATTTCGTCGCACTGTGCACCATGCCGATTTTGGCTGCATACATTTTGCCATATTGTGCGCAACTCTCAATTTGATTAGTGTGAATCGTCATCAAACCATACTCTTTTTACATGTCTTGTATCATCGTGGTATTGGTGAAATCTAATTCCTTGTTCAATTATCATAAAATTTTTATATATTATATGTTATTTATTATGTTATATATTAGATAAGTATAAATATGTAGATTGATTCTTAAAACAGTGAGAAATTTTGTCTCTGAAATCTCTTCCATTGCATCAATAAAAAGCTTCCGTACGGAAAGAGTTAAAAGTATGTATTTCCACATTTCAAAAATATTAAAAGTATGTATCCACATTTCAAGAATGTTAAGTATATATATATATATATATATATATATATATATATATATATATATATACAGTCGAACCTGGTCTTAGGACCACCTGTTTAAAGCGTTTCCCTGGTTATAGGACCGGGTCTACAATTTCCCCGAGTTTTTTACTATATGCTAACACTGATTACGGCGCTCACCGTATGACGCGACCAGAGACCAGGCTAATTAACCGCCGCCAATGTTATTTATCCCGTTTATGACGACCAGCCAGTCCTTCGTCTCGCTGGGAGCTATAAACGATCGACACAGGTGTCTACAGGTGTTGATGTTTTCCCGTATTTAGTGAGTCCCAGATTACAGTGGGACGTGTTACGTTTATCAGTCAATACTGGTGCAGACACAGATCTATGATTCGTGAAGTGACATCACTTCGCGGTTCCGTCTAGACCAGAGTAGACCATTGCGTGGCCCGTATAAATTACAGGAATTAACTAGAGAATTAGTCATTGCCCGCTTAGAGTGTATTCATGTACATGTACAGTATCTCAGTGAATTATTTTTGTGGATTTTAAAAGTGTTACACACAATATAGGAAATGGCCAGTGTCAAAAGTGTAAAACCAAAAGCATTAACGCTGGAAGAACGAATATCAGTGATTCGACAAAATCAGCAAGGTAAAAGTTCGCGATTATTGGCAGAACAGTTTGGAGTGGGAAAGACACAGATTTTACGTATGTTAAAGAGAAAAGCCGAGTATATGAATGACTTTGAAAATAATGCACCAAGTATGAAAAGAAGGAATAGCAGGAAAACGGGAAATGAAGACATAAATACACTTTGTTGGAAATGGTGTCAATCAGCACTTGCACGAAAAATTCCGTTATCTGGGCCGATGATCAAAGAACGAGCTTTACAGTTTGCAAAAGAATTGGAAAACTCAGTCTTTAAAGCATCGAACGGCTGGTTAGAGGCCTTCATTAAAAGACACAATCTTGTGTTTGGTAAGCAATGTGGCGAAGTCGGTGATTCAGATATGAGTGCTGCGGCTGACTGGACTTCTAAATTATCCGAGATATGCTATGGTTACGCTGCTCAAGACATTTTTAATTTAGATGAAACCGGGTTATTTTTCAAAGCGACTACGGACAAAACATTTTTTGTCAAAGGAGAAAAATGCGCTGGGGGTAAAAAAAGCAAAGAGCGAATAACAGTGATGCTATGCACTAACATGTTGGGGGAACGAGAACCGGCTTTAGTGATTGGGAAAGCAGCTAACCCTAGGATTTTTAAAAACATCAACATAAACACACTGCCAGTGATTTACTGAAACAACAAAAAGGCATGGATGACTGCAGCTATATTTGAAGATTGGCTGAAAAGTTTTGACCGTAAGATGCAGAAAAAAAAGCGCCACATTATTTTATTTGTTGACAACGCTACCTGTCATCCCAAGATCGAACTACAGAATGTTAAGCTGCAGTTTCTGCCACCCAACACAACTGCATTAGTTCAACCCCTAGACCAGGGTGTCATTCAGACATTTAAATTAAAGTTTAGACAAAAACAGCTTCTACATCTTATCACAGTCATGGAATCAAACAAGGATGCTTTCGGAACCGAACTCATGAAACAGGTCAATTTACTGGATGTAGTCTACTGGATTGCTGCAGCATGGAAAGAAGTGGACAACTTAACCATCCTTAAGTGTTTCTGTAAAGCAGGTTTTCATTGTCCTGCTGAAACACACGCATATTCTCTGACGCACATGGAATCTGCATCAAAGACCGACGTGCAAATTGTTTCTACTGCAATTTCTACTGCTTTGGATAACCTTTCAAAAGAATTGTTTGGATACCAATTGACAGACATCTCCATGATTGATTCAGGGCTCCAAACTTGCAACACAATAGAAACAAACTGGGATCTTCCTGCCACTGCAATTTTAGCTGCTGAGGATGTGAATAGTGAATCAGACAACGAACAAGATTCTACTGACATTGAGAAAACATACACTATCGCAGATGCACATAATGCTTTGGAGCTTCTGCGCACCTATTCAATAACAAACGGGAGATCTGACATACTAGACGTTATCATGGACTTGAGAGAAAAATTGAACTTATCGTTTATTTCATCTGTCAAACAACATCTGTGGAATCTGTGTATGTGTGTTTTATTTTTGTGTGTTTAACTATCGTGTTTTATGAAAAGTGTCCAACCAGTGGCTATTGTAGACCGACATGTGCACTATGTTCTACTCATGGATTACGCTGATTTGCAGGTTAGTTTTCATAGTGCTTAGGATAAAATTTTTTTTATCGCTCTATTTATTATGTGAAACCTGTGAGACAGGACCACCTGTCCTATGGGACCAGTTTTTGAAAGTCCCGTGAATGGTCGCCTTAGACAGGTTCGACTGTATATATATATATATATATATATATATATATATATATATATATATATATATATATATATATATATATATCCACATTTCAAGAATGTTAAAAGTATATATATATATATATATCCACATTTAAAGAATGTTAAAAATATGTATCGACATTTCAAGGCTTTTATAAATATAAGTACATAAATTTGAGAGAATATTTCTTAAAATAAACAGAAAAAAGCTGGAGTTATCAGTTACTGGATGCTGTGGGACATGCTGAGTAGGTGATCTGAGCTGAGCACATATGGTACATGTTTGAAGTAGAAATGATGATTACCCACAAATAACTCAAACTCAATAACTCAAGACACTATCAAGTCAATCTAACCCCAATAAATGGGTACCTGGCTCAATTAGCTGGGGAAGGTAAATAACAGCAAGAAAGAGCACTGGCCCCCGTCATCCCCAAATGCTGTGACCTAATACTTCCCTTCTTTATGACATTAAAATATATTATAGAACACCCTTTACACAGAAATAACTAACTCACATTTTTCCTGGTTTAATATCTACAAGCCGAACACTGTGAGCTATCTCCACTTCTGTTGAATGACTAAGGCTCTGGCTGGCCATGTATGACAGCATATCTGGAGCTATGGTGGAAAAGTTTTATAGAATTAACACTCATCTCTAAAATTACATTACATAATTTATACCAGCTGAGATAAAATTATTATATTCTAACACAAGGATCTGCTTACAGCCATGAAGTACAATTGGCTTTAATTATTTTAAGTCTTCTGCTTGTTCTTGTTCACTGTCTGTTTTGTAATGTCTACAAGGAAATCCAGTTTTGAACATATTTTGTTTCTGAGTTCTTTTTCCGGGGCCTCCAAACAGCTTAGTTTTGATGTGATTATCTATGGGTAAATATTCAGTCTATTACGGGCTAAATATGTATTTCTTCTATATAAAATTCTATCATAACTTTCTTATATCCTATTATTATTATATTCTATTATATTATCAAATTCAAATAAGACAAATGAGATTTTTGGGGCATGTTAAAAGACACAACAGCCTACTAAAAGTAATCTTGGAAGGGAAAATACAAGGTAAAAGAGGAGAGGCAGACCAAGACTAACATGGATGAGTAACAACAAAAGATGGACAAGTCAGCCTATGACAACCTGCACCATCAAAGCAAGAGACAGTGGAATGACGCTCCATGTTAGTCAATCTTTGATGCAGAGACGGCACTCAATGATGATGATTAGATTATCATCATTCTATCATATATATATATATATATATATATTTTTTTTTGGATGAAGTGCATGGGCATTTACAGCATGCTTGGCAGGTAGAATAGTCAAAGAAGACAGTGGTGCATACGTTATGACCATGAGTTATATGACGATGGAGGTGATGGCAGTGACCAGGGCATTCATCTGTTTAGAGTCATAAGACTACACCCACGCCAGCATGCTAAGTGAATTGATGAGCATGATAAAAAAAAGTAGAGGCCGGCTTTGTATGCATGCAATGGGTGGAGTCATTGCAGAAGTCAAAAATATGTAAGGTCACCTTTGTCTATGTCCCTGGACATGTTGGAGTAAGGGGAATTGAAAGAGTGGACAGGTTGGCTAGCTGTAGTCATTGAAGATTGAATGGATTGGGCGGACATCATCAATGCCCTCCAAGATGTGAGAAGGGCACAGGACTTCGACAACCATGAGCCCACGTCACTACTTCTGATGAAAGAGATGAGAGTTAACATGGGCAGAAATGTGAAACTTAGTGGGTGTATCAGAAGACTTATCAACCAACACAGAACTGGAGCCACCAGTCGCTGGACACTGCAGGACTTGGTGAGGAGGAGATCTGAACACTTATGGACATGCTCGGAGTGCAATGATCATGACACTCAAATAACTAAATAAATATATATATATATATATATATATATATATATATATATATATATATACAGTCGAACCTGTCTAAGGCGACCATTCACGGGACTTTCAAAAACTGGTCCCATAGGACAGGTGGTCCTGCCTCACAGGTTTCACATAATAAATAGAGCGATAAAAAAAATTTTATCCTAAGCACTATGAAAACTAACCTGCAAATCAGCGTAATCCATGAGTAGAACATAGTGCACATGTCGGTCTACAATAGCCACTGGTTGGACACTTTTCATAAAACACGATAGTTAAACACACAAAAATAAAACACACATACACAGATTCCACTTATACTGTACATGTATCACTTTTGACTTGAAAAAAAATCCAATATGGTAGTCTGTTGTTTGACAGATGAAATAAACGATAAGTTCAATTTTTCTCTCAAGTCCATGATAACGTCTAGTATGTCAGATCTCCCGTTTGTTATTGAATAGGTGCGCAGAAGCTCCAAAGCATTATGTGCATCTGCGATAGTGTATGTTTTCTCAATGTCAGTAGAATCTTGTTCGTTGTCTGATTCACTATTCACATCCTCAGCAGCTAAAATTGCAGTGGCAGGAAGATCCCAGTTTGTTTCTATTGTGTTGCAAGTTTGGAGCCCTGAATCAATCATGGAGATGTCTGTCAATTGGTATCCAAACAATTCTTTTGAAAGGTTATCCAAAGCAGTAGAAATTGCAGTAGAAACAATTTGCACGTCGGTCTTTGATGCAGATTCCATGTGCGTCAGAGAATATGCGTGTGTTTCAGCAGGACAATGAAAACCTGCTTTACAGAAACACTTAAGGATGGTTGAGTTGTCCACTTCTTTCCATGCTGCAGCAATCCAGTAGACTACATCCAGTAAATTGACCTGTTTCATGAGTTCGGTTCCGGAAGCATCCTTGTTTGATTCCATGACTGTGATAAGATGTAGAAGCTGTTTTTGTCTAAACTTTAATTTAAATGTCTGAATGACACCCTGGTCTAGGGGTTGAACTAATGCAGTTGTGTTGGGTGGCAGAAACTGCAGCTTAACATTCTGTAGTTCGATCTTGGGATGACAGGTAGCGTTGTCAACAAATAAAATAATGTGGCGCTTTTTTTTCTGCATCTTACGGTCAAAACTTTTCAGCCAATCTTCAAATATAGCTGCAGTCATCCATGCCTTTTTGTTGTTTCAGTAAATCACTGGCAGTGTGTTTATGTTGATGTTTTTAAAAATCCTAGGGTTAGCTGCTTTCCCAATCACTAAAGCCGGTTCTCGTTCCCCCATCATGTTAGTGCATAGCATCACTGTTATTCGCTCTTTGCTTTTTTTACCCCCAGCGCATTTTTCTCCTTTGACAAAAAATGTTTTGTCCGTAGTCGCTTTGAAAAATAACCCGGTTTCATCTAAATTAAAAATGTCTTGAGCAGCGTAACCATAGCATATCTCGGATAATTTAGAAGTCCAGTCAGCCGCAGCACTCATATCTGAATCACCGACTTCGCCACATTGCTTACCAAACACAAGATTGTGTCTTTTAATGAAGGCCTCTAACCAGCCGTTCGATGCCTTAAAGACTGAGTTTTCCAATTCTTTTGCAAACTGTAAAGCTCGTTCTTTGATCATCGGCCCAGATAACGGAATTTTTCGTGCAAGTGCTGATTGACACCATTTCCAACAAAGTGTATTTATGTCTTCATTTCCCGTTTTCCTGCTATTCCTTCTTTTCATACTTGGTGCATTATTTTCAAAGTCATTCATATACTCGGCTTTTCTCTTTAACGTACGTAAAATCTGTGTCTTTCCCACTCCAAACTGTTCTGCCAATAATCGCGAACTTTTACCTTGCTGATTTTGTCGAATCACTGATATTCGTTCTTCCAGCGTTAATGCTTTTGGTTTTACACTTTTGACACTGGCCATTTCCTATATTGTGTGTAACACTTTTAAAATCCACAAAAATAATTCACTGAGATACTGTACATGTACATGAATGCACTCTAAGCGGGCAATGACTAATTCTTTAGTTAATTCCTGTAATTTATACGGGCCACGCAATGGTCTACTCTGGTCTAGACGGAACCGCGAAGTGATGTCACTTCACGAATCATAGATCTGTGTCTGCACCAGTATTGACTGATAAACGTAACACGTCCCACTGTAATCTGGGACTCACTAAATACGGGAAAACATCAACACCTGTAGACACCTGTGTCGATCGTTTATAGCTCCCAGCGAGACGAAGGACTGGCTGGTCGTCGTAAACGGGATAAATAACATTGGCGGCGGTTAATTAGCCTGGTCTCTGGTCGCGTCATACGGTGAGCGCCGTAATCAGTGTTAGCATATAGTAAAAAACTCGGGGAAATTGTAGACCCGGTCCTATAACCAGGGAAACGCTTTAAACAGGTGGTCCTAAGACCAGGTTCGACTGTATATATATATATATATATATATATATATATATATATATATATATATACATATATAATCATCTTAATGATAATCAATCGTATATCCCTAACCAAACGATAGATAAGAAAAGAGAGATAATAAAGTTTTTTATCTTGTTCTTGAATCTGCAGCTCTGGTGTGACCTCGATCTTCATGTTAATCAAGATTGATGTTGCCTAAATTCAGGAAAGCTACAAAGAGAATGGTGGGTGGACTTGTGAATCTATTGTTTCACATTGCACGATTTTCTGAGAAAGAAATCAGAATTTTTATGGACCATTGTGCGATGAAGATAATCCGATGACTAACAGATACAACAGAAAGTATTGTAGGAAAAAAATTACCCCAAAAATCATGTGCTGAAGGTCTGTAAAATTTATGGTCACTAACACCTATTCCCTATACACCACTTGGCATGACGGTGGCTCTTTACTTTTTACTTATTGTAGGAAAAAACAACCAATAGAAATGGGGTCTAAAAAAAAAAACTGAAACGGATAGGACAGACCTTAAGGATGCAACATAACAATAAAATTAGACATTCTCATGGCTGGAATGTCAAAGCATTGTCAGTTCAAAAAAATTGTCTTATCTGGAAATGGAACCTAGACCATTCTGATCAATATCCAGTGAACTACCCACTTAGCCACAGAGTACAAAAAGTACTGTTATCAATATTTTGATGCATACTACCTATGTTATCAAATATCCCGACATCAACATTCTTTAATACAAACCTACAGCTAGAGCTATAAAGCCTTTTATTGTTATTTTTCACTTGGCACTTGTAATACAGTCACTTACTTATGGAAGACTTAGCATTGCAAAAGTCAACTGTATTGCAAGTAAGAATGGCCCATCCAATTTCAGGATCTGTCACCATTCGAAGATTTTTCCTAAGTTAAAAAAAAGAAACATAAAACAAATAGTAAATCTACAAAAATGTAAATAAAAAAGAAAACAACTGTTACCAACTTTAAATTTATAAAAGAAAAGTTTAAAAACTTTGAATAAATCAAAATGTTTAAAACTCCTAGCATTAGTAAATTTGTTAGCTACCTTTGCACTCAGGAGAGTGCTAATGACTCCACCAGCATACAAATTGTCTACTTTAACTCTTTTTTTTTATTGTTATGGCTTTTTCCCATGTCCAAGGTGTGCTTATGGTTTTCTATGAGGCTTGAGAAGAAAGGCTGCATGCTCACTGCAGTTAAAATGAGGTGGTCAGGTCAAAGTTTTTAACTGAACTCTAATAGAAAAAAAAATTATACCTTAGCCAGTGTCAAGGGAGATACCTTGCTAGTGTTAAGGGAGATATCTGGCTGGTGTCAAGGGAGGTAGCTAGCTAGTGTCAAGGGAGATGCCTAGCCGGTGTCAAGGGAGATACCTAGCAGGTGTCAAGGGAGATACCTAGCTAGTGTCAAGGGAATTAGCTAGCTAGTGACAAGGGAGATACCTAGCCAGTGTCAAGGGAGATATCTAGCTAGTGTCAAGGGAGATACCTAGCTAGCGTCAAGGGAGATACCTAGCTAGTGTCAAGGGAGATACCTAGCTAGTGTCAAGGGAGATACCTAGCTAGCGTCAAGGGAGATACCTAGCTAGTATCATGGGAGATACCTAGCTAGTGTCAAGGGAGATACCTAGCCAGTGTCAAGGGAGATACCTAGTCAGTGTCAATTAAAAAACCTAGCCAGTGTCAAGGGAGATACCTAGCTAGTGTCAAGGGAGATACCTAGTCAGTGTCAAGGGAGATACCTAGCCAGTGTCAAGGGAGATACCTAGCCAGTGTCAAGGGAGGTAACTAGCTAGTGTCAAGGGAGATACCTAGTTGGTGTTAAGGGAGATACCTAGCCAGTGTCAAGGGAGATACCTAGTCTGTGTCAAGGGAGATACCTAGCTAGTGTCAAGGGAATTACCTAGCTAGTGTCAAGGGATTTACTTAGCCAGTGACAAGGGAGATACCTAGCCAGTGTCAAGGGAGATATCTAACTAGTGTCAAGGGAGATACCTAGCCAGTGTCAAGGGAGATACCTAGCCAGTGTCAAGAGAGATACCTAGCTAGTGTCAAGGGAGATACCTAGTCAGTGTCAAGGGAGATATCTAGCCAGTGTCAAGGGAGATACCTAGTCAGTGTCAAGGGAGACACCTAGTCAGTGTCAAGGGAGATACCTAGTCAGTGTCAAGGGAGATACCTAGCTACTGTCAAGGGAGAAACCTAGCTAGTGTCAAGGGAGATACCTAGCCAGTGTCAAGGGAGATACCTAGCCAGTGTCAAGAGAGATACCTAGCTAGTGTCAAGGGAGATACCTAGTCAGTGTCAAGGGAGATATCTAGCCAGTGTCAAGGGAGATACCTAGTCAGTGTCAAGGGAGACACCTAGTCAGTGTCAAGGGAGATACCTAGTCAGTGTCAAGGGAGATACCTAGTCAGTGTCAAGGGAGATATCTAGCCAGTGTCAAGGGAGATACCTAGCTAGTGTTAAGGGAGAAGCAAAGTTATAGTTGTTGCTTTTCTGGTAGCTTCAGACATTGCCATTTGTTGCTGTTGTAGGAGGCAAAGGGATGCAACATAGCTGAAGTTGCTGATGACTCATAACTGATAGCTTGTGCCATGATAGGTGAATCAGAACTATGCAGACCCTACTCTACCTCTTCTTAGTGCCTCTAGTAACAGACTAACCAGTCTTGTCTGGCCAATTGAGTAGGGAATGAGAGGGAAGGCAAACTGGTATTTAAAAATGTGCTGAAGTTAAATGTGTTGGGTCAAAAGGTGCAAATATTAGTTTATACTGCAAAAAGCAACACAACGCATTTTCACCAGCTTTTACCTCTGACGAAGTCCCTAGCAACAAAGAAGTGAATTTTGCGTGTTAATCCATTTTTCCCTGGCAGCATTGTGCACAGGGGTCTCTCACCACACAGGCAGATAACTCTGTCTTCAGAGATACTCATATTTTTTCCGTCCATGAGTAATTGACGTTTCAAGCAGGGCCTCATTGCTGAGACCAGGGCAAGTTGCCGCAGAGAGAAATCATAAATAAAAATCCCAACTAGCCGGGATTTGAACCCACAACATCTCTATCTCAAGGCCGGCGTCTTGCCTCGAGACTAACCAGTCCCCCACACAACGCATTTAACGTCCTTTTAAGGGCAGAGAATGAAGAGGGATGACTTGCAAAAGGTTTCAGTAAACTAAAACTACCCAGGACAGCAACTATTCCTTTAGTCATTGGGTGAACGCTTGAAAGAGAGTGCTGTTTGTACAGTTTCCGTGATGTTGTTACTCTATTATACTGTGAGTCTGCCTTAAGTTCTGAATGCTTCCCTTATTTTTACCATACACCTTGTATGTTATAATATCACATGGTCTTCTCTCCAAGTTGGTAAACAACTTTATTCGTTGTCTCTGTATGTACTTCAAGGTTGGTTCTACATCAATTTGTTTCTCCTCAAGTCTCATTTCTAATTTTGTCTCTTCTGGTCTGTTCAGCTAGCTGTTCTACTTCATCTTATATTTCCTTTTTCATTCGTCAGCTTTTACCTCTGACGAAGTCCCTAGAGACTAGGAACTGAATTTTTGCGTGTTAATCCATTTTTCCCTGGCAGCAGTGTGCACAGGGGTCCCTCGCCGCACAGGCAGATAACTTCGACTTCGGAGATACTCATATTTTTTCCGCCCGTGAGTAATTGACGTTTCAAGCCGGGCGTGGTTGCCGCAGAGAGAAATCATAAATAATAATCCCACAACCTCTCTGTTTCAAGGCTGGCGTCTTGCCTTGAGACCAACCAGTCCCCCTTCATCTTATTTAAACGAAGACTAACGTCCACTTACAATTTACCATGAGTGACCATGTTTGATGCTGGTAGTGTAGTAATGAAATAAAGATGCCTTATTGTGATATTTAGGCTTTGTTTTTATACTGAAGGAAAGGAGAGATTTGTTCCAACATTTAGTTTGGAAAAATGAATATAAAATTGTATATAGCAGCTTTACTAAAACTAAGAGAGTACAAAATTATACAAATTTTTAAGCCACAGGCTTTCGTCAACATAACAAGATAAAAGACACTTGCAAGATGATTACATAGATACATTTCTACTTACCTTCAGTCAGAACTTTGTGAAGGCATCACCATGAGATCTAAAGAGGAAGCTTAAACCCCTGAGTGGTAATATATGGTTATTCTCTAAAGGTAAAGTACGAGACTTGAACCGAAATGTTCGGAGATTTCTGTATAGTGTCACCTCAAGCATCGAAACTCAAATGTGAGACGACATTCCTCACCTTCCCAGGGTAATACACTGGTACCCATTTCTGCCAACGGCTGGGTCGACCGTGGGGGAACCACGAGTACAATTCACACTGCTCCCAGCGGGAATCGAACACGGGTTGTCCAAACGTCGGTAGTCCAGTTGGGTGGTTTTCCCAACTAGGCTACCGAGGCCCCCTTTTCTCTACTGTCTTATGTTTAGTTCTCTGTTCAATTTACCATCTTCAGAGAATGCTGATCCTATATACGGGGCGTGTTCAAATGAAACCAGCTCGAGCTGCGTCAAGTGGACATAAAAGGAGGCATAATGTCACACCTGATATAATAAGCACACACCAATGTGCAATTGTGTATGTGTTCACTCTCTGTGTAGTGTTCATTGGTATTGCTGCAGACCATTGGAAAAATGGAACTGTGTAATACGGAATTCATCCAAGGTCGATCAGCAAACAGTGACTTTAAAGAGCCTGGTGTGAATATCATTAAAATGTGCTAAAGAGAGACACAAAACAACCTGCATGCAGCCATCAAGAATAAGAGATCCAACATGCTTTTGTGTGGTGTGATTCAGTTGCATGACAGTGCTTGTCCACATGTCATGAACATTGTGCAGGAAACGTTAGCAAGGAAATGGTGGGAAGTTCTGCAACACCCAGTCTACAGCCATGATCTGTCACCATGAGACTTTCAGTTGTTCGGACATTTAAAAAATATATAAAGGAACAATTCAACTCTGATGCAGACATCATGGCATCAGTGACAAAATGGTTCAATGAGCAACCAGTCATTTTTCTTGGATGGTATCCACCATCTACCCAAGCAGTGGGATGTGTGTCTAAATGTCTATGGTGACTTTCTCTAAAGAAACATGTCACCATGGGACTTTCAGTTGTTCGGACATTTAAAAAATATATAAAGGAACAATTCAACTCTGATGCAGACATCATGGCATCAGTGACAAAATGGTTCAATGAGCAACCAGTCATTTTTCTCAGATGGCACCCACCATCTACCCAAGCAGTGGGATGTGTGTCTAAATGTCTATGGTGACTTTCTCTAAAGAAACATGTCACCATGGGACTTTCAGTTGTTCGGACATTTAAAAAATATATAAAGGAACAATTCAACTCTGATGCAGACATCATGGCATCAGTGACAAAATGGTTCAATGAGCAACCAGTCATTTTTCTCAGATGGCACCCACCATCTACCCAAGCAGTGGGATGTGTGTCTAAATGTCTATGGTGACTTTCTCCAAAGAACCCTGGTGAGTACTTGCTTCATAACAATTGCTTTATTTAATTCTGCTACACCTGCTGCTGTACCTTTCATGTGTTTGTAATAAAGCCACTGGGACAGGCTTCATTAGAACACACCTCATAGTTACAACCTAGTAAAAGTAAAGTACTCCCATCATGCCAAGTGGTGTATAGGGAATATGGTGTTAGTGACCATCAATTTTACAGACCCACGGCACATGATTTTTGGTGTAATGTGGTAAGTATTACGCCCGTGCCGCTTTACTTTCCCAGAAAAAAATCCGGTACCCATTAAAAGTTACAATCTACTTCCATGCTTTATATCTTGATATCACCTGTTTATACCTTCTTTTTGCTATGGGTTAAATTTTCAACGCTGATTTGCTAATAATTACAACTGAGGCCACAAATTATCAGTTTAAAATTGAGACAAAGTATAACTTAATTAAATAACCTCTTGAGAACAGAAATGACAAGCTTCACAAATTTTTGACAAGATGGACTGAGTGTGGCCAGGATTTCTCGACTGACTGCTACAACGACTGTCTTGTTCTCTGTCATTGCCACTGCTTCCTCTTCGGTTCCATCCTCCAAAAGTATAGGCTGACCTCCAGCAGTGGACACAGCCAAGTTTGTCTTGTTAAACTGACAAAGAAATACGAATGTAAGCAACATGATAAAACATATTGACTGTACATAACAAAACTTTTACACATCAGAAAACATTCTTAAGTCCTTTCATGAATATATAATCATTGTTGGATGGGCCAAAGCACTTATTAAAGCTTATTTTTATTTTATTTTATTCTGGAAAGGATGTCTTTAACTTCATGTCACAGACTATAATATTTTGCATCTTTATACCTGACACATTAAATCTACTCATTGAATATCTTTGGGACAAGATATGCCTTTCCACTTTGGTCTCTATATCTTTCAGACAAGATATGCCTTTCCACTTTGGTCTCGATATCTTTGGGACAAGATATGCCTTTTCACTTTGGTCTTTATATCTTTCAGACAAGATATGCCTTTTCACTTTGGTCTTTATATCTTTCAGACAAGATATGCCTTTTCACTTTGGTCTCTATATCTTTCAGACAAGATATGTCTTTCCACTTTGGTCTCTATATCTTTCAGACAAGATATGTCTTTCCACTTTGGTCTCTATATCTTTGGGACAAGATATGCCTTTCCAGTTTGGCCTCGATATCTTTCAGACAATATATGCCTTTCCACTTTAGTCTCAATATCTTTAGGACAAGATATGCCTTTCCACTTTGGTCTCTATGTCTATGGGACAAGATATGCCTTTCCACTTTGGTCTCGATATCTTTCAGACAATATATGCCTTGGTTATGGAAGGCCTCGGTATCACTATCTATCTATCTATTGACCTTTCGAGCCGTAACCGGCCCATAGGGCGTAGACCAAGATACACCTTCTCCTATCTGAATTTTTTGTTCTAGCAGTTTTCTTTTAAAGATATTTTATCAAATCGCGCCATCTGTCTCTGTTCTGTGCAAGCAGTTCTATCTCATTGAGGGAGCCGATTCCTGCTGCTCTTGCCTCTCTCATCACTGCAAACTAATTAAAAACCATAAATGCTCAACTGCCCATTCCAGTGGAATCATCTGAATTTCTAACTCATCTCCCAAACAAAGAAAGGTAGCTGTAGTCCCCATCATAGCAGTCTCAGCACACACCAAACGACATAAGGCGAAACTGCACAGAAAGTGAACACAGCGAACTGTTCCTTGTCATACGATATCATCATTCACCGTAAACAATTGGAATATCGAAACATGATCAAAACGGATGAAACACACAGCTCACGGTGTGCACAGAGCACTTAACTCAGTAGCTCCTGCAACAAGGAACTGCCGGACTTGGAATATGAGGAAACTGCAACAAGGAACACTTTTCATACATAAGCTTCAATGGTTCCTGCCGCCTATCCACCATATTGACCAGAAGTCCACGTCCTCCTGAAAATGATGATCGCCATATATGGTGGATTAATTCATTCCAAACCTCCTTAGTCGCCTTGAATTTGAAGAAACACAATTTACATGATTCAACCCAGGATTTTCTTGTCCAGGGGCAAATGTTTTACTACTAGACCACCCAGACTCACTGTCTAAGCCTGTATTTTTTTGCCATAGCAATATATGCCTTTCCACATTGGTCTATATCTTTGGGACAAGATATGCCTAATCACTTTGGTTTCTATATCTTTGGGACAATATATACCTTTTCAGTTTGGTCTCCACATCTATGGTTGGCCTTGGGGTTACTGCATTTTCTTTTGGTGAGGCACAGCCCGTTCAACCTTACTATGTCTTCTAGGTTATATTAACCACATTTCCCATTCATATATTGTGATGAAAACTTCAATATTTTCAATGTAGTCTTCTTCTTTGGGATCAAATACACCTTTCCTCTTTTATCACCATATCTCAGGAACCAAACATGCTTTTCCTCTTTGATCTATACTCACCTGGGCTAGCTGAGAAGCTATTTCATGTACTTTTTTTTTAAGGTGGAGTCGAGTCATTTGTCAGCTTTGGTTTGCTTGAGAGTGACACCATCATAATCATCAGGTCACATGTCCTTTGCAGAATGTTGCATCACCACAGTCCATCTGAAAGAATCTCTGGCTACTAGCCAGATCCTCAACTTCTTCTGTTGTCATGTTCAAGGTCTCTTCAATTTCTTGAAACCACCTTCTTCTTGGTCAGCCTCTCATGTGTTGCTCAGGAACTATGCCTTCCTTTATTGTTCTTTCAAGTCCACTTAGTCTTTTGACATGGCTATAGTATTTTAATTTCCTCTGCAGAATAGTCTTTATCAACCAGTTCTTTTTAATGTTTAAATATTATAATGTCTTCATTGCTCTTTTTCATTAACCAAGGTATCTTAAGGATTTTTCTGTAGCATTTTCTTTCGACTGAATTGATTCTCTTCCATGCTGTCTGTGAGGTTGTCCATGATTCACAACCATATGTTGCTATTGGGTAGACACATGTCCTCAGTAATTTTAATTTTATTGCTGGAATTGTGCCTCATGTTCTTCATGACATTTGATTTTTGTGTTGCTATTGTTAATCTTCTTATGATCTCTTTCTGGCAGTCTCCATTGTTAGTTACTACAGATCCCAGATAGGGAGCCGCGATAGCTCAGTGGTTTGTGAACTGGACTACAAAGGACAAGGGGTAGGGTTTGATCCCAACCGACAGCTTCCAGGTTCACCCAGCCTTAAATGGGTACTGGATTTTTCTGGGAAAGTAAAGCGGCACGGGCGTAATACCGACCACATTACCCCGAAAATCATGTGCCGAAGGTCTGTAAAATATATGGTCACTAACACCATATTCCCTATACGCCACTTGGCGTGACGGGGGTACTTTACTTTTTTACTTTTTTTACAGATCCCAGATATTCATTGTTGGTTGCCATAGATCCCAGATATTCATTGTTAGTTAATACAGATCCAAGATATTCATTGTTAGTTACTACAAATCCCAGATATTCATTATTAGTTACTACAGATCCCAGATATTCATTATTAGTTACTACAGATCACATATATTCATTGTTAGTTACTACAGATCACAGATATTCATTGTTAATTACTACAGATCACAGATATTCATTGTTAGTTACTACAGATCACAGATATTCATTGTTAGTTACTACAGATCCCAGATATTCATTGTTAGTTACTACAAATCCCAGATATTCATTGTTAGTTACTACAGATCACATATATTCATTGTTAGTTACTACAGATCCCAGATATTCATTGTTAGTTACTACAGATCACAGATATTCATTGTTAGTTACTACAGATCACAGATATTCATTGTTAGTTACTACAGATCCCAGATATTCATTGTTAGTTACTACAAATCCCAGATATTCATTGTTAGTTACTACAAATCCCAGATATTCATTGTTAGTTACTACAGATCACAGATATTCATTGTTAGTTACTACAGATCCCAGATATTCATTGTTAGTTACTACAGATCCCAGATATTCATTGTTAGTTACTACAGATCACAGATATTCATTGTTAGTTACTACAGATCACAGATATTCATTGTTAGTTACTACAGATCACAGATATTCATTGTTAGTTACTACAGATCACAGATATTCATTGTTAGTTACAATTTCAAGTTCTTTTTCACTGTTGAAAATGCTTTTGGGTTTGCTTTTTGTTTTGGCAATGGACATTTCTCTTAATTGTTGGTATGTTTAGATAGACAGTGACACCAACAGTCAGCTATTAATACATCAGTAATTAAAGTAGCCTCTGAGGCAACTCTACCTGAACTGCTGAGAGGAAGTAAAACTTTAGTCCTTGCAACAGTGTCATCCGTCGGATGTCAGGATGGAAGGAGACCCCAGCTGGGACCTCTTGATCAACAACTTCAGGCAAGTAACTGAAAACAATAGAAAACCCATGAATAATAACAATTATATTCACAACATCCAACTCCTATGAACACATAAAGATATATACGTATCAAGTCAAGCTTTATTTACAATTATTTTTATTTACAACAATAGACACGTACTTTACTGCATAGCAAGCTTTCATGGTCATTTACAGATGGTTAAAAGCATGGAATCAGACGGTTCCTATAAAATGCTTGTTATTACTCCATTATTTCTTATAGAGTGATTATTAGGAGCTACTGAGTTAGGTGCTCTGTGCACACCGTGAGCTGTGTGTTTCATCCATTTTGATCATGTTTCGATATTCCAATTGTTTACGATGAATGATGATATCGTATGGCAGGGAACAGTTGCCTGTATACACTTTCTGTGCAGTTTCGCCTTGTCTTTTGGCGTGTGCTGACACTGTTATAATGGGGACTACAGCTAACTTTATTTGCTTGGGAGATGAGTTAGTAATTCGGATGATTCCACTAGCATGGGTGGTTGAGCAATTATGGATTTTAATTCGTTTGCAGCGATACCGGGGCCTTCCATAACCAAAGAATCAAAGAGTGATTATTATCATTACATGCAAACACCTTGTCCTACGTATCCCATACATAATTCTTCTTTCAAAAATCCTCACCCATTCTGAACAGGATTCCAAACTCTCTGATATATGATTATAAATTACTGTTAACTCAAGATTAAATATTCACCAAACAGCAGTCAATAAATGTTCTTCTTATCCATAAGCAATGTTTCAGCTTTATAAGATGATTTAAATGTTTTTGAGAACATCAATTCTGATATAGTCTGTGAATGTTTCTCCTTCTGCTGCATTCACCTGTTGACTACTCCTCTTCATTGTCCATCCTTAACAGGGCATTAAGTGGGCATGGATGTAAGCTACAGAGAAATAATAATTAAACAGAAGTGAAATGTTTTGGATATTTAAAGATGCATGAAACCATAATGAAGAAAATATGAGAGCAATAAGTAAAAGTAAAGTACCCCCCGTCACGCCAAGTGGCGTATAGGGAAATATGGTGTTAGTGACCCTATATTTTACAGACCTTCAGCACATGATTTTTGGGGTAATGTGGTCGGTATTACGCCCGTGCTGCTTTTACTTTCCCAGAAAAAATCCGGTACCCATTTAAGGCTGGGTGAACCCGGAGCCGTCGGTTGGGATCGAACCCTACCCCTTGTCCGTAGTAGTCCAGTTCACTAGCCACTGAGCTATCGCGGCTCCTACTAATTTTTAGGGAATTAGTAAAACCCAGGTGTCCTCGCCAGGATTATGAACCCCGGCTGTTGCCGTGGTAAGCCAACCATGAGAGCAATAGAAAGAAAGAAAATTGGCAAGATAGTAACATAAGGTGTTGAACTAATAATAATAAGTCTATTAAAAAAAAAAAAACGAGTTATAGCTTATTCCTGTTTATGGATATGTTAGGTTATTTCTTTAGGTCAGGAGAGTCAAGACTGCATACCCAGTGCAAGCATTCACCACAAAGAGTTTGAACAGTTTTCATTTTAATCGCAGGTTTTAAAAGTTTAAAAAAAAAACCCTATCATCATTCAAACCATCTTTTATCTAACCTTTATTCTGTCAAAATGAACTTAAATTAAATGAGATAGATCATGTTGGAGATCAGCTGCAGTCAGTCTCAATCCAGAGATGGCATATGGCACGAGTAAGGAACTAGGTACAAGGCAAAAAAGACATGTGAACCTATTTTTTAAAGAAAAATAACCTGCTGCTATGAACACAATTCTTCATGAATGTATAAGAAAAATATATAAATAACACAAAATTGTCAAAATATAAAATACAATCATAAGAATTAATAAATATCTCCAGAAAAAATTAATCAGCTTGAATTTGATAGCATCCTGACAGTCGTGAAAGACAGTATAGTGACTTTGTTGTGTGGACTGACTTTGTCAGGAGTTTCTTAGAATCATTTTACTATAGATCATTAGAGCACAAGTTCTCTAGCCAGTCTCTTATGCCTTGTTTACTGAAAGCCTAGCAGTTTGCATGCTTTTCGCTCTTCGTTGTGTTCATATCTGATATCTTCAGATTATGCTTGAAGATTTCTTTAAAATGGAATGAGAGTCTTTCATCAGTTCTTCAGAATGAGACAAAATCTCCCTATCGAATCAGATATCTTTGAGAATTAATTTAATTTTACTTTAGTTTAGTTTAGTTTAGTTATTATTATCAACAGTAAAGAACTTGAAATTGTAACAAACTATGAATATCTGGATCTGTAGTAAAGAAGATTAGTAATAGCAACACAAAAATTAAACGCCATGAAGAACATCTGGTACAATACCAGCAAGGCAGTAAAATTTAAATTACAGAGGACATGTATGTTCCTGTTAGCAACATATGATTGTGAATCATGGACAATTTTGAAAATAGCAAGGAAGAAAATTGATTTATTTGAAACAAAATGCTGCAGCAAAATCCTTAAGATATCTTGGATAAAGAAAAATAACAATGAAGATGTATTAAAAGATTTAAACATTAATAAGAACTTTCTCATAAACAACATTCTACAGAAGAAATAAAAATACTATGGCCACATCAAAAGACACCGCGGGCTCAAAAGAACAATAATGGTATGGTTCCTGGGCGATACATTAGGAGCAGACCAAGAAAAAAGTGGTTTCAAGACACCAAAGAGACATGATAACAGAAGAAGTGGGTGATCTGGCTAGAGGAATAGATTCTTTGAGATGGGCTGTAGTGAATGCAACATTCTGCAAAAGACAAGCAACCTGATGATGATTAGTATAGTTTAGATTAATTAACAGATCATCCTCATTGCCCATCGAACAAGTCCATAAGTGCTCACATCTCCAAAATATATATCCCTCATGGTGCAGCAGCTAACGACCCATGTACTGCCGCATTGGATGGTGAGTTCGAAACCTGAGAAGGCCAGGACCTGAGACTGAATTTTTGGGTTGACCTGATAATTTGCAACATAAACATTACTGCAATTTGCACTATGTAATATAGTTCCACCAATTACTGCCTTAAATTAACATAATTATAATTACATCATAATATCTTAGTTATTTGCATTATAAGTTGTGAAAAAAAACATGGTTTTGCTGTTAATTAAAATATCTTATGGCTTTGGTCAGGTTTTTTTGTATATAAAGATGCAGCACAGTGATTCTTACAGGTGGCACTCATAAATTCTCCTCTCCATCTGTACTACTTCTATGTTTCAATAAAGAGATAAATTGTCATCTGATTAATTGTTCTTTTTTTGCCATGGCAATGGGGAGCTAATTGCTGAAATGGCCTACCTAGTTCTTATATACACATTGCAAGGTCAATAGATGCCATTGTTCGGTTGTATGTTTGACGCTGCTACACTAGGGAATACAGTTGCTGGTTGTACAGTGACATTAACTCACTGAGCATGAATGTTAATGTGTTATGTACTCTAATAAAATGTTAGAGGAGTCATGGCCTCCGTAGCATCATCTGGATATCCGCCGTTGCTGTATGGTGTTGTTAAATGACATAATCACCAGAGACAGAACAAGTCATTTTGTTTACTTTTTTATTTTCTTGCCAGTTTGGCCATATTAGAGGTGCTGGTTAGACTATTCTTTGGGAAGATGTAAATAAAAATAAGGCAATGAAAGGAAGATAAAATCTTCTTATATATCTTTAGAAATTTGTCTGTCCTCAATCTGAAAGTTGATGACAATGACAGAAAAGTGTGAACATGTTAAGGCTCCTGACACAGTATTCTTATTGAAGTTGAAGGTGATTCCTACAGTTTCAGTTTTAAAAATAAAATGTAACCAAATGAAAGAAGTTGAACGCATACGAAAATAAATGTCTAAGGAAAATATGTGGTATAGCGTGGAACGAATTCAAAATGAGGAAATTAGAGATATCGCCAATCAACCACTAATATCTTCAGTAATAAAGAAAAGATGATAGTCATATGTTGGACATGTGAAGAGAAGAGATAATAACCGAATAGCAAAGCAAGCCCTCATGTGGGAAACAACAGGTAAAAGAAAAAGAGAAAGACCCAGAGAGACACTGAGAAGAACATTGCTGAGAGAGGCAAAAGCAGGAGGAATCGGCTCCCTCAATGAGATAGAGCTGCTTGCACAGAACAGAGACAAATGGTGAGATTTGATAAAATATCTTTAAAAGAATTGAAAACTGCTAGAACAAAAATTCAGATAAGAGAAGGAGTATATTGGTTTACACCCTATGGGCCGGTTACGGCTCGAAAGGTGAAAAGAAAGATAGATAGAAATGAAAGATATCCATCTACCTATTGTCCTTTCAAGCCAAAAAATGTCACATAGGGCAGAAATTCTAGACTTTCAATGTCTGATAATCTTTGCTATTAAGTATCAGATTTTGCACAGGACGAAGATTACAACTTGCCACGTGTTCCTTTTCTAAGCAAGCTTCTCAAACTCGGCAAGAGATGCATGCTGTTGTTGCCTTTCACCTTACTGTTCTTTCAGTGTTTCTGTAGGTCCACCTCTTTTTCTTTTCCCCTGGTTCCTATTTGAGGGCTCACTTTGAGATTCTCTTGTTGTCTCCTTCTCATCACATAGCCAACATATGTCCACCTTCTTTTCTTGGTTAGAGATATTTTTATTTACTTTGTCATTTCTCTTTCTTCTGCACCGGTCTTGAAATCATTCCATCTTATACACTGGTTTTCCTGTTCAAATCCAAGATGAAGGATTGTGTTTTCTTCCTCTTGCTATGGAAGGCCGATTGGTGGCCTAACAGAGAAAGGCCACATTAAATGTCAGCCAAAAATAATAAATTTAAAGAACCACAATTTTTGCCATTTAAATCTTTTTTTTAATCTCTACAATTAACCAACAGAAGCCTACCTAACAGGGTCAGGCTTGTCACGTTTACCCATCAGGTGGGCATAAAGATCATCCAGATATTGAGGAGTCACAATATGTTTCTGATTGTTGATGGCACAGATAACCTACATGAAAATATAGTTTGTTATGATGGCACAGATAACCTACATGAAAATATAGTTTGTTATGATGGCACAGATAACCTACATGAAAATATAGTTTGTTATGATGGCACAGATAACCTACATGAAAATATAGTTTGTTATGATGGCACAGATAACCTACATGAAAATATAGTTTGTTATGATGGCACAGATAACCTACATGAAAATATAGTTTGTTATGATGGCACAGATAACCTACATGAAAGTATAGTTTGTTATGATGGCACAGATAACCTACATAAAATATAGTTTGTTATGATGGCACAGATAACCTACATAAAAATATAGTTTGTTATGATGGCACAGATAACTTACATGAAAATATAGTTTGTTATGATAGCACAGATAACCTACATGAAAATATAGTTTGTTATGATGGCACAGATAACCTACATAAAATATAGTTTGTTATGATGGCACAGATAACCTACATAAAAATATAGTTTGTTATGATGGCACAGATAACCTACATAAAAATATAGTTTGTTATGATGGCACAGATAACCTACATAAAAATATAGTTTTTTATGATGGCACAGATAACCTACATGAAAATATAGTTTGTTATGATGGCACAGATAACGTACATGAAAATATAGTTTGTTATGATGGCACAGGTAACCTACATAAAAATATAGTTTGTTATGATGGCACACATAACCTATACGAAAATAAAGTTTGTTGTGATGGCACAGATAACATGCATCAAAATACTTTTGTTATGATGGCACAGATAACCTACATTAAAATATAGTTTCTTATGAATCCAATGACAAGAAAGAAAACAGCTCGTTACATATAAAAAAAATTAATTATTATTTACAAAATTTTAATATTTATTTATAATATATCATAATAGCGCAATGATGGGAAGTAACTAACAAAAGCTGACAGAGTAATAAAAGGGGAAGTTTTTGAGAGTTGAGGAGGAAATTTAAACAGGTTAGTGTCACACTCAGCTTGGACAGTTAGAAAAGAACCACTGAGATGTAAAATACTCACAGGGAGACATTCAGATGTCTGAGACAACAAGAGATAGAATGGAAAAGTAAAACTTTATTTTTTAGAGAGAAAACAATGAGTTTACTAGTAAATCATGAGCAGAACAGCTTTTTAGAGCACTTTGTTACAAAATGGCAGCAGTCTCAGGAGTGGTATATCAAATAGTTCACACCAAGACAAGCTAAGCTAGCTAGTTAAAGAAGTAAGAATTGACATTTAGAGAAATGTCAGTCAAGGATGTTACTGTCTGTAGCAAAATATTGTGCCCAATTTAAGGTTACTAATATTTTCATGTTGAACATTTAGCGTAGAGAGCACACAAAGCAATATGGGAATGTTGTGTATGACATTAGAGCTAGGTATAATGTTGTCTGTTAGCTTAACTCTGGTGAATTGTTTTCCTTTTCTTCAATGTTCACTCATTAAGTGGGCATGAATGCATTGTGTCACAAGTTTACAGCAGCTTTCTGCACTTTTTGGCCTGACACATCCATCTTCAGTGGCATGCATAGATTTTTTTATTGTTTCATCGTTTTTCCCAATAAGCAGCCATTTTGACTACCCTTTTCGGCTTTTATCTGTCAAGGTTCCTTAACATGCACATGGAACTTCCTGCTTTCACAATTATCTGAGAGACTAGACATCAGATCTTACTACCCAGAAAGCAGGGGAGGATAAAGCATAAAGAAATTACAGATTTGATGAGACAAATTTACACCACTTAGGGTTGGATTTGAATCTGGAACATTACCATCCCTTCAATGAACTGATAACAATCATCAAAAATTTATAAAATAAATTTACCTGCACTATCGGTAATTTTAAACGACCAAAATCTTCAAAAAGTACAAAATTTCAACAACTTTGGTAGCAAGATGTTAACAACAGGCAATACAACAAGTGAAATAAATATTTGAATCACACTGGCATCAAACACCTTTAACAAGCTCTCAAATATTTGGATTTCAAAATCACTTAGTAATCACACAAAACTCAAAATCTTTAATAATGTATGATTCCAGTATTAACATATGGGTGCGAGAGCTGGAAATCAACAAAAGCTCTAGACCAAAGACTAAACCTTTTCGAGAACAAATGCTTTCAAAGACTGCTAAACATTCATTGGTCAAACTTTAAACCAATTTCAGAAAAAAGGCATGAAACTAAACAGGGCTGTATTCCAGTTAAATTAGAAAGCAATGCTGGGAAATATCTTTGCCACATTCTCAGAATGGATATTAGAAAATTACCTCACCATGCAGTTATATGGAGGCCAGAAAGTAACAGAAAACAAGGTTGACCAAAAGAAACCCTGTGTAGAACTATCATTAAAGAAAGCGCAGCCATGGGTTTGAGAAACAACCAAGAAAACAGGTCGCTGCTGACATTCAGACATGAAAAATTATGACTTCTGCTCTTTGCGCAACATTCTCCCCAAAATGATAATCAATTAATCAACCAACCAGTAATGGTGAACAGATGTTCGAAGTGAGTTATTCCTGTAATCTGCAGGTTGTATCATCATCATCTACCGTGACCTGATTCAAATGATGAGCATGAAGTTGCCCAGGTCTTGTTTTGTCAATTATTCTATGCTTTTAAAGTATGTGCACCAAAGTGACAGCTGCCCACACAAACATTTCTTACCTTTATGGTGACGTTGATTTTAGACATAATAAGCAGATCACAGATAGGCCTCCAATCTCGCACCAAGTGACCTCCCAAAAGGCACATCACCTTAATCAATGACTTCTTGGGAGCTTTTTCCAGGCATGAAGTAGTTGCCATAAAGGGCTCATACACAACTCTGATAGTGATTAACAAAATAATCTAAGTAAAATACCTCATAGGGCTCATACATAGCTCTGCTGGTGATTAACAAAATAATCTAAGTAAAATACCTCATAGGGCTCATACATAGCTCTGATAGTGATTAACAAAATAATCTAAGTAAAATACCTCATATGGCTCACACATAGCTCTGATAGTGATTAACAAAATAATCTAAGTAAAATACCTCATAGGGCTCATACATAGCTCTGATAGTGATTAACAAAATAATCTAAGTAAAATGCCTCATAGGGCTCATACATAGCTCTGATAGTGATTAACAAAATCTTATTAAAATACCTCTAGGGCTCATACATAGCTCTGATAGTGATCAACAAAATAATCTAAGTAAAATACCTCATAGGGCTCATACATAGCTCTGATAGTGATTAACAAAATAATCTAAGTAAAATACCTCATAGGGCTCATACATAGCTCTGATAGTGATTAACAAAATAATCTAAGTAAAATGCCTCATAGGGCTCATACATAGCTCTGATAGTGATTAACAAAATCTTATTAAAGTACCTCTAGGGCTCATACATAGCTCTGATAGTGATTAACAAAATCTTATTAAAATACCTCTAGGGCTCATACATAGCTCTGATAGTGATTAACAAAATCTTATTAAAATACCTCTAGGGCTCATGACATGTATGATGGTTACACATGTGCAGTTCGAACAGAGGAAGGACTGAGCGAATGTTTCCCAATAGAAACTGGGGTTAAACAAGGATGTATTTTATCGCCCTTGTTATTTGGAATTGTTATGGACTTCATAATGAAGAAATGCTGCACTGGTAATAAAGGCATCGAATGGATACAAGGAGACCATTTGGAGGACCTCGACTTTGCTGATGACATAGTTCTCATCAGCAATCAGATAAAAACGATGCAGGAAAACACAAATGAACTATCATCAATAGCCAGCAAAATTGGGCTTGAGGTCAATCATGAAAAGACTAAAGTCATGAAAAGTTTAATTCCAACAAGTGACAAAATATACATGGAAAACAAACCAGTAGAAGAGATCGATCACTTCATCTATCTTGGAAGTCACATTGATCGAGAAGGGGATACGAGCAAAGAAATTAGAATCAGACTGGCTAAAGCAGCAATGTCTTTCAGAAGCCTTGAAAAGTTGTGGAAATCAAAACTCATTAGCACAAACACAAAACTTAGGCTATTCAAATCAAATGTACTATCAACCCTTACGTATGCGTGTGAAAGCTGGAAAACAACAAGAGATATAGAAACAAAGTTGAACGCATTCGAAAATAAATGTCTAAGGAAAATACTTGGTATAGAATGGAACGAATTCAAAACAAACGAGGAAATTAGAGAAATCGCCAATCAACCACTAATATCTTCAGTAATAAAGAAAAGACGATGGTCATACGTTGGACATGTGATGAGAAGAGATAATAATCGAATAGCAAAGCAAGCCCTCATATGGGAAACAACAGGTAAAAGAAAAAGAGGAAGACCCAGGGAGACACTGAGAAGAACATTGATGAGAGAGGCAAGAGCAGCAGGAATCGGCTCCCTCAATGAGATAGAACTGCTTGCACAGAACAGAGACAGATGGCGAGATTTGATAAAATATCTTTAAAAGAAAACTGCTAGAACAAAAATTCATATAGGAGAAGGTGTATCTTGGTCTACGCCCTATGGGCCGGTTACGGCTCGAAAGGTCAATAGATAGATAGGGCTCATACATAGCTCTGATAGTGATTAACAAAATAATATCAGTTAATTTACAATGGTCAAATAAATAAAGAAAATACCTTTTTCCAAGAGCTGAAAAAGGAAATCTCTTTCCACTAATGACAGAATTGAAATTGTTATTGGAGTATAATCGCTTCTCAACCTTTTGACTAAGATCAAAGTGTAGTATTTGTTCTTATCAGCTTAATTTTCCTCTTTCAGAATGCTTCAAAGAGGAGTCGAGAGGAGGCTATTGTATTTTTGGCACAACAATATTATATGCTACCTTTGCAAGCAAACAGAAATGTCAGTAAAACAGCATCTAGCAATGATTAGAAAACTTTATGCAGAGCTTTGCAGCATGAGGCAATGTGACCACTAATATTACCAAACTACTGACAGATCAAGGCCTTATACGCAGTATGAGGCAATCTGATCACTAATATTACCAAACTACTGACAGATCAAGGCCATATAAGCAGCATGAGGAAATCTAACCACTAATATCACCAAACTACTGACAGATCAAGGGAGCCGTGATAGCTCAGTGGTTAGTGAACTGGACTACAAAGGACATGAAGTAGGGTTCGATCCCAACCGACGGCTTCCGGGTTCACCCAGCCTTTAATGGGTACTTGATTTTTTTTCAGGGAATGTGAAGCGGCACGGGCGTAATACCGACCACATTACCCAAAAAATCATGTGCCAAAGGTCTGTAAAATATATGGTCACTAACACCATATTCCCTATACACTACTTGGCGTGACGGGGATACTTTACTTCTTTTACTGACAGATCAAGGCCATTTAAGCAGCATGAGGAAATCTAATCACTAATATTACCAAACTACTGACAGATTAAGGCCATATAAGCAGCATGAGGAAATCTAATCATTAATATTACCAAACTACTGACAGATCAAGGCCATATATACTGCAATAGGCCTTAGTGGCTGAGTGGTTAGTGTGCTCGCTTCCTAATCAGAAGGGTCCTGGTTCAATTTCCAGAAGTAGTGGGTTTTTTTTTCCTTTGACTGACAAGATTCTAGGGTTTATTCAGTCTCTAAAAGGGGTACTAGAGATTTTTCTGGAAAGTAAAAGTGGCCTAGTGTGAAACCTACCACATCAACTAAAAATATGCTGTGGTCATAGAAAACTATGGTCACTAACATCATATTCCTCATATGCTTAGTAGGCAGATAATTTTTTTATACAGCAAAAGGCTATGTGGAAGACCAAGGAATTCTTGGAGAAGACATAGAAGCAGAGATGAAGATGATGGGGAAGACGTGGAATGATCTTAAGAGAATGGTAAAAAATAGAACGACTTGGAAAGTGTTTGTTGAAGACCTATGCTCCACTTGGAGCTAAAAAGGTAAAGAAGAAAAGGCTATGTTGTATATTAAGAAAGCAGACCTCAACATTAAACAGCTAATAATTTATTATTATGATGAATATGGTATTGTTATATTCATTACTGTATCACTTGAACTTGGAGAATTGTAAAAATGGGGATTTTTAAACCAGAATTAATATAATAGCGCAATAATATAATGGCGCAGAACACAGTACAACATTTTAACGGGTGTTCAATCAGAGTGGATCTGGCAGACTCTAATTGTGATGTTCTGTCTGTGGGGACGATCAACACACTTAACCTGACAGCTAACTTCATGTGAGAGTCTGGAATCCTACTCTGATTGAGTCCTGATCGCAGAGAGAGAGAGAGATATAATAGATCAGAGATTGGTAAATGAGAATGAGATATAATGTGTTATTTAAATAAAGCAAAAAAAAAATCCTATAAAACTCTGTGCATGGTGTATAGGGCATATGGTTTTAGTGTCCCAATTTTTTTAAAACCATTTTCTTATTTTTTTTTCATGTAATGTAGTCAGTATTACCTCAGTGCCAATTTTCTTTCAAAGAAAAATACAGTATTCATAACGACTGAGTAAACCTAGAAGCCAACGATAGAGATCAAACCCACCAAACCTTTTGCCCAGGGTAGTGGTATTAACTATTGCCTACCACAGCTTATGTCATGATTTAAGCAAGCTGTATATTTGAGAAGTTATACTCACCAAACCTTTTGCTCAGGGTAGTGGTATTAACTATTGCCTACCACAGCTTATGTCATGATTTAAGCAAGCTGTATATTTGAGAAGTTATACCCACCAAACCTTTTGCCCAGGGTAGTGGTATTAACTATTGCCTACCACAGCTTATGTCATGATTTAAGCAAGCTGTATATTTGACAAGTTATGCCCAACACATTTATCTTCAGTATGACTATTTTTGTATATCAGGTTTCCTGTCTTCTTTAATCCCTATTAATTTAGTCTCACTAGTTTGTATGTTTTCTTAATGGAGATATTGGTCAATTCTACTTCACTGAATGTGAATAATGTCAAAAGTCATATATGAGTCTCTGGCTGCTTTCAGCTAATGAACTATACACTATCTTGGACTCAAAACTAATTATTTGAACAATTACTTTCCAAAAAAACTTTGTTAATTAGTCAGCTTAAAGTATGATAACTAATACTATAAGTTATAAAAGATCCAAAACCCACTTGAAAACTGATGCTGGTGAGCCACCAAATTTAATCTCATCATTATGTTTCAAAGTCACAGTGCTGCCCCCTGGGTTTTTCACAGCTTTCCCATTCACAAAAGTTCCAAATTTTGACACATCCTCTAGCGTTAAGGTGGGAATGATGTATGACTTTACCTGTAAGCAATATAATATCAATATCACTATTTTTTTATGTAAGAAAAAAATTCTCGGTTACGCCACATGGCATATAGGGTACATGGTGTTAGTTCCCATATTTATTTACAGACCTTCGACACTTTATTTTTGGGGTAATGTGGTCAGTATTACGCCCATGCTGCTTTAATTTCCCTGAATATTTAATTTACCAAGAAACTGAAAGAAAAAGAAGACATAAAGGCAAGCAGAGAAAAAAACTGAAATGATAACATACAGAAAGAGATGGGGCTTGACATCAACTAATCACGTGGGCCTCTGTAGCCTAGTTGGGAAAACCACTTGACTAGACTACAGACGCTCGACAACCAATGTTCGACTCCCAATGGAAGCAGTGTGAATTGTACTTGTAAAAAAGTAAAGTACCCCCGTCACAGCAAGTGGCGGCGTATAGGTAATATGGTGTTAGTGACCATAAATTTTACAGACCTTCAGCACATGATTTTTGGGGTAATGTGGTCGGTATTATGCCCGTGCCGCTTTACTTTCCCAGAAAAAAATCCGGTGCCCATTTAAGGCTGGGTGAACCTGGGTGAGCCATCGGTTGGGATTGAACCCTACCCCTTGTCCTTTGTAGTCCAGTTCACTAACAACTGAGCTATCGTGGCTCCCCGAATTGTACTTGTGGTTGGGAAAAAAAATACCCCCCGCAGTTGACCCATCCACTGGCAGAAATGGGTACCAGGGTAGTAGCACTCTGGGAAAGTGAGGAATGCGCCTCACATCGTGAGTTTCGATGCTTGAAGCGACACTGTCCAGAAGTCTCACTTCTGGATAGGCAGCAGAGCACATATGGATGAAAACTTGTGTGCTAAGTTGCAGATTCAAGTCTCCTTTAACTTTATCAACTAATCATACATCGTGAGTTTCGATGCTTGAAGCGACACTGTCCAGAAGTCTCACTTCTGGATAGGCAGCAGAGCACATATGGATGAAAACTTGTGTGCTAAGTTGCAGATTCAAGTCTCCTTTAACTTTATCAACTAATCATACATCGTGAGTTTCGATGCTTGAAGCGACACTGTCCAGAAGTCTCACTTCTGGATAGGCAGCAGAGCACATATGGATGAAAACTTGTGTGCTAAGTTGCAGATTCAAGTCTCCTTTAACTTTATCAACTAATCATACATCGTGAGTTTCGATGCTTGAAGCGACACTGTCCAGAAGTCTCACTTCTGGATAGGCAGCAGAGCACATATGGATGAAAACTTGTGTGCTAAGTTGCAGATTCAAGTCTCCTTTAACTTTATCAACTAATCATACATAGTGAGTTTCGATGCTTGAAGCGACACTGTCCAGAAGTCTCACTTCTGGATAGGCAGCAGAGCACATATGGATGAAAACTTGTGTGCTAAGTTGCAGATTCAAGTCTCCTTTAACTTTATCAACTAATCATACATAGTGAGTTTCGATGCTTGAAGCGACACTGTCCAGAAGTCTCACTTCTGGATAGGCAGCAGAGCACATATGGATGAAAACTTGTGTGCTAAGTTGCAGATTCAAGTCTCCTTTAACTTTATCAACTAATCATACATAGTGAGTTTCGATGCTTGAAGCGACACTGTCCAGAAGTCTCACTTCTGGATAGGCAGCAGAGCACATATGGATGAAAACTTGTGTGCTAAGTTGCAGATTCAAGTCTCCTTTAACTTTATCAACTAATCATACATCGTGAGTTTCGATGCTTGAAGCGACACTGTCCAGAAGTGTCACTTCTGGATAGGCAGCAGAGCACATATGGATGAAAACTTGTGTGCTAAGTTGCAGATTCAAGTCTCCTTTAACTTTATCAACTAATCATACATCGTGAGTTTCGATGCTTGAAGCGACACTGTCCAGAAGTGTCACTTCTGGATAGGCAGCAGAGCACATATGGATGAAAACTTGTGTGCTAAGTTGCAGATTCAAGTCTCCTTTAACTTTATCAACTAATCATACATAGTGAGTTTCGATGCTTGAAGCGACACTGTCCAGAAGTCTCACTTCTGGATAGGCAGCAGAGCACATATGGATGAAAACTTGTGTGCTAAGTTGCAGATTCAAGTCTCCTTTAACTTTATCAACTAATCATACATAGTGAGTTTCGATGCTTGAAGCGACACTGTCCAGAAGTCTCACTTCTGGATAGGCAGCAGAGCACATATGGATGAAAACTTGTGTGCTAAGTTGCAGATTCAAGTCTCCTTTAACTTTATCAACTAATCATACATAGTGAGTTTCGATGCTTGAAGCGACACTGTCCAGAAGTCTCACTTCTGGATAGGCAGCAGAGCACATATGGATGAAAACTTGTGTGCTAAGTTGCAGATTCAAGTCTCCTTTAACTTTATCAACTAATCATACATAGTGAGTTTCGATGCTTGAAGCGACACTGTCCAGAAGTCTCACTTCTGGATAGGCAGCAGAGCACATATGGATGAAAACTTGTGTGCTAAGTTGCAGATTCAAGTCTCCTTTAACTTTATCAACTAATCATACATCGTGAGTTTCGATGCTTGAAGCGACACTGTCCAGAAGTGTCACTTCTGGATAGGCAGCAGAGCACATATGGATGAAAACTTGTGTGCTAAGTTGCAGATTCAAGTCTCCTTTAACTTTATCAACTAATCATACATCGTGAGTTTCGATGCTTGAAGCGACACTGTCCAGAAGTGTCACTTCTGGATAGGCAGCAGAGCACATATGGATGAAAACTTGTGTGCTAAGTTGCAGATTCAAGTTTCCTTTAACTTTATCAACTAATCATACATAGTAGCATGAGACAAAGAAAACAGGAAAAGATGTGCACGTCGATCATGCCCAGATGAGTAATTATGCCAATAAGATAGATCAGACTAGACTTACTGAAACTTACTGCTGAAAATGCCATTTTAAAAAAAAAGAAAAATTCTTGTTTGTCTATCTAACTATCTATTGACCCTTCGAGCCGTAGCCAACCCATAGAGCATAGACCCAGCTACTCTTTCTCTTATCTAAATTTTCATTCTAGCTGTTTTCAATCCTTGTATAGATCTTTTATCAAATCTCGCCATTTGTCTCTGTTCTGTGCAAGCAACTCTTTCTCATTGAGTGAGCCGATTCCTGCTGCTCTTGCCTCTCTCATCAATGTTCTTCTCAGTGTCTCTCTGGGTCATCCTCTTTTTCTCTTACCTGTTTCCCATATGAGGGCTTGCTTTGTTATTCGGTTATTATCTCTTCTCATCACATATTTGTTTGTCTAAGATATGGTATATTTGATTTCAAAGCTGCATAAACAAAGTAATATTGCTAAAATAATTAACAAAAATGCTACATAAATTAATTAATATGAACAGTGGTTAAAAATCATTAATATGAAAATGCCACAAGATGTAAGAAATATAACATCTGTAAAAGAAACTGAATATGTCATTGGAGCATCGTGAAACAAAAGTCTCAAATCTATCTACTGTCTTTTCAAGTTGAAGATAGCACACAGGGCGGAAATTCTCGACTCTCCATGATCAATTATCTTTGCTATTAAGTGTCAGACTTTGCACAGGACCCGCATTGTATTTTACCACATGTCCTTGTTCTGGACAAGCTTCTCAACCTCGGCAAGGGAGCTGATGCCTGCTGTTGTTGCCTCTCACCTCAGTGTTATTTTTAATGTTTCTCCATGTTGGCCTCTTTTTCTTTTACCTTCTGATTCCCTTTTGGGTTTGCTCTGAGATTCTCTCTTTGTCTCTTCCAATCACATGGCCAACTTATGACCATCTTTTTCTCTTGATTTCAGATATTAATTTTTTAAATCTCAAATATTTTCACAAAATATTAATAAACGATAACAATAATGTAACTCTACTAATGCTACTCACAACGCTTGTTTCATAATGTGCCATAGTTAATATTGCTTGATTTCTGCTGACAGAGGCATCGGGGATGACAATATCACAGTTCTGTCGACCAACAACATATCTGTGATCTCCCAAAATTGTAAATTTGATATCTGAAAATGGAACAAAAGACTGGAATCATATTTAAAGATTAGAACATTTTATCTATTTTCTTTTTTAAAGATAGCCCAGCATGTGTCACACTGCAATAATGAGAACATTGCTTCTACAACCTTAGACACTAGCCATTCCATCATTCTGAATAGGTTCTAAATATTACAAGCAAAGTCAAGGCATAGAAATGCAAACAGATGTATAAAAATGCAAAATAGCAGTAAGCTAAATGTAAAGGAGAATTGAAAAAAAAATGGTATGGTTAAAAAGGAGAAATGAAAAAAAAAGAAAGAAAAAATGGTAAGGTTAAAACCATAACCATATTCACAGGTGTTGATTAATGTTTCCATTGCCTTCATGACCTGATAAGTTGTGATGGTCATTCACAGGTGTTGATTAATGTTTCCATTGCCTTCATGACCTGATAAGTGGGATTCTAAGGTGACTGATAAGTTACAAACTGACTCCAGATATATCTCATCATCATTGAGTGCCATCTCCACATCGAAGGTTGGCTACCATGAAGCGCCATTCCACTCTGTCTCTTGCTTTGATGGTGCAGATTGTCATAGGTTGACTTGTCCATCTTTTGATGTTACTCATCCATGTAAGTCTTGGTCTGCCTCTTTTACCTTGTATTTTCCCTACTAATATTACTTTTATTAGGTGGTTGTGTCTTTTGCCTTGTTCTAATTGTGTTTAGTAGTCCATTAGATATATCTAATGAAGTTAGGACATGGATTTATGGACTTCAGACTACACAAGAAAGACGATTCAGCACTAGAATTCTACTTTGGACTTGAGAGTTTCCCCATAGCAGCATGTAGTAAAAGCATATAGTAAACATAGTGAAATGCACAAAAGTTTGAATCCAGAGAAGGAGAGTTGTGCAATATCATTCTCCCTCTCTCACCTATGATTTGTTTTACATCCCATGGTAGTGTGGTGTTGAGGAATTTGATGCTGTGCATGAAGCCGAGTAGATATGTGACTCTCAGCATTCTATTCTATTCTATTCATGGAATCAGTTTTATTGCAGTTGGGGCATTCCCATATTCACTCCACGACAAATCCCAGCATTTCTCGAAGCATATGCTGACTGTTCCTGTAACGTGTTGATTATAGATACATCTGCTTTTACTACAAAGCACTCCAGATTGATCAGATCCCTGATAAGTTTCTCTCAATATATACATAATTATCCCACCCATTCTCCTCCTATGCTCTTATGGAATGAAGAACAAACTTAGCGATGTGCTCTTTGATCAGAGTAAGGCCACACTCAGTGCCAGAGCTTCCAGCAAGCTTATAAAGCTATTTCATTGCCATGTACACCAATGTATGTTTTGCTTCATTATTAGTTAGCTATGTAGGATTAGTTTCATTTACTTACATATCTGTGTGTGTGTGTTGTTTGTTTGTTTCTGTTGAAGGCCTATTGAGCCGAAACGTCGTTCAAATCTGTGTCGTCTATCAATCACGTAAAGCTTTCACCATACCATTTTTTCTGGGTTTTTTTTTCAATTCTCCTACACCAGTGTATCCTGGACAGAAAATCCAGGTTATCACTTTAGAGTCATCCAAGTGCTGCATCCACTCTTGCCGCAGACACTGTTTGTCAATCTTCAGTAGCATACTTTGCAAATCAGTTACCAAGACTGCATGATCCACAATCTGTGTAACCAACCATGTTATCACTGTCATTGCTGTTTCTATCTCCACTCTCATGCTGGACACCATAATGCTACACAGCACTCACTGTGCTGGAAAAAAATGTGCTTATAAAATGTACATCAGGCTATAAAATCTTAAAATCTGAGGTGGAAAAAGCTATTAAAAACAATGAAAAAAGGAAAAGCAGCAGGACCTGACAGCATACAGATATAGATGATACAGGCACTAGAAGTGTGGATATATAGAAGAATAGGTAGAATTGGATGGAAAGAAAAGAAAACAAATGATAAAGTTTTAAAACAACTACAAATGAAAAGAGAACTACTAGACACAATTCAAAGAAGACAAATGTGATTTTTGGGCCATGTTAATAGACACAACAGCGTACTAGAAGTAATCTTGGAGGGGAAAATACAAGGTAAAAGAATTAGAGGCAGACCAAGACTAACATGGACGAGTAACATCAAAAGATGGACAAATCAGCCATTTTATTGCAATCAGTTAAAAGAGTTCTTCTAGGTCGGTAGATTATGTCTTGTGAAGCTGAATCCCCCTTTTTCAATTGTAAGCTAGATTAAGTATACAAACCCATGCCTATTGTCTTTGACATTTAAACAGTTTATTATTATTAGATAATATTATTTATTATGTAAGCTTAATATTATTAAGTTATTTTATTACTCTCAGTATTACACTTAAGAGATAAATTACAGTGATTTATAACTAAACATTAAAATTGTCAATGTATGATAATTATGTTAGTTCCAACCAATATTCAACACAATGAAGAGGTGAAGTTTCAACCTGACAGGTGCTGCACACAAGTTTACAGGTCATCACAAGGAGAGATCATTCATCATGACTGATTGATATGTTCATGGACTGGAGTAGGGTTGCCAGACATCCCGGTTTTCAGGGACAATAATAGTTTTTAAAGAAATAAATTCACTGTTCCAAAAAATGTCTTTGGGACACCTATTTGTGCAAGTTTTTTACCTGCAAAATATCTCCCCTAGTCAAGCTCATTTTGAAAATCTGTTGCAAGAAATTGTTAGCGTGTGAGACTCATTTTTCAAATTTCTTTTTTATGCTCTACTCTCAGGATAGCAGTAAATTAAAGACAACAGATTGACACCTAATTAACAATAATGTTAACAACAATGTGGGATTGCTTGTCCCAACTAACTCAAAATGTTCTCCAGACTGCCTCGTAAGCAGGATTTTTGCTTTTTTTTCTTTCTCCATGGTTTGTCAGTTACTGTCATTTGCAGATGTGAAGTTGTAATCTGTTAATTTAGCATTCTGCGTGTGATTGATTTTTCTAAATGCAGAAGAGAAAGCGTTCTTTCCAAGGCAAATTATTCAAAAGAATGGTCCTTCATGAAATGAGGTAGAGGTGAGAACAAAGCAGAGTGCAAAATGTGTGAATGTTACATTTTCATTGCACATTGAGGAAGAGACAGCATAATAGAATATATTGGAAGTGTCAAACATAAATAAAAAATGTACTCTGCAAGCACTCAAAACAGAATTAAAAGTTATTTTATGTCAAAGTCGTCAGAACAAGGTAAGTTAGTAAAAGCAGCAGAATTAACTATGCGTTATCAGAATTTGTGTAGCATTTCTGAGTTTTCTTATGCTTACAAGAAATGTCCCTGTTTCACTTGTTTCGCCTGTAAAAAAAAACCCAGTTGTACCGGTTTCAGCTCCAAAGGTTATGACAACCCTGGGCTGGAGATGAGATGATCATAACAATCAGTTTTAAAGTTTTACTAAATTTTATTACTTGAAGTAAACTTCAGAGAAACTTAGTGTGTGTATAAGAAGACTAGACTATCAACCAACATAGATCCACGTCACTTCTTCGGATGATGGAGATGGGAGTTAAGATGGGAACAGCCAGAAATGGGAAACTTAGTGGGCGTGTAAGAATACTTATCAAACACAGAAATGGAGCCATCAGTCCCTGGGCACTGCGGGACTAGCTGAGGAGGGGATCTGAGCACCTATGGACATGTTCGGAGAATGCATGTGATAACAAAATCCCACAAAGGATTAGCCGCCTTGAAGGTCATAGCAGCTGCCAACATCGAGCAGAGGCTACTTACTCTTCTGTTCCAGGGATTAGTCCTCGCACCAATCGAGTATGCCTTGGCAATTCTTACTGTCAGTACGACTCAAATTGATAGGCTGGAGAAAATACAATACGAAGCCATGCGCATTATGTTGGGATATACAAGGGACACTCCCTGTGTAGCAATGAGATATCTTCTTGACTTTCCAACCATGGATGACAGAATCAAGATTTGGAGAGCACGAGCATACCTGAAGATTAGTACAGATAAAGAGCATCCATTGCACCACGTGCTCAACACAGGGAAAGGTGCCAGGTTAAAAAGAGGCAAATCATGGGTGGGCCGAGCAGAAGATTTCATCAAACAGGTCTGTGGGCTTACCAATATCAATGCTGGTGAGGAGTGGATACCGGTGCCTACGTCATCCAAGGGGACTTTCTCGTGTATTGTCACACTCGACAGGAAAAGTAGGGAACAGAACCCGGTCGTGGTTAATGCTGAGGTCAATGGTCTCATCTGCGATAACACCGATGAGAAAGATGCAGTCATCTATACAGACAGATCTGTAAGACCACACCAAAGAAGTGCATGGGCATTTACAGCACGTTCGGCAGGCAGAATAGTATACAAAGACAGTGGTGCATATGATATGTCATGACCATGAGTAGCATGACAATGGAGGTAATGGCAGTGACTAAGGCATTCAAATGGTTAGAGTCACAAGACTACACCCACGCATGTATACTGCGTGATTCGATGAGCATGATTAAAAAAGTGGAGGCAGGCTCTGTACTCTATGTCCCTGGACATGCGGGAGTACGGGGAAATGAAAGAGCGGACAGGTTGGCTAGCTGCGCTGTCGTTGAGGACGGGCAACCAATGGATCGGGCGGACATCATCAATGCCCTCCGAGATGTGGGAAGAGCACATGACTTCGATAAACACAGATCCACGTCACTCCTTCGGATGATGGAAATGGGAGTTAAGATGGGCACCACACTACCACAGCCAGAAGAGAAACCTAGTGGCTGTGTAAGAAGACTTATCAACCAACATAGAACTGGAGTCGTTAGTCGCTGGACACTGAGGGAATTGCTGAGGAGGGGATCTGAGCACCTATGGGCATGTTCGGAGTGCAATGATGATGACCCGCAAATAACAACTCAACTCGGAGTGCAATGATTATGATGATGATTACCCGCAATAAGTTAAGTGAACTTCTTGACCTGACGAACCGAAATGGATTTAGAAGATCACAGAAAACGACAAGGTGCGAAGGAGGTGTGTAATATTCATTAATATACCTACTAACTGAAAAATCATACCGTTATTTGAAACCGACACTAGCAGCCACATTTCTGACAGGTTTACTGGCGGGTCTGCTGATAAATCAACAATAAAATGGTTTCGTTTTCCCAGCCCTGCTGCGATTATTTCTCTTTAACTTGTTTTGTTTACTCTCAGTGTCCCTGTCGCATATTTTTAATAATCTGTAAAAAATTTAAAAATATATCCGCAACATTGTTTTAATGAAACAAAACAAAGAAGTGTAAGTACACAAGTACAACAATCACGTTCGACTGTCATGACACACTGTGTGATATCACCAACAGGTCAGGAGTGGGTACACGCCAGTACACGGGTATGTATATTGTAATTAACTGTGATTTACTGTGGACGTGGTCACAATTTATTTAGCTTTGTCATGAATGAAAATGTGCAGGAAACTAAACGAAACGAGTTGATTGGTGTACATTTGAATTTGTTGATGGTTGTTTATATTAATTTTAAATAGTTTTTATGCGAATATTAAATGGATCGATTATCATTATCAAAAGTCAAAAGATAGAAAATGATGATTTATCATGAAGTGAAGTAGGAAGACAGTCCAACAACAACCTGTCTGCCTTCGGACTCGAGTGATGCGTTTTCAGTTGCTGGTACAAAATAAAGTAATTACATTCATTGATTCCACCTAATAAATATAATAATAATAGTTAAAAGTGTAGCCTACTGCTTAGTTTGGACTCCTATTTTTGCCATTTGGAATTTGCTGTCATTTGGTTCTTTATATTTTATTAAGTTGTTATCCTCATTAAGTTCTGTGGTTGGTATAGATAATAGTTGAATCTTAGTTATATAATTTTCTTCTTCTTCCTTTCAGCTCCCTGTGGAGCATAGGGCGATAGGGCAGGGCTACAACAAACACTTTCCAATCCGTTCTTTTTCTTCTGTTAAGATTAAAGATCATTCCATGTCTGTCTTCTCCATCATCTTCATTTCTGCTTTCATCTGTCTTCTCCAAGAACATTGTGGTCTTCCTCTGTGCATGATGTTGACAGAGTTTAGATTTATCAGAAAAAATGGCTGAACATTTTTTTAAAAATTGACAGACTTTCTAAATGTCATGATTGGGCCTAAGACGCCCATCTGGGAAAGTGATTAGCAAACTTATAGCCAGGATCAGATATTATATTCCAGGATCAGTGATCCAAAGAGGGACTAGGCGGTATAAAGGAAGGATGTCAGCTTCTGATCAGGAAGGTCCTAGGTTTGATTCCCACCACATTATCATCATTGAGTGTCGTCTCCACATCAAAGTTTGGTTACCATGGAGCGCCATTCCACTCAGTCTCTTGCTTTGATGGTGCGGGTTGTGATAGGCTGACTTGTACATCTTTTGATATTACTCGTCAATTTTAGTCTTGTTCTGCCTCTTTTATCTTGTATTTTCCCCTCCAAGATTGCTTTTAGTAGGCTACTATGTCTTTTAACATGTCCCTAAAAATCTCATTTGTCTACTTTGAATTGTATTTAGTAGTTCTCTTTTCATTTTTAGTTGTTTTAATACTTCATCATGTTTTATTCCCACCACTGCAGTGGAAAATTTTTCAAGATTGAAATTGCAGTTTCTTCATGACTTTATTCTACTCTGGTAGTGAGAGTTGATGTCTAGCTCTCTTGGAAAATGGTGAAAAACAGGAGGTCCCATGTGCAATTGTGCGTGTTAAAGAACCCTTGGCAGTTAATGTTGAAAAGCGTAGGCCAAAAATGGCTGCTGTCCAAGCAAAAAATTGTTAAGCAAATCTATCATACATGCCGAAGACGGATGTGTCGGGCTAAAATGGTGCAGATATCATGGCTATGCCATAAACTAGTGACACAATGCATCCACGTCCACTTAACAGGTGAATACTGAGAAGAAGCTAGAAACGAGAAACAGTCTTTGTAAGTATTAAAAAGACTAATTTATCAACACAAAACTGTAGTTGTCAGTCGCTGGACACTGCGAAACTTGCTGGGGAGTGGATCTGAGCACCTATGGACATGTTTGGAATGCAATGATGATGACCCACAGATAACTCAATGCTGAGAAGAGAAGAGAGTGAACCAGAAGTGATCAAAACCATACTCCATTTTTCCCGGATAAGCCTGAAAATAGACTAACAGGTCATGCCAAGTGAAGGATGCAAAGAGAAGGGAATCCAGCACCCAGAAATGATAAACTGAAGTCAAATTTGTTGGACCAGAAGGTCAGATATTGCAATTTATTGTGAATCACAACACAGTTTCACCATTTTAACACATTCCATATCACGAGCCAAAAAATGCAGTTCTAGTAGCCAGCTCACAAAGCCCAAAATTTAGTGGCAATTAATTTATCAATGTTTTCACACTTATTTCCACTAATACCTTGTAATTCTCTTACTAACCACTTTTCCAAATTTGTGAACAAATTGTCTCAACAGAATGCATGTTTTAGATCAATTTTCATTATTTTCTTGCTGTTATTTCAAATTTAAACCATTAATTATATCTATCTGTGACTGGCGTGTTTACAATACCTTAGTCAAAATTACTTGTACCATTAAAAGTAAAAAAAAGTAAAGTACCCCCCGTCACGCCAAGTGGCGTATAGGGAAATATGGTGTTAGTGACCCTATATTTTACAGACCTTCAGCACATGATTTTTGGGGTAATGTGGTCGGTATTACGCCCGTGCTGCTTTTACTTTCCCAGAAAAAATCCGGTACCCATTTAAGGCTGGGTGAACCCGGAGCCGTCGGTTGGGATCGAACCCTACCCCTTGTCCGTAGTAGTCCAGTTCACTAACCACTGAGCTATCGCGGCTCCTACTAATTTTTAGGGAATTAGTAAAACCCAGGTGTCCTCGCCAGGATTACGAACCCCGGCTGTTGCCGTGGTAAGCCAACCGCCTATCGATTGCGCTAACCGGACACCCACTTGTACCATTAGGTGCTCTAAAATAGTATTTTCTCTGAACTTTTGACAGACAGCTGTATGTTTACACTAGGCGAGACATGGGGACTCGCATTTCCTGGATCAGGCTGATTTAAGACCTGAGTTTAACCCCATGGACTGGATGTGTTACAATGTCTATCGGTACAGTAGCCATAAGTTCATCAGGATGTTCGGCTACCTGATAGCGTTATTCTCTGAATTTTCCCAGGTTACAAAAGGTTGTTTGATGTCAGTTTGATGATGGCCAAGGAAATTTCCCTGGTCACAGGAAAAAAAAAGAAAAGAAAAAAAAAACAACCAATTTCTTGAAAAAAAATTTTTTTTCGCAATATTCAAGGTCATATGTCATGAAATGGGGGAAAAAAAATCCAACATCAATAGAAACAAATTCAACACTCAGAGGTCACCAAAAATAGTAATTAGGAAGGGAATGCTTGACCATCATCATCATCATGTGCCATACCGGTTGGCATAAACGATCATGTCATTCCACAATTTTCTATCTACAGTGCATCGTGTCAGTTCTGTTGTTGACTGTTTTCCATGCCATGACACCAAATTATCCAGTATTTTCTCTCTTTGTCGTCCCCGATCACTCTTTCTTTTTATTTTGCCAGTTGTAACCAAATATTCTAACTTTCCTCTTCTCATGATGTGCCCACAAAAAATGTTGATTGTTTCTTTCTGATGTTTTTTAGGAGTTCCCTTAGCAAACTAAAATCTTGAAGAATTTATGTTTTGGTACAGCAGTACAGACAGTATCGTAATCTGGGGTTTTTAAAAAAATCTGAAAAAATGCGTGACTACTATGTGTAAAACCTCTTGGTAGCGAATGTGATAATGGCGGAAAATGAAAATAAACACAGAAGAAGAAGAGAAGTAAAACGTCATTATTATATTTGGCAGGAAATGCATAACTCAATGCATGCACACATGTGCAAAAACAAATACATGCATCTAGATATATATTAAAATACAGGGAAAGTACAAGTGCCAATCAATTTTTTTCTACATCCATAACAAATTAAAAACTATAATGAAGTGTTCAAAATTAGCAGTATCTATTTATATAAATTTGCTTCTGTGTGCATGTGTGAAACTCCTCTAACAATGAAATTTATAAGAAAGTCTTATCTTATTCTGTAACTTTATGAGCATAAGAAAACTGAATGAACTTTATGAACATAAGAAACTGAATGAACTTTATGAACATAAGAAACTGAATGAACTTTATGAACATAAGAAACTGAATGAACTTTATGAACATAAGAAACTGAATGAACTTTATGAACATAAGAAACTGAATGAACTTTATGAACATAAGAAACTGAATGAACTTTATGAACATAAGAAACTGAATGAACTTTATGAACATAAGAAACTGAATGAACTTTATGAACATAAGAAACTGAATGAACTTTATGAACATAAGAAACTGAATGAACTTTATGAACATAAGAAACTGAATGAACTTTATGAACATAAGAAACTGAATGAATTTATGGAATACAAGAAACTGAATGAATTTATGGAATACAAGAAACTGAATGAACTTTATGAACATAAGAATTGAATGAACTTTGTGAACATAAGAAACTGAATGAACTTTATGAACATAAGAATTGAATGAACTTTATGAACATAAGAAACTGAATGAACTTTATGAACATAAGAAACTGAATGAACTTTATGAACATAAGAATTGAATGAACTTTATGAACATAAGAAACTGAATTAACTTTATGAACATAAGAAATTGAATGAACTTTATGAACATAAGAAACTGAATGAACTTTATGAACATAAGAAACTGAATGAACTTTATGAACATAAGAAACTGAATGAATTTATGGAACACAAGAAAATGAATGAACTTTATGAACATAAGAATTGAATGAAATTTTGAAAGCTATGTCCTATAAAATTGTTGTTAATATTGGCGTTCAGACTCTAAAGTTTGCTTTGTTTATTTTTAGGTTTCTTCTGGAAACTATAACTAGGGAAGGGAAAGTTAACTGGACAAACAACTGAGACAAGCCAACGAAAAGTTCACCATGGCAGTTTTATGTGGATCATTACTTTCTTTCTATGCTTTATCTTTGGCCAGGACATTACTGTACCCAAGCTACATCACATTTAATTGGTTGGCATGCCTTTATGTAACAACATTTCAAGAGGATCGACACCCAACTAAAGTATTTGCTAGAAAGTTATTGCTTACTCCAGTCCATGGGACTTTATTTATCCTTTCTTTACCACTCCTTCTCATCTTTCTACCAATTCGTTGTCTGTTATTAACTTACAGACAGCCGTTTATGTATTCAGAAAGGCATACGCCTTATTCAGAAAAGCAAGCACAGATTGTGAAGGAGTTTATTAAAAAAGGATGTCACCAATTTGGCATAGCAACAGCAAATTTATGTCTTATGCCAGAAGTTGCATCAAAGATGAACAATTTTGTTAATGTTAGCGGAAGAGCCAGGAAGATTGGGGAGAGAGTAGCAGTGAGTCAATTTTTTAATGATTTATGGAATAAAAGGGAATTATGGTGGAGATCACATTGTGATAAAAATGGAGAAGTGCTTGGTGGAGCTGTTTTTCAAGATGATGAAGTTAATATAAATAACAGCCATGCTTCAGAACCAGCAAGTCTTGTGGGAGATATAGCCACAAAGTTTCCGTACCTGGATTTTCTGACAGTACAAGAAGCGTGGTCTAGTTATCATAATAAACATCTCATAGATGAGCTTCACAAGATTTTCCCATATATTGTTCATGATGTTGGTGTCCATTCATTCAAGAACAACAACTTTTTCCTTAACAGTGGTCTGCTCCTGGCAAGCAGACATCCAATTGTAGCTGTTGACTTTAAACCTTACATTAACTTTATCAAACATGGAAAGTTGCTGTCTTTAGGACTTCTTATGGTTAAGGTAATGTATCATTGCTTTGTGTATAATTTGTTGTTTTGTATATGTCATCACATTTTATCTTCTCATGCATGAATACCTTACCATTTTGTGGGATACCTTATTTGGGATTGAAAGTTTCTCCTTCTGTCTTAACCAAAATATTGTAAATCTCATCTAAAATGAGCTACCTTAAAGTCTATCATACTCATCATGTGAAAGAAACTGATAGAAATTCCCACAGCATAAGTACAGAAGTCAGTAATAAAGAAAAGACGATGGTCATATGTTGGACATGTGATGAGAAGAGATAATAACCGAATAGCAAAGCAAGCCCTCATGTGGGAAACAACAGGTAAGAGAAAAAGAGGAAGACCCAGAGAGACACTGAGAAGAATATTGATGATGATCAGAGAGGCAAGAGCAGCAGGAATCGGCTCCCTCAATGAGATAGAGCTGCATGCACAGAACAGAGACAAATGGTGAGATTTGTTAAAATATCTTTAAAAGAATTGAAAACTGCTATAACAGAAATTCAGATGAAGTAGTATCTTGGTCTATGCCCTATGGGCCGGCTACGGTTCGAAAGGCCAATTGATAGAAGTACAGAAGTCATTGATCCCATTTTTTTACTAGAAGATTACATAAAAGGTTGAAACCTTGTTCCAACTAAGGTGCAGTTACAATGAATAATATACTCTTTTTCTATACCAGTTCAGTTTACATAAGCAGTCATGAAACTTCACAACTTCATCTTTCATTTACCTGAAATATTTTTTTCAATATCTCCAATGTTGTTTCTTGTGTTTTTTTTTTTTTTTTTTTTTTTTTTTTTTTTTTTTTTTTTTTTTGTAGTTCTTGCAGAGGCCTGTATAGTTTTGCCTGTAGTGTTGTATCTATGGGTCAATGTGTTTTCCTCATTTTACTATATTTACTGCAGACTTTAAGCATGTATTCATTAGTCTGGGCACTTGTCCGCATGTACATGTGGCTGAGGTGGCAATCTTGAATTTTGTGTTCATGGGACTACAAAGTCAATTGTGTCCTGTTCTGAGGTGTATAATGATAACTTGTTCCTATATGTTACTATTATGGGAGGCATCTTTATTTGGAGTTTGTGGTCTTCTGATTGATTTTCCACAAATTCTCATTTCTGGTGCTACTTAAAAGTTACATCTTTTTGTCATTCATGTTAAATCTTTTTAATTTGTAGAATTCATTAGTTGAATATAATCTTCTTCTTCTACCTTTTTAGCTCCCAGTGGAACATAGGTCTTCAGCAAACACTTTCCAAGTCGTTCTGTTTTTTGCCATTCTTTTAAGATCATTCCATGTCTTCCCCATCATCTTCATCTCTGCTTCTATCTGTCGTCTCCAAGAATTCCTTGGTTTAGACAGAGAGCCCTTCTCTTTCCTGGATGGCGGATTTACTTTTTCTCTCTTTGACTTGTCCATGTATGTGAAATTTTTTCGGCTTAAATTTTTTTACAGTATGGGATAGCCAGTCCCATGCCCAACCCTCCTTTCTCACCTCTTACAAACATGCCTGGTAGGGTACAGCGCCGCTATTCTTTACTCCCCTTTTGGGCCCCGGCAGCGCACGGGCGAGTTGAATATAATGCCTTAGTTTTATTTCCAGAACAAATAAATAACTAGACACATTAATAGCTTTATTTAGAACATAAAGTTAGTTATATTTGCAATAGGTTTGTTGGCAAGGCTCCATTTATGTATGGTTCAAAAGCATGTTTTCTGCTACCCTCTGTCTTTTATATATTTAGTGCACAAAAAGAACAATGCACAGCTAAGAATTTCTGCCAATTTTGTGCTATCAGTGTAATATGTGGTCATTAACAGCAAAAAAGAAAAGACAGATTACTGGTATTGAAATGAGATGTCTTTGGAGAATACTTAATGTGATAATAAGAGACAAAGTAAGAAATTCAGAATAGAGTTGGAGTAACATCAAATTATGAGCTTCAAAAGCTTGTGCATTTCAATGGTAATACTGTTTATTATTGATTGTCAATAATTTTGATTTCATATAATACATTCTAAGAACCTTTCTGAACATTCTGATTCCTTTGTTTTTTTTTAAATAGTATTACAATTTTGTGTATGCTATTTTAGCCTAAGCTTTAGTTTTTTATTTATTTTTTAAATATATATTTTATTTTCAGGTGAGTCTCCCAGTAGCTGTATATGGGTAGCTTATTTGATCAATTAGAAAAGAGAGCAATACAATAAGGAAGGGAATTAGCTAATTAGCTTTGATTAAATTCAGTATTGTTCTGTAGAATGTTTTATAAGGTGTTGAGTTTTTTTTTGTTTTTTTTTACTGATTGCTATCATCTCCATACTCTCCATTCAGTTCTTCCCATATTCTTGACTATATGTCTGTTTTGTCAACTAAATATTTCCTTACCATCAATATTTGTAACTTCAGCTTTTTCTCATTGCATGCTTCTTTTCAACATTCTCTAAATGACACTATTTAAATTTGCTTGCAATTTACTCCTCAGATAAATCTTGGTAGATCCAAGACCAACAAAAATATGGTGGGATATATTTTCAACACTCATTTACAGTCATATCAAGGTATTATTGCATGGTTTGAATTGTGTAAATTATGCTCATTAAAGTTAGTTTTTTCACCCCAAAGGAACAGAATATTTTAAACAAAGATATTATTGAAAACAAAGTAAACAATTAAAAAAAAAAAGTAAGTAAAGGTTCCCTCCACACCCATGCTAGGTGTTATGAGTAATATGGTGTTAGCTGCCATATTTTTCCATGATCATTGCACATTTTTGGGTGATGTGGTTCGTATCAAGCCAGGCCGGCTTTACTTCCCAGAAAAATCTCAGGTACTCATTTTTATAGGTTGGGTGAACCCCGGAGCCTTGTAGATAAAAAAAAAGGGAGAAAAATCTGCTATATCTGGGGATCAAACCTGGACTCTTCTGATCAAAAACAAAGTACTGAAGAAATTAAACATTTCAAGTTGATAGAATGTTTAGAAGGTGAAACAGAGAACAAACGCCACAGAACAAACCAAAGATTTGGGCGGTTAATACTGTAAGCTCGTGGCATAGAAATGTGCAGAAAAGAGGAATATATAACTCACTTCTGCCAGCATTATGCTAATCACGGGCATCTATTTTAGGCAAGCTACAAAGCCCAGGTAGCTAGAAAATGGAATTCTGAAAAGTAATAAGAAAACGTACATTTGTTTATTGCAATAAGAGAAAAAAAAAAGAAAGCTTTTGACATAAGCAACCCAGCACATAGTTGTACAGCCTTCACTTGAAACTTCAGAACACTTATTGCTCTGCCAGCTGTGGCATTGCTATGGCAACGATGGGTGACTTGGGTAGGGCAGTGATCTATGCAATTGCTGGAAAAGTCTTTGTTCATTAAAGAGCTAGCTTGGTGTTTGTGTCATGTGCTGTGGAGCTAGCATTGTTGTTGCATTGGGAATCATTATTATTATTATTATTATTTTTTTATAATGCTTTTCTGTTGTAGTTAAGATGAGATCTGACACAGTTTCACACCACCATCTCATTAAACACAGGCACACAAATTATAAACTCCAACAGTAGAGAAGAGTGGCTGAATGGCAATACATTAAAAACAGAAAGTTCTGTTTAATTTTAAATACATGTCAAGGCCAAACTCCCCCATAACAACATTAACAACCTGAAAAGAGGAACCCAAACCAGACTTTTCAGACTGGGAACCGGTCATGTACCCCTGAACAACCACATCAATAGAATACAATGAAATGGTACCCCAACATGTCTGCTCTGTGAACACCCACATGTAACTGGAGAACATCACCTGTTTGACTGTCCAAAGTTCACCAATATAAGAGCACCTCTACTTCCTCAAAGATCTGATCAATGTAATACCTTGTACTTAACTATAAGGGAGCTAAAACTACCTGCTGATATATCATTACATTTTGGTGGACGAAAGGGTATCATATTAACAAATTGGATCCATAACAAATGCAAGTAAAGATATGTTTATGTGTCTTTCTCTGATTTCTTACCTTGTCAGACAAATCCAAAAATAAAAAGAATAGCTGTGTCATCATTGCCTACTGGCCTGATCCCTTTTGGTTACTTTTGGAACCTTTGGGTACTTATGATGCAAAGTAAACGTGAAGGTTCTCTTCACTTCTTGATATGACTGTGATAAATATTGTGTTAGTGACAATATTTTTCCTGTGACCAATGGCTTATTTTTGGATTATTTGGTTGGTATCAAGATGGAGTGCTCTTACCACTCAGTCACCTAGACTCTACCAACATGATGAGTTATTTACTATTTTTCTCAGTTCTTCTCTTTTGTGCACCAATATCTGATTTTATTTGTATGTTTTCTCTGTCCAATCCATTTCTACCTTTATCTCTATCTATGCTTCCCATTTTTAATTGCTCCCTGTAAGATGGTTTTGGCCTTGTCATTAGATTTTGTGACTTAACTGTAATGAGCATAATTTCTTTATCTTCAACAATATAAGAAACTGTTTATGTTGGTCTGTATTATTGATGATTATTTTATTAATTTTCTTGTTTTTGATAAAGTCTATGAATGAGGTACCCAAGATCCAGCAATTAAATCTAATTGTCATAGCTTTTATTTGATTTTCTAATTCTTCATTTAAGGTCTGTGTTTTGCAAGCATATAAGAATATTGATATCATCATTAGTATTATCTGATATGAGTACAGTTTTTTTTTAACAGACTATGTCTACAATTCTTAAAATACCTTGGATTTGGAAAAAGAGCAATGAAGACATTAAAGGACCTAAACATTGGAAAGACATGGCTTATAGATGACATCTTACAGAGAAAGTTAAAATTCTACAGCTACATCGAAAGACACAGTGAGCTAGAAAGAACAATAATGGAAGGAATGGTCTCAGAAAAGAAAAATGGGGCAGACCAAGAAGGTAGTTTCAAGATATGAAGGAAACAATGAACATGACAATAGAAGTGGGAGATCTGGCTAGAGATAGAGATTCTTTTTAATGGACTGTGATAAGTGCAACATTCTGTAAAGGACAGGCAACTTGATGATGATAATGTATAAGTGTAGAATGATATAAATAAACCAATAATTTAACTTTTTTTAAAATTATTGTTAAGGAAAGGAATCAGTTATCCCAAAGCAATTGAATGAGATCCTACACTGGATCAAAACCTTCACGAAGAAAAACACAGAACATGATGACACTGTTCTATTTCAGTTGGTGTGTGGTGACTTCAATTTTGACAATCTGTCACCTGGTAAGCCACTTATCAGATTTTCATTATAATTTCAGTTAATGTAGTTAATCTTGCACTTCTTAAATTTGGGTAGAACTGCATATATCTGGAAAACACGTGATGTAGAAAAGGGTGCATTTTGAGGTTAAAATCTCATCCCATTGTGTGTTCTCTACCTAAGATGAAAATTGTCACCAAAACTTGGTACACTTCCGTGAATTTGTGTCTGTCATTGACTTTTTTCTAAAATGACTAGTAGAGCTTTTAGCAAAAGACAAAATATAAAGTTACTACGACAAATATAAAGTTACCATGACAAATGCTGAACAATATTTATCCAACTAGAACAGTAAAATCATTAATTATTCATGTTTAGTTTAGCAATAAGGATAATTTAAATTAGAGCTTCCAATGAATTAGTGAAGTGAGTGAAAATATTTAAAAAGTACTTACTTTTGTTGATGTCCAAAGATTTTTAAATACTTTTTTTTAATATATAGAGACTTAACTTGCAACTATTATAATAATTGCTTCTGTTATTCTTGTTGTTCTGCTCTATAGTCTGTATATCCTTATTTGTCCCTACTGCTCTTAATTTTTTCTGTAATCCATGTCTCTATATTTGTCTTTATCATTCTTGTTATGCAGTGTAATCTATATCACCGTATTTGATCTTCCCAGCCGATGAGGTGAGCACCCGACATAAGTTATTTGATGAGTATATTGACGTCTGTCGGCAATCACCAGGTTGTGATAAACCATGGACTGTAGGTAGGTAGAAAAAATGTTAAGGGTATACACATCAAAGCTTTTGACATATATGGAACATGGCGTTAGTACATATATTTAGTTTAATTGATCATCAGCACATTTTTGGGTGATGTGATGGTGACTGGATGGTCGAGAGGTAAGACATCAGCCTCTGGATATAAAGGTCTCGGGTTTGAATCCCACCCCAAGTGATGGACAAATTTCACTTCTAATCCATGGTTTCTTTGTTGTTTTACCTTCCCCTGATCTCTTGACTATTTAGATCTCATGTCTAGCCTTCTCGAATAACAGTTAAAAGTTGGAGGTCCTGTGTGCACCTGTGCAGTGTTAAGAACCCTTGATAGATCAGTCTGTAAGAGGTAAAATGATCAAATCTGCCTTTAGCTGAAAATGAATGTGTTGAGTCTAAAGGCACAGATATCAGTGGTTTTGCCATAAACTAGAACAACACTGCATCAACACCCACATAACTGGTGAACACTTTGAAGAGAAAATGGCTGATGTAGTCAGTATTATGTCAGACAGCCCTACCTTACCAGAAAAAAAACTGGTATTTTCAGTGATTTTGTTCTAAAGCTGTGATTTGAAGGAAAAATGTGCCACTTTTGGAAGCCAAACCCAGACCCATTTGGTCACTCAATAAGAACAATAACCACTTTGTTTGCTACCACATCTTCAGTAGCTAGGTGCTTTTCACGTTCTCTTTGACTTTTTTCATGAAACAGTTCATTAGATAGCAAGCAGATCAGACCTTCTCCCACTCTAAATAATTAAAATAAGATCAGTTTTTATCAATGAGTAATGAAGCGTAAATAACTCAATGAAAAGTAAATAGCTCAAAGAAGAGTAAATAACTCATTGAAGAGTAAATAACTCAATGAAGAGTTGTGTTCTGATGGTTCCAGTAGCTTGCCATTTAAATACATCTCTTGCTTGTTGATCATCTTTCCTAGTCATTTGATAAATTAATTGATTCAGTTAGTGTTCACCTGTTTAGTAGAGGGGATGAATGTGTCACTAGTTTACAGCAGAGCAGTGATATCTGTGCCTTTAGGCCAGACAGATCTGTCTTTGGCATGGGTAGATATGTTTAACAATTTGTGCCCTGACAGCAGCCAATTTTGGTCTGTTTTCAACTTGTAACTGCCACTGGTTCTTTACCATGCATGTTCTCATGGGATCTCCTGTTTTTTTGTCATTTTCTGGGGAGGTTAGACATTGGATCTCACAACCCAGAGACCAGGGGAGGATAAAGTCACAAGTAAACCACAAATTTGAAGTGAAAAATTCCCATGACCTGTGCCAGATTTTGAAACCAGGACCTTCCTGTCCAGAGGCTATGTCTTACCTCTAGACCACCCAGTCCCCCTGATGGAGTACATGAATTGTGTTTGTTTCATTTTTCAATTCCTCATTGTGCTGAAGTTGGATGTGTTGGGCCAAAAGGCGCAAATATCAGAGTTATGCTGTAAACCACAACACAACGTAGACACGTCCATTTAATGTCCTTTTAAGGGCAGAAAATGAAGAGGAGTACTCCTGTGCATCACCTAATGTCTTTGGGTGGACTAATGAAGAGGAGTAATCATCACTATCAAGTAAACTGCAGAGTTCTGTAATTCCCTTCAAATTCATGGTTTCTTTGCAGCTGTACTCTTCTCTAAGTAATGAGATCTGATGTATAGTCCTCTCACATAACAATAAATAAACAGGAGGTCCTGTGTGCACTCTGCACATGTTAAAGAACCCTTGGCGTTTACAAGTCTAAACAAGTAGGCCAAACACCTGCTGACCAGACTAAAATTGTTAGAAATCTATTCAATGAATCTGAGACAGTGTAGCAGAGTTCATGCAATTAGGTGAGGGTTCTCCTCAGAAGTTCTCAGTGTTTTGAGGAGAAGATTGAACCAATAAAAACAACACAAAAGTAAGAGGCAACAACAGCAGGCATCAGCTCCCTTGCCGAGGTTGAGAGATTCACCCAGAAACGGAACATAGGATAACATACAATACAGGTCCTGTGCAAAGTCTGGCACTTAATACCAAAGAGTGTAGAACATGCAGAGTCTAGAATTTTTGCCCTCTGCCATATTCTGCTCTAAAGGACAATGGATAGATGAATCATGAGTTATTGTTCAAATGCACAGTTATGAATATATAATGTTTACATTTATTTTCTTCATTTGTGTTTAATTTTCTCTACTCAGGATGCTACACATTGAGATAGGTTTTCCCCATTAAGTTATTGTTAACAAGAGGTCTTTGTAGCTGTCCTATAGTCTGTTTTATTCTGTTTCAGTTAAATTTGTGATTTGTGCTTATCCACCATCACATAGACTAGCATATATTTCTTAACAAAATTAATTATTATAAATAAAATTTATAATTGTATCTTTAGGCACAGAACCACATGTTTGATAGCTTGATCAGTACACAAGATGACCTTAAGTTAGCTCCTCAAGTTCCATCAAGAAATCAATATCACATAATTAATTAAAAATCAACTTTTGAAAGTAATTTATAAATAATCAGAGATCACTGCATCTCCAGGCACAGAAATGAGGCAGAACCACATGTTTGACAGCTTGGTCAGCACACCAGATGGCCTCAAGCTAGCCTTGGATGACCCAGCTCTTAGGCAATGTCACATAATTGATGGAGACGTTGTTGAGCACACGCATGAAGCTCTGGCCTTTGGTAACATCAAGATGGATGAACAAAATAATGTGGTCCTTTTCCCTGAGGGTGGAAGGAGGAGGATTGACTACATTATTTACCATAAGTCCCACCCAGTGGTAAGGGGGGGCTATTTTTTGTAAATATTGTCATTATTTGAGTTCTTGTTACATTAGGAGCATGTGGTTAACTTCTGGTATTAGCCTATTTGTTGATAGTCTATGAGTAATGATAGCCTTTAAAGGTATCTGCCTGAAACAGTCTGAAAGAGAAAAGAACTTTATTTCTTTGGCCATAGACAGACAATGCAGTCGTCGACTGGTTTACCAGGTGATATCTTGTAAGGCATCAGAAATGTTGCTCCACCTCATTCAGCCTATGATCATCCTTTACAGATGGCTCGTACAATTCTTCTCTGTCTGTACTGTCTTTTCCGCCAGGTAAAAGGTAAAGTACGAGACTTGAATCTCTGTATTAGAACATGATTTTTCACCCACATGTGCTCGACCACCTATTCAGAAGTGTTCTGAGATGTCTGGATAGTGTCGCTTCAAGCATTGAAACTCACACTGCAAGGCAACATTCCTCACCTTCCCAGAATAATACCTTGGTACCCATTTCTGCCCGCGGCTGGGTCAACCGTGGGTGTATTTTTTTTTCAACTATGAGTACAATTCACACTGCTTCCAGTGGGAATTGAATACAGGTTGTCCGAACATTGGTAGCCCAGTCAGGTGATTTTCCCAACTAGTCTACCCAGACCTCCTGTCCTAATCTACCTCACTTTCATCTGCCCTTTGGAGTCCCATGAATGACAGTTCTTGTGATTGTTTCTGAATCTCTCATGTGCACTTGATTTATCCAGCTTCATCAGCGCCCAGAACAGATCCATGTGGCAAGACTCAATGCAGGTCCTGTGCATGGTCTGGCAGTTAGAGGATCATCTGACACTAAGAATTTCTGCCCTATATGCCATCTTCAGCTCGAAATGACAATAGATAGATCACGCGCCTGCTTTCTTTTTGTGTGTCTTCTCTTAGATGCACTTGATTAAAAAAAGTGGTGGTGGGCTCTGTACGCATGCAGTGGGTTGAGTCATTACTGAAGTCCAAAATACATAAGGTCACCTTTGTCTATGTCCCTGGACATTCGGGTGTACGGGGAAATGAAAGAGTGGACAGGTTGGCTAGCTGTGCTGTCGTTGAGGACGGGCAACCAATGGACCGGGCGGACATCGTCAATGCCCTCCGAGATGTGGGAAGAGCACAGGACTTCGACAAACACAGATCCACGTAACTTCTTCGGATGATGGAGATGGGAGTTAAGATGGGCACAGCCAGAAATGAGAAACTTAGTGGGCGTGTAAGAAGACTTATCAACCAACACAGAACTGGAGTCGTCAGTCGTTGGACAGTGCGGGACTTGCTGAGGAGGGGATCTGAGCACCTATAGACACGTGCGGAGTGCAATGATGATGACCCACAAATAACTCAAGTAAAGTAAAAGTTTCATCAATGCTTTGCTAGGTGTATAGGGAATAAGGTGTTAGTGATCATATTTTTCCACGACCATGGCACATTTTTGGATAATGTTTTGGATAATGTGGTCAGTTTCACACCAGATCACCTTTACTTTCTAGAAAAATCTCTGGTACTCAATTTAGACTTGGTGAACCCCGGAGCCTTGTCAATAAAAAACAATCCACCACTTTTTGGAATTGAATTATGGTTCTTCTGATCTGGTATCGACCACATTAACCACTCAGCACTGAGAAAATGAGCAACACATTCTGTAAACATGGGCATGCAGGAACCAGGCAAACATGACAGACAGACAGGAGCCTGCCAAAAAAATATCCAGCTGTAGGTAAGCAGTATATGCTGGTCTTAGAGCAGGCAAATTCAATTGAAGATAGGCTACCAACTGTAAATGGGCATAAAGGAAGTGCAACAACCTCTGACAGGATCCTTGAACTAAGCAGCAACACCATTGTCTTTTGAGACTGTACCAGATGGTCTCTTTGACTTTCTACATTTTCATCTTCATGATTTTTGAGTGCCGTCTCCACATCGAAGGTTGGCTACCATGGAGCACCATTCCGCTCTGTCTTTTGCTTTGATAACTAACTTTTTTTGCCACTTTATCAGGTTGAAGAGTTCTTGTTGAAATGGCTGCTAGTTCAGGAAAATATGATTAGCCTATTTTCTGGTATAGCCCAGTGATGGTGTTACATGGTATATGCATTGTGATAACACATCCTGTGTGTTCATGAAACAGATTGAAGTAATGATGGACACTGCCAAAGAAAGGTTGGAGCTTGACAAGGAAGACATATTGAAGACTCTTTATGACTGTATTTTGGAGAGTGACTCTGATTGATAAGGATGTAGAAATGAGAGTCAAAGAATTGGGAATCAAGCTTGGTACATGTGGGATAGAGGAACTGAAAGGATGGATTAGAAGTGCATATAACCAGTGATCTGTAGGAGCTATCAACATGCATATTTTGCACCATCTATTGGGAAGGACTGGTCACCTGTAGGGTCTGTTAAGAGCGCATAAGGTACAAAGCTTTAGTTGGCCATGTGCTGTAACGTTTGTATCTTGTGGCAAGGCACTGCTTCGGGCTGTTTACTGTTCTTTGTTTTTCTCTGTTGTTGATTATTTGTGATTTTTTTTCCAAGTGTTGAAAACAGACCTCTCCCCCTGAAATGATTCACCTCTCTCCATTCTGTTTTCCCTGCTTTGATATTAATAAGAGACGCCTGTTTAAATCATTGGGAGAGAAAGATGATTTAACTGATTTTAATAAGAGACGCCTGTTTAAATCATTGGGAGAGAAAGATGATATTAACTGATTTTAATAAGAGACGCCTGTTTAAATCATTGGGAGAGAAAGATGATTTAACTGATTTTAATAAGAGACGCCTGTTTAAATCATTGGGAGAGAAAGATGATTTAACTGATTTTAATAAGAGACGCCTGTTTAAATCATTGGGAGAGAAAGACGATTAAACTGATTTTAATAAGAGACACCTGTTTAAATCATTGGGAGAGAAAGATGATTAAACTGATATTAATAAGAGACGCCTGTTTAAATCATTGGGAGAGAAAGATGATTTAACTGATTTTGCCTACTTAACTGACATCTTTTGGTGTAGAAAGAAATAGTAAGGAAAATAGAACTTCTAATATTATTATTTTTATCTTACAGAATGTCAAGGCCTTCCATTTTGTGACACAGCTGGCCACTCTAACAGATCATATACCTGTTGCTATGGAATTTACTTGCCCTACTTCTGACTAGAAAACTTGCCAGTTTGAATGTATCAGAGTAATTTACAAACTAGTGTGGATTTTTTTCCCCTATTATTTTAATATATTTTGGTAACTATTTACTTACAACGACTTTGTACACTTGATGGTTTGCAAAGATTAATTCACAGCTAATTTTTGCTTTGATTTGAGAATAAAATTGTTATTTTTTTATATAAAAATTTATGAATGAGCAATATGTTATTACAGACTGTAATTTATAACATTATAACACATATTGTTGTTGGTCAGACAAGATATGACTTTTTGTTGGGATCGAGTTTGTGTGATTTATTATTATATATTTATGTATATCTTACAGTAATCAGAAGGTTCTCTCCATTATTATTTTTTTTTGTACATTTAATAAGCATAGACACATACTGCACTTAATGCAGCAAAGACATTCCTAAATATTTAAGCTTTAATTAAATCACAGCTATATATATATATATATATATATATATATATTGAATCATGGACAGAGGTCAAAGCAAAAAGAGAGCTAATTTCCAATATTAAGAAGAAACAATCATCATTTTTTTACCATGTAATGAGAAGAGAAAACTGGAATATATTGTAATAACTGGAAAAATTGAGGGACGAAGAGATAGAGGGAAGCAAAGAGGAAAAATACAGACAGCTTAAGAGAATGGTTTCGCAGAAGGTCAACAACAGAAATGATAACTAACTGTCAAGATCGAAAGTTGTGGAGAGACATGGTCACCTACGCCAGCAGGCCCGGTACTTAATGATAATAGTGAATAAGCATAGACATACTGCACTTAATGCAGCAAATACATTCCTAAATATTTATGCCTTAATTAAATCACAACTATATATATATATATATTTATTACACACATTCATACATATATATGATATCATAATTATCCAGTCTGTTAAAATACTTTTAATTATTTTGTAAATCACTTTTATCTTCTAATTAGAACCAACATCACAGAAAATTGTTTGTGAGCACACTTTGCATCAAACATAAAGAAAAGCAGAAAATAAAGTGATTCCACCATCATATTAGTTTAATTTAGTTGATTCATCATCCTCATTGCAGATCAAACACAATGAGGATGCAGGCATGTCAGATGCAGTCATCACATAATATAGCTGCTTTGTTTGTTCACACTCACCCAGTGGTGACTAAAGGTTACACCTCTTCGTCATCTGTCCTTAAAATGATGTTATGAGGGCTTGATTGCGTTGCTTCATGGTTTGCAGTAAAACTGTGATATTTACACCGTATGAGGTGCGCGTGGCCGTGCGGATAAAACCACTGTTCTTGAATCTTAAGTCTCATACGTCGTGGTGACTGCTTGACCAAGCAGCCTTTATCCTTCTGGTTCTATCGTTGCCCCCCCCCCCCCCAACATACCCCAGCAATGATACAATGTGTCGTAAAGATAGTCTTTTATTTTATTTCAACCCAACACTTCCAACTTCAGCATGACATTTTTGAGTACCAGGTTGCCTTCCCTCTCGATCCCAACTCAATTGGCCAGACTAATCTGGTTAGTCTGTTACTAGAGGCACCACTAAAGGTGGAATTTTCGTACTGTCTGGCACCTTGGCCTTCCACATAATATACAATTTCTTATTCTTTCCTTTTTTATTTACCTTTCAGTATTTATCCAGGAGTATGTATAGTTTATAGTGACACTGTGACCTTCCAGGCATGTCGTAAGAGGTGACTAAGGAGATTGATTGATGGCTTGACAAGCTGTCATTGTAAAAAGTATTGTTATGGAAACAGCGCCATATATTTTAGAGCAGTGATCTATGCAATATGTGCCACTTTGGCACGCAAGGTTTCTGTTTTTGAGATTGTGGTTCTGCCCTATGTGCCGTCTTTGGCTCAAAAGGACAATAGATAGATAGATTTATCCAGGAGAAATGAAAAAAAATATATATATATATACAGTCGAACCTGTCTAAGGCGACCATTCACGGGACTTTCAAAAACTGGTCCCATAGGACAGGTGGTCCTGCCTCACAGGTTTCACATAATAAATAGAGCGATAAAAAAAATTTTATCCTAAGCACTATGAAAACTAACCTGCAATTCAGCGTAATCCATGAGTAGAACATAGTGCACATGTCGGTCTACAATAGCCACTGGTTGGACACTTTTCATAAAACACGATAGTTAAACACACAAAAATATTTTGTCGAATCACTGATATTCGTTCTTCCAGCGTTAATGCTTTTGGTTTTACACTTTTGACACTGGCCATTTCCTATATTGTGTGTAACACTTTTAAAATCCACAAAAATAATTCACTGAGATACTGTACATGTACGTGAATACACTCTAAGCGGGCAATGACTAATTCTTTAGTTAATTCCTGTAATTTATACGGGCCACGCAATGGTCTACTCTGGTCTAGACGGAACCGCGAAGTGATGTCACTTCACGAATCATAGATCTGTGTCTGCCGTGTTTCTCACACCAGTATTGACTGATAAACGTAACACGTCCCACTGTAATCTGGGACTCACTAAATACGGGAAAACTTCGACACCTGTAGACACCTGTGTCGATCGTTTATGGCTCCCAGCGAGACGGAGAAGGACTGGCTGGTCAGTGTATCGTTATCTCGGATTACCCGCGTGTCGTAAACGGGATAAATAACATTGGCGGCGGTTAATTAGCCTGGTCTCTGGTCACGTCATACGGTGAGCGCCGTAATCAGTGTTAGCATATAGTAAAAAACTCGGGGAAATTGTAGACCCTGTCCTATAACCAGGGAAACGCTTTAAACAGGTGGTCCTAAGACCAGGTTCGACTGTATATATAAAAAAAATTTTTTTAATGGTATGGTTAAAGCTTTATGTAAAAAGAGGACAACACAAACCAGAACGATGTTTCAGCTCAATAGGCCTTCAGCAGGAGCATTTTTAAAAGCATTTTAGAAATTACTAGATACAGTATTTATCCAGGAGTATGTATAGTTTAGAGATTTTATTTCATCCTAATAGAGAACCATTTGCCCATTCAGGATCTGACCAGTGTCCATCTGAATGGTAAATGACCGGTTAAATCTTCTTGACTATACACTCCTAACTAGCCCGAAATTTGTAGTAATTCATTGACTAACATATGCCAAAGCCTTATTTTCTTTAACCAAAAGCTGCAAATATCAGTTTTACTGCAAACGTCAACACAACTCATCTACATCCATCTAATGTCCTTTTGAAGATGGATGATGAAAAGTATAACTTTCTTTAATCATCGGGTGAATGCAAAGAAGAGAGAGGAGTAGCAGACATAGCTGTGGAATGTGCAACTTTTTTCTTTAGACTTTAGATTTTTTAAAATAACAGCTGAGTTCTGTGTTCAACTACAACGACCAGCCACACTCCACTGATTTGGTGACACAAAGAATAACATTCATTCATTGTCCTTTCTGGAAACAGCGGTTATTGAACTGATTTACACATGACAAGAGGCTAGCTTTGTTCCCAATCAACAGCTTCTAGGTTCACCCAGCCTTAAATGGGTATATGATTTTTCTGGGAAAGAAAGATAACACTGTCAAAATATCCCACAAAATGTGTCAATGTTCATAAAGTATGGGCACTAGCAGCATAGCAGCATATCTCTTGTATGTCATTGACCATGTCAGGGTTCTTAATTATGATGTCCAGTTTTATAATGTATTTATCTACATTACCAATTTCTTTGTTAAAAAAATATAATTTAAAAGAAAAATATTTTAAAGATGGGCGGTGCTATATTTCATGTTTGTTATAAGTAGCAACTTATGTTTGTTATCAAGTTAGATAATTATCATTGTATAGTTTCCATGTGCCTTAGGGTCTTAGATTTTATATTTATATGTGTTTTTTTTTATGATGTGCTATTTTATCTTGTTCACTGTGCCCTCATGTTAAAGATTAGGGTCAGTGCAACATATGGTGTAATATAACTTGGATAGCTATGTATTAGCTTGTTTTATAGATCACTATGTTTTCTAGGCAGGAATATCCCAGATTCAAAGCTCTGGTTATTTTTCCACTTTACATCCGTGGTTCGGGAGCCGTGATAGCTCAGTGGTTATTGAGCTGGACTACCACGGACAAGGGGTAGGGTTCGATCCCAACCGACGGCTTCCGGGTTCACCCAGCCTTAAATGGGTACCGGATTTTTTTCTGGAAAAGTAAAGCAGCACGGGCGTAATACTGACCACATTACCCCCAAAATCATGTGCTGAAGGTCTGTAAAATATAGGGTCACTAACACCATATTTCCCTATACGCCACTTGGCGTGATGAAAAACAGAAGCTTCCATTCCCATTTGTACACTTTAAAGAGCCCTTGGCAGTTTATAGTTGAAAAGAGCAGGCCAATAGTGGCTGTTGCCAGGGTATATTGTTGGGCAAAGGTCAAAGACTGATGTGATGGGCCTAGAGGCACAGATTTCATGGCTTTGCTGTAAACATGTGACACAATGTGCCCATGCCCACTTAACAGGTGAATGTGAAGAAGAGCTATGTTTTCTATAATGTAACACACAAACACAAAAAGAAGCTAGAAAAACAAAAGTTAAGAACAAAGTTACCAAAAAAGATTTTTTTTAATATAATAACAAATGGCAGAACATTTCTCAAACTGAGAAAACAAGAAAAAAGCATGGATTGTGGTTATGGTTAGTCAAAGGCCCCAGTAGCACTGCAAATGAATTAAGATCCAAGTGCCCATGGAATCATCCGAATTAAAACTTATCCCATTGAAGGATACAAACAAAGAAAAGCAGCAGCAGCACACTCCAAAAGACATATGGCCAAGTGGTACTGACAGTGAATGCAGCTGAATTGTCCTTCATCATACAATATCATCATTCATCGTAAACAATTGGAATATCAAAACACAATCCAGATAAAAAACACAGTTCATGGTGTGCACAGAGCACTAAACTCAGTAGTTCTGGCAGCAAGATGGACTTGGAATATGAGGAAACTGCAACAAGGAACACTTTTCAGACAGCCTCAATGGTTCCTGCCGTCTATCTGCCATATTGACATATGTATTAAGCACACAGATGACCATACTATTCTCTCTCCCCCCCTCCCCCCAATTCTCACTCCATAAATACTTACTGAGATTTTATTTGCCAAAGAAAAGACAATCTGGCATGACACTGACTACACCACTCGAAAATATGTTAATGATGAGCATAGAAAATTACTGGCTTAATTATAATAAATAATTGGCTAATTTTATTTACTTTTTTATAAGCTTGCAACAAATTTGCTTTCTTTCCTTGTAATGTGAACTGGACTACTGAGGGCACGAGAGCAGGTTCACTTCCAGTTGATGGCTACTAGATTCACTCCCAATTGATGGCTACTAGGTTCACTCCCAATTGATGGCTACTAGGTTCACTCCCGATTGATGGCTACTAGGTTCACTCCTGACTGATGACTATAGGTTCACTCCTGACTGATGACTATAGGTTCACTCCTGACTGATGACTATAGGTTCACTCACAATTGATGGCTACTAGGTTCACTCCCAATTGATGGCTATAGGTTCACTCACAATTGATGGCTACAAGGTTCACTCCCATTTGATGGCTATAGGTTCATTCCCAATTGATGGCTGTTAGGTTCACTCATTCTTAAATGCATCTTGATTTTTCTGAGAAAGTAGAGTGTCATGGTACCAATCATAATGACAATAACACCACATTCCCCATATGCTGAACGATTTTGAGAGAACACTATTATTTTTCTTCCAACGGAGTTTGATTTTTAAATAAAAAATATTTTTCTAGTTTTATTTTTTTTTATTTAATTTAATATTTTTAAAATGATTATTTGTAGATTGTAGAGTTTGCTGTTATAATTTAATCTTACAGATGATGATTGTATTTAATGTAAGTATGAAAATGGTACCAGTAACAAAATGACATGCAATTTTAATTGACAGAATATTGTATGTTTTTTTTTCCCATTATTTTGCTGTGAGTTCCATTGTCTAGTCCTTTAAGTGATATTTTTTATGTGCTTACAAAAGCTGTTATTTTATTTTATTGTTATTATTATTTACTGCTAATAGGTTTGTTTAGTGATAGTGCATATTGCAGTGTTTTAATTTACTTTACTTTACTCTGACTTCAGCTTGGTTTAGTGGGGCAAGATGGCCACCTAGTCTAATAGTTTAGGACTAGTCGCATTTTTGCTTCAATATGTTTTCAAGTGATTTTTTTTCTGATCTGAGTTTTCGTTTACGAAGACAGATCTATCATTTTTTTTGGACTACCTTTCCCCCTCACTCCATTTAATCTACTGTAGCCTATTTTTTAAACTGTATTGGTATTTGCTAGTAAAAATATTATTATTTAAATTAATTGATTGATTATCTTTTTGGACCAAATATGGCACATAGGGCAGAAGTTATAGTTTTCCATATCTAACAGTCAGCAACAACCTGTTTTAATTTACTTTACTTTACTCTGACTTCAGCTTGGTTTAGTGGGCCACCTAGTCTAATAGTTTAGGACTAATCGCATTTTTGCGTCAGTATGTTTTCAAGTGATTTTTTTTCTGATCTGAGTTTTTTTATGAAGACATATCAATCATTTTTTTTGGACTACCTTTTCCCCTCACTCCATTTAATTTGCTGTAGCCTATTTTTTTTAACTGTATTGGTATTTGCTAGTAAAAATATTATTATTTAAATTAATTGATTGATTATCCTTTTGGGCCAAATATGGCAGATAGGGCAGAAGTTATAGTTTTCCATATTTAATGGTTAGCAACAACCTGTTTTAATTCTTGGTTATTTCTGAGACTCATTGTCATTGATGATGGTTCTACGCAGAGTTTCTTATGGTCTTTGTCATTTTCTTTTACCTTCTATTTTCTATATAAGGGGCTGGTGAGGTAGCCTTGTAACGCTCATTTTGATAAAATGGCCAAGGTGTTTCCTGCATATTTTTCTAACATAATTGGATACATAGTCCTGTTTAGTTCCATGTCTTATTTATGAAATTGGTTTGAAGTCTGGTCAACATATGTTTAGCAGTTTTTGAAGGCATTTGTTCATGAAAGATTTTAGTCTTTGGTCTAGAGCTTTTGTTGATTCCCAGCTTTCGCACCCATATGTTAATACTGGAATCCCACAGGAATTAAAGATTTTTGAGTCTTGTGTGATTACCAAGTGTCTATGAAATCCAAATACTTGAGAGCTTGTTAAAGGCGTTTGACATCAATGCGGTTCGGGTCTTTATATTTAAATAAATAACCTGTTATAATTATTTTGAAATATTCCTCATTTCCTGTGTTGTGAATTAAATTTTTTTTTCATGTTATGTTGTTTAAGGTTCCAAGGTTTCAACCATATTAACCATATACATATATATATATAAAGAGAGTTAATTTCCAATATTAGGAAGAAACAATCATCATTTTTTGACCATGTAATGAGAAGAGAACAACTGGAATATATTGTAACAACTGGAAAAATTGAGGGATGAAGAGATAGAGGGAAGCAAAGAGAAAAAATACCAGACAGCTTAAGAGAATGGCTTGGCAGAAGGTCAACTACAGAAATGATATATAACTGTCGAGATCGTAAGTTGTGGAGAGACATGATCACCTATGCCAGCAGGCCTGGTACTTGATGATGATGATGATGATATAATCATGTGTTTCTAGAGTCTAGCAATATTGCAAATAAAAATCCTTCAATCTTGCAACTTGTACAAACTCTGCTTAAGAAAGACCATTTTGATGAATAATACCTTGACACTCCAAAGGAACTGAAGATCACAGTGCAATATATTACAGGATTTAATATCAATGAAGTTAGTATTTCAATGTAATGAAATCCCTAACAGGAAAATGATAAAGTAGAAATTATCACTTGTTCTAACAGCACTTTTGTATTTAAATATTCTTTGAGATCTTTCATCTGTATGTTGGTTTTTTTCTTCTTTCATAATCACTTGAAATATGCAAAAGTTCTTTGTTTCACATTTTAATTTGGGTTTTTTTTTTTAAATTATAAATATAACTGTCGAGATTGAAGTTGTAGAGAGACATGATCATCTATGCCAGCAGGCATGGTACTTGATGATGATTATGTGTCTTATGGTAACAGCAGATTCTATATTATATTGTGATCCACACAATCTTCTTCTCATCCAGATTTGGGGCCACAAAAAAGGACTACTATATTTATGCCAGGCTGACCATTCAAACCGTTTTGAACAGGATAGTAACATTTTTATTACTTTCCATTTTTTTTTCAATTTTTTATTAAAATATCAATTTTGCCCTGTTTTAAATAAAAATGAATATTTTTGTTCCATTTTTAATTTAAAAATAAATTTTAAATATACTTTAATATTGGTTAATGGGGAGCCATGATAGCTCAGTGGTTAGTGAACTGGACTACAAAGGACAAGAGGTAGGGTTCAATTCCAACTGACGGCTTCCAGATTCACCCAGCCTTAAATGGGTACTTGATTTTTTTCTGGGAAAGTAAAGTGGCACGGCATAATACCGACCACATTACCCCAAAAATCACGTGCTAAAGGTCTGTAAAATTGATGGTCACAAACACCATATTCCCTATACACCACTTAGCGTGACGGGACTCTACTTATTTTTTTTTTTTTTAACTTATTGGTTTTACTTATTGGTTAATTTTGCAAAAGTCATAACTTATAATTTTAATATGATATCAGTATCAAATCTACCAATAATGTTTATAATCTTGGAGTCCTATTGTGTGGGAAGTACCACACCTGTTGAGAGAATATTTTCTGTTATTAACAATATGTGGTTAATGAATAAATCTAGATTAAGTGTTGAGACAATGGGAGCTATGTTAGTTGGAAGACAAAATTATGTCAGGGAGTTACAGAAGTTTTATTATAAATCATTGAAAGACTGAAATTTGCTGCGTGAGAATACTTCATTGGTGAAATATTCAGTCAGGGAGTTATAGAAGTTTTATTATAAGTCATTGAAAGACTGAAATTTGCTGCGTGAGAATACTTCATTGGTGAAATATTCAATCAGGGAGTTATAGAAGTTTTATGATAAGTCATTGAAAGACTGAAATTTTCTGCATGAGAATACTTCATTGGTGAAATATTCAGTCAGGGAGTTATAGAAGTTTTATTATAAGTCATTGAAAGACTGAAATTTGCTGCGTGAAAATACTTCATTGGTGAAATATTCAATCAAGGAGTTATAGAAGTTTTATTATAAGTCATTGAAAGACTGAAATTTTCTGCGTTAGAATACTTCATTGGTGAAATATTCAATCAGGGAGTTATAGAAGTATTATGATAAGTCATTGAAAGACTTAAATTTTCTGCGTGAGAATACTTCATTGGTGAAATATTCAGTCAGGGAGTTATAGAAGTTTTATGATAAGTCATTGAAAGACTGAAATTTGCTGCATGAGAATACTTCATTGGTGAAATATTCAGTCAGTCCCATATGTTATCAAATATTTTGTGTGGGTTTTGTCATTGAAGAATAATGGTAGGCTCAATTTGTTTGTGTAATTAAACTTTTATGTATTCCTGATTCTTTATCCTTCCAGTGCTGTTAGATGACACATAAGGTTCATAGAGGCACCCATCAATTGTCTTTATTCTGAGTGAGCTGCTTGATTATAGAGAGTGAGCCTATGCCTACCAACCTTGCTTCTTTTGTTAGAGTTTTTTCAGTATTTCTCAAAGTTCTTTTCCTCTAACTGCATTTTCCTATTTAAGAGTCTGCTTAGTAATTCTCTGGTCATTTCTTCTAAATACATACCAGATATGTGTCCATCTTCTTTTCATAATAGTAGATGAGATAAATGGCTATTTCTCTTATATTTTCTCTTTATTTTGTTTCCATTACTCTTGAATTAATTTCATTTAATGCAAAGTATCTTTCTCAGGCATTTGTCTTCAAATGCATTGAGTTTTTTCTCAATTTCCTTTGTTGTTTTTCAGCTTTCACACGCTGAAGTAAGGGTTGATAATATGTTTCAATTGATCTAAGTTTTGTTTTCAAGCTGAGTATCTTTGATCACCTTATTTTGTCAAGGTTTTTAAAATTTAAAGCCACCTTTGCTATTCTGATTCTGATCTCTTTTCTAGTTTCTCCCTCTTGATCTACACTGCTACCAATGTATATAAAGTAATCCACTTCTTGCACCTTCTTCCTATTCAGGTAAGTATTGTCTTATGGTACAGCCCCGGTTGTTTTTATTTTGGTCTCTTTTTTTTTCTGTTAATTTCAAGTCCTATTCTGCCAGCCAATGATGATAGAGAATCTGTGGTGTCCTGTATCTTATGCATAATATCACTAAGGAGAACAATGTCATCTGTAAAATTCACATCTTCCATTTGCACCCCATTGAGCTACTTAATACCGTTTTTGCCGGTACAACAGTTCTTCATTATGTAATAAATGGATGCGCCAAATAACTATGGTGAAAAAAATGCATTCCTGCTTTACACCTGTTTCAATATAGAACCACACAGTCAATCCTTCCTCTTATGTCTTATCATTTCATAAATAAAGAATATTACATAATCCTCCACCAGTCCCATTTTTGTCCCAAAGAAATATGGTCAGTCTAATTTATGTGGAACATTAAACTATCTAAATTGTAGGGCTGGGAGTGAAGACTGGTGTTGCCAGAACAGAGCGATGTTCTGGATGAATGAGAGGATTTGTCAACCAACACTGGTCTGGTACAATTAGTTATTGTGTGCTGATATACATTATGAGGAGAAGATCGGAGCACATAAGGATATGTCTGGAGTGCTGTGATGATGATCCTAATATAACACACTATAACATGTGGAACGTGTTGGCAACTTATGCTGTACTCCAAAATTCTGTAGACATGGCAGAATTTATTGTGTTCATTATCCACAATTTTACCTTCGGGATGTACCAAACTTTTCTACTGCTTCAGGAATATAGCCACTATTAGTTTAAAGCAAAGAGATTGCCACATCCTAAGCCACTGTTCAATTTACTTCCCTCGTATCCAGTTCTGCACAGAAATTAATGGAACACAAATTTGTACAGATGCATTACTGTTAAGGTTTTAAGACACAGACTACACTTTACATTATAACATCTACTGAACAAAATCTTTGACTGTATATTTGATCTCACTCAGCATTCATTTTGTTGATCTGGTGGTCTTGTGGTAAGATGCCACTCTCTGGATGGGAAGGTCCTGGGTTCAAATGTCATCACAGGTGGTGGGAATTATTCAAAATTTAATCTGTAATTTCTTTGTGGAGTTATCCTCCCTGATCTTTGGATAGAGATATCCAATGTCTTACCCTCTCGGAAAATGATTTTTTTTAAATCCCGGATGTTTGTGTGCACATAAACACATTAAAGACTACCAAGATCTCCTTAGCAATTAGAAGCTGAAAAGAGTAAGATACAAATGGCAGCTGCCTGAGCAAAATTAGGTTAATCAAATTAACCCCCATGACAAAGACAAATGTGCTAGGCCAAAATGTGCAAATATTGTGGCTTTGCTGTGAACTAGCGACACATGCATACTCTGTTAGTGGGTGAACACAGCGAAGAGAGAGTTCATCTGGTTTCTTAGTGTTACTTTTCTTTACAAGAAATATGTTTGTCATTTATTTCTATTATCTGACTTTCATTGGGTCTGTGAATTGTGTTCTGCTATTTGGTTTTCATTGGGTCTGTGAATTGTGTTCTGTTATTTGGTTTTCATTGGGTCTGTGAATTGTGTTCTGTTATTTGGTTTTCATTGAGTCTGTAAATTGTGTTTTGTTATTTGGTTTTCATTGGGTCTGTGAATTGTGTTCTGTTATTTGGTTTTCATTGGGTCTGTGAATTTGTTTCTATATTTGGTTTTCATTGGATCTGATAATTTATTTCTGTTTGGTTTTCATTGGGTCTGTCAATTTATTTTAATTATCTGGTTTTCATAGGGCTAAACTTTGATCCTCAGTTTTCAAAGGTTTGTCTGTTATTTATTTTTGTTGCTGTCTCTGTCACTGCTAGGTTGTATAGGTAAAGAGTTTTAAACAAATTTTCCACAGGGTGCCCCAAATCTGGTTCACATTGTATTTCTATGCATAACATAAGGTGACACTTAATAACTAATATGAATTGCTCACAGAATACCTCTAATTGAGCTCAGGTTTTTCAATTATACTTTTCTGGCACCAGATTGTATTTGATATCTTAATTTTGTTTCATATTTTTTGTTGCTTTCCACTTCTTTTTTTCCCATTTTTAAATATTATTATTTATATTTCGTTGTTTCCTCTCTTTTTTTCTTTCTTTTATTATTAATAATGTGTCATGAAATGTTATACTTTTTTTTTTGTCTATATGTTTTCAATCTTACGATACATGCATTGATGTGATAGGGTCATTATAACCCAAGAATCATAGAATTTCTAGTGAAATTAGTAACCTGATTTTTTGTATAAAACCTAAAAAAAATACAATTTTAAAAATGTACAGATGATTTGTTTCTCTTTTCATTGAACATTTACATTTTTCTTGAAAAAGCACATATTTAAATATGTCACATATAGACCCTATATGGAAATGGCTCAGGCAAAAGCAGCTTTCCAAAAAATGAGGAAGATACTATGCAATCCATTTTTGACAAAAGAAACAAGAAAAAGAGTTCTTAAATGTTATATTGAGCCAGTCTTAACATATGGATGCGAATCATGGACAATAGGACAACAAAATCACTGGAGTCTGTAGAAATGTGGTTTTACAGAAGAATGTTGAGAGTACCATGGACAGTTAAGAAGAGTAATAAAAATGTTCTGAGAGAGGTCAAAGCAAAAAGAGAGCTAATTTCCAATATTAGGAAGAAACAATCATCATTTTTTGGCCATGTAATGAGAAGAGAACAACTAGAATATATTGTAACAACTGGGAAAATTGAGGGACGAAGAGATAGAGGGAAGCAAAGAGAAAAAATAACAGACAGCTTAAGAGAATGGCTGGGCAGAAGGTCAACAACAGAAGTAATAAATAGTGCCGAGATCGAAAATTGTGGAGAGACATGATAACCTAAGCCAGTAGGCACGGTACTTGATGATGATGATGATGATGGAAATGTCATTATCAGGTTCACACCTACATGTGCAAGCAATCATATTCCCTCACATTTTTCTGTCCATGTTGGTCAGTTTGTTGACTGGCTAATTAGCTAGTTAGTTAGTCAACAGATTATCTTCACTGCACATTGGGAAACTCCATAAGAGCTCAGAACCTCACTTTGGGAAAACTCCATAAGAGCTCAGATTCTCTCTCCAGTATATACCTCACATTGGGAAAACTCCATAAGAGCTCAGATCCTCTCTCTAGTATATACCTCACTTTGGGAAAACTCCATAAGAGCTCAGATTCTCTCTCCAGTATGTCCCTCTCTCATGACTGAAGTTCCCAGTTTTATGGCAGTTTATCAGTCTTCTTTGACTCCCTACACAATGCATGTATGACATCGCTCCTATTAACTTCTTGCAGTCTGTTCAAGGTTGTAGAATCAAATTTAAAGTCATTTTTAAGATCACAGAGAATCACAAGTATTGTACAGGATGCCAGAAACAACAAGAAGAAACACAGAAGACAATAGGCAGCCCAAAGAAGGATATAAACTCATGCTCTTTGAAACAACAATTTGCCACTGAAAAAATCTCCTTTTCCTTGTACTGCCATTCCCTGAGAGTATTTAAAACGTTAGACCAGTTCATTGCTCGATCACTCGCATCATCATCCTGCCTCTCCGACAGCATTTAGAATGTCAGACCAGTTCATTGCTCGATCACTCGCATCATCATCCTGCCTCTCCGACAGCATTTAGAATGTCAGACCAGTTCATTGCTCGATCACTCGCATCATCATCCTGCCTCTCCGACAGCATTTAGAATGTCAGACCAGTTCATTGCTCGTTCAACATCATGCTACCTCCCTGACAGCATTTAGAATGTCAGACCAGTTCATTGCTCGTTGACTTCCAACATCATGCTACCTCCCTGACAGCATTTAGAATGTCAGACCAGTTCATTGCTCGTTGACTTCCAACATCATGCTACCTCCCTGACAGCATTTAGAATGTCAGACCAGTTCATTGCTCGTTGACTTCCAACATCATGCTATCTCCCTGACAGCATTTAGAATGTCAGACCAGTTCATTGCTCGTTCAACATCATGCTATCTCCCTGACAGCATTTAGAATGTCAGACCAGTTCATTGCTCGTTGACTTCCAACATCATGCTATCTCCCTGACAGCATTTAGAATGTCAGACCAGTTCATTGCTCGTTCAACATCATGCTACCTCCCTGACAGCATTTAGAATGTCAGACCAGTTGATTGCTCGTTCACTTCCAACATCATGCTATCTCCCTGACAGCATTTAGAATGTCAGACCAGTTCATTGCTCGTTCAACATCATGCTACCTCCCTGACAGCATTTAGAATGTCAGACCAGTTCATTGCTCGTTGACTTCCAACATCATGCTATCTCCCTGACAGCATTTAGAATGTCAGACCAGTTCATTGCTCGTTCAACATCATGCTACCTCCCTGACAGCATTTAAAATGTCAGACCAGTTCATTGCTCGTTGACTTCCAACATCATCCTGCCTCTCCGACAGCATTTAGAATGTCAGACCAGTTCATTGCTCGTGACTTGACAGTTTTAGAATGTCAGACCAGTTCATTGCTTGTTGACTTCCAACATCATGCTACCTCCCTGACAAATTTTAGAATGTCAGACCAGCTCATTGCTTGAATCATGCCACCTCCCTGACAGCATTTTGAATGTCAGACCAGTTCATTGCTCATTCACACCCATCGTCATTTTGCCTCCCTGACAACATTTAGAATGTTATCCCAGGTCATTGCTCGTCCACTGTTCACAACAGTTATGTTACAAACCTGTCTGCTAATTCATTTCATCTTATACCAGGCAAGTGTAACTGTCTCCAGTGTTAGTTTTGTCAAATCTGCTGTTGATCTTTCATTCTCTTAGAATCTTTTACATAAGTAATATGTAAAGTAAAGAAAAAAGTAAAGAGTCCCATCACGCCAAATGTAGCATAGGGAATGTGGTGTTCTTCTTTCTTCTTTCTTTCTCACCGGTACCGAAAAGGTGTCGTGGTTATATCATTTGTCGTTCTTGCTCTGCTCGAACTGTCTGAATTAGTGATTGTCCTTTGTTGTTACATGTCTCTGTCACTGCATCTATCCAACTTCTTCTGGATCTTCCTCTTGGTCTTTTTCCATGCATTCTCGAGAAGAACACCCTTAATGGTGATTGGTAAGGATTCTTTCTGACCAGGTGGCCAAACCATTTAAGTTGTTGTTCTTGGCAGGGTTTTGTTCCTACCATTTTTCTCATGGTTTCATTTGGTATTCTATCTCTTCTTGTGTTGTTTGTTACTTTTCTCAAGCATCGCATCTCACATGTATTTATCTTTCTTAAATGTGATTTAGAAAGGGTCCATGCTTGACCTTCATAGCACAAAGTTGGTATGAAAATGCTATTTATCATTTGTTGTTTAGCTGCCATAGAAATGTCGGAAATATGGTGTTCTATATATCTTTCTATTGACCTTTCGAGCCGTAGCCGGCCCATAGGGCGTAGACCAAGATACTCCTTCTCTTATCTGAATTTTTGTTCCAGCAGTTTTTAATTCTTTTAAAGATATTTTATCAAATCTCGCCATTTGTCTCTGTTCTGTGCAAGTAGCTCTATCTCATTGAGGGAGCCGATTCCTTCTGCTCTTGCCTCTTTTATCAATGTTCTTCTGGGTTTCCTCTTTTCCTCTTACCTGTTGTTTCCCACATGAGGGTTTGCTTTGCTATTCAGTTATTATCTCTTCTCATCACATATCCAACATATGACTATCGTCTTTTCTTTATTACTGAAGATATCAGTGGTTGATTGGCGATTTCTCTAATTTCCTCTGTTTTGAATTCGTTCCACGCTATACCAAGTATTTTCCTTAGACATTTATTTTCGAATGCGTTCAACTTTGTTTCTATATCTCTTGTTGTTTTCCAGCTTTCACACGCATACGTAAGGGTTGATAGTACATTTGATTTGAATAGTCTAAGTTTTGTGTTTGTGCTGATGAGTTTTGATTTCCACATTTGTATCCCCTTCTCGATCAGTGTGACTTCCAAGATAGATAAAGTGATATATCTCTTCCACTGGTTTCTTTTCCATGTATATTTTGTCGTCAGTTGGAATTACGCTTTTCATGACTTTAGTCTTTTCATGATTGATCTCAAGCCCAATTTTGCTGGCTATTGATGATAGCTCATTTGTGTTTTCCTGCATCGTTTTTATTTGACTGCTGATGAGAACTATGTCATCAGCAAAGTCGAGGTCCTCTAAATGGTCTCCATGTATCCATTCAATGTCTTTATTACCAGTGCAGCATTTCTTCATTATGAAGTCCATAACAGCTCCAAATAACAAGGGCGATAAAATACATCCTTGTTTAACCCTAGTTTCTATTGGGAAACATTCGCTCAGTCCTTCCTCTGTTTGAACTGCACATGGTAACCATCATACATGTCTTTAATAATATTTATGATTTTTAATGGTAAGCCATATTGCATCAGAATTTTTCACAAAGAATCTGGATGAATACTGTCAAATGCTTTTTTGAAGTCATTCATTAACAAAATCGTTTTTACGATAGTGGCTTGTTAAACCTCTGATCAACGGTTCTATAACAAGCCGGAGAAAAATAATTCCTCCATCTTGGATACAACCGGAAACTAATATGGTGTTAGTGACCATAATTTTTACAGACCTTCTGCACATTATTTTTGTGGTCGGTATTAAGCCCATGCTGCTTTATTTTCCCAGAAAAATTCCGGTACCTATTTAAGACTAGGTTATCCCGGAAGCCTCTTGTCCTTTGTAGTCCAGTTCACTAACGACTGAGCTATCATGGTTTCCTACGTTAAGTAGTAGTCTTCATATATTTTGTCACTGTCTTTCTATTCCTCTATTTCCTTCTATTGTGCCAGCAATTACAATATTCTCATAGTATGTCTCTACCCATGACATGCTCAAAGAAGTTAAAATGCTTTTTTCTAGTATTTTTCACAAGTTTTCTTTGGTACTTAGCTTCATCTTTCATGGCATTCCATTATTTGTGTTGTAATAGCAGATAATCTATTAATAATTGTTATCATTATTAATCATCACTCCATTTAGCTGGTCATTATGTTCTTTAATATTCTTCTGTAGAATCATAATTTTGTTGCAACAATTCTTATTTCTTCCATATAATTGTCCATAATTCTTTGACAATAGAGACAAATGATCAATATTTGACACACAAGAATTAATGTGAAAATTGTGGTGAGCTTTTTTTCTTTCCTCCATTGACTGAGACCAGTCACAGAAAATTTAATGTACTTCTTTCTTTATTTTCTTGTGTAAATTTAAGTGTTGAGGTGATAAATAGTTCTGGTTCAGGCAACTTCAACCTTTGCATCGTAGCATTTCTTTGATGTTGTTGGTCCATCTTAGTCTGGGCCTGCCATTTGCTCTTCTTTTCTTTTCATATATATATACCTTACGTGGTAAGGAATCACACTGCTTTCTTTCTAGATAGGCAAACTAGAATATGTTGTGACAATTGGAGCAACTAGAATATGTTGTGATAAATGAAACAACTAGAATATGCCGTGACAAATCGAACAAATAGAAATGTTGTGATAAATGGAACAACTAGAATATGTTGTGATAAATGGAACAACCAGAATATATTATGATAAATGGAACAACTAGAATATGTTGTGATAAATGGAACAACTAGAATGTGTTTTGATAAATGGAACAGCCAGAATATATTGTGATAAATTGAACAACTAGAATATGTTGTGATAAATGGAACAAGTATAATATTTTGTGATAAATGGAGCAACTAGAATATGTTGTGATAAATGGAACAACTAGAATATATTGTGACAAATCAAAGAACTAGAATAGGTTGTGATAAATGGAGCAACTAGAATGTGTTGTGATAAATTAACAACTAGAATATGTTGTGATAAATGGAACAACTAGAATAGGTTGTGATAAATGGAACAACTAGAATACATTGTGACAAATCAAACAACTAGAATATGTTGTAATAAATGGAACAACCGGAATATATTGTGATAAATGGAACAACTAGAATCTGTTGTGATAAATGGAACAACTAGAATATGTTGTGATAAATGGAGCAGCTAGAATATATTGTGTTAAATTGAACAACTAGAATATGTTGTGATAAATGGAACAAGTATTATATTTTGTGATAAATGGAGCAACTAGAATATGTTGTGATAACTGGAACAACTAGAATATGTTGTGATAAATGGAACAACTAGAATATGTTGTGATAAATAGAACAACTAGAATATGTAGTGATAAATGGAATAACTAGAATATGTTGTGATAAATGGAACAACAAGTATGTTGTGATAAATAGAACAACTAGAATATGTAGTGATAAATGGAATAACTAGAATATGTTGTAATAAATGGAACAACTAGAATATATTGTGACAAATGGAACAACTAGAATATGTTGTGATAAATAGAACAACTAGAATATGTTGTGATAAATAGAACAACTAGAAAATATTGTGGTAAATGGAACAACTAGAATATCTTGTGAACAATGGAACAACTAGAATATGTTGTGACAAATGGAGCAACTAGAATATGTTGTAATAAATGGAACAACTAGAATATGTTGTGATAAATGGAACAACCAGAATATATTATGATAAATGGAACAACTAGAATATGTTGTGATAAATGGAACAACTAGAATGTGTTTTGATAAATGGAACAGCCAGAATATATTGTGATAAATTGAACAACTAGAATATGTTGTGATAAATGGAACAAGTATAATATTTTGTGATAAATGGAGCAACTAGAATATGTTGTGATAAATGGAACAACTAGAATATATTGTGACAAATCAAAGAACTAGAATAGGTTGTGATAAATGGAGCAACTAGAATGTGTTGTGATAAATTAACAACTAGAATATGTTGTGATAAATGGAACAACTAGAATAGGTTGTGATAAATGGAACAACTAGAATACATTGTGACAAATCAAACAACTAGAATATGTTGTAATAAATGGAACAACCGGAATATATTGTGATAAATGGAACAACTAGAATCTGTTGTGATAAATGGAACAACTAGAATATGTTGTGATAAATGGAGCAGCTAGAATATATTGTGTTAAATTGAACAACTAGAATATGTTGTGATAAATGGAACAAGTATTATATTTTGTGATAAATGGAGCAACTAGAATATGTTGTGATAACTGGAACAACTAGAATATGTTGTGATAAATGGAACAACTAGAATATGTTGTGATAAATAGAACAACTAGAATATGTAGTGATAAATGGAATAACTAGAATATGTTGTGGTAAATGGAACAACAAGTATGTTGTGATAAATAGAACAACTAGAATATGTAGTGATAAATGGAATAACTAGAATATGTTGTAATAAATGGAACAACCAGAATATATTGTGACAAATGGAACAACTAGAATATGTTGTGATAAATAGAACAACTAGAATATGTTGTGATAAATAGAACAACTAGAAAATATTGTGGTAAATGGAACAACTAGAATATCTTGTGAACAACGGAACAACTAGAATATGTTGTGACAAATGGAGCAACTAGAATATGTTGTAATAAATGGAACAACTAGAATATGTTGTGATAAATGGAACAACTAGAATATGTTGTGGCAAATCGAACAACTAGAAACTGTTGTGATAAATAGAACAACTAGAATAGATTGTGATAAATTGAACAACTAGAATATGTTGTGATAAATAGAACAAGTAGAATATTTTGTGATAATAGGAACAACTAGAATATGTTCTGGCAAATGGAACAACTAGAATATGTTGTTAACAACAGAACAACTGAAATGGTCGACCCAGAAATGGGTACCAGGATAGTACTCTTGGAATGTGAGGAATGCCGCCTCGCATCGTGCTTTTCGGCGCTTGAAGCGACACTATCCAGAAGTCTCCGGACATTTCTGGATAGACGACCGAGCGCATATGAATGAAAACTGGCGTACTAAGACGCCGATTCAAGTCTCGTACTTTACCTTTACTTCACCGCTTGTAATTGTTTCAGGACATTTCACGGGTACATCACCTGTCGATCTCAATGGCGAACACAGGGCACAAGACATATCATAAAACATGTTATCAATGTTTTATCTTCTGTGTCCTCGACACAGAAAGCAACTAAAGTAAAGTAAAGTAGAGTAAAGTAAAAATGTGCGCATGCGTAAGTGAGTGAGTGCGTGCGTAAAAAACATGAGGAGAAATGGTTAGTAGTATATCAGGAAGGATTTGACCCGCATTTAGGCGTAAATTAACAAAGATATATAGTAGGCGCATTTCGCGCCTAATGTACACGAGAGACAAGGGGAGTTAACCATGACTGCTCGTGTCGGGATGTTGACCTCTAGTCCCGGACCCCTCCCGTGCGGTGTGACCCCTCGTCCGGCGGGCGGTCGTCGTGGTGACCTCGGGGCGGATCGCGCGGGTGCGTGGTGACCCGGGAAGTGACCTGTTTATGTCTGGTGTGTGCTGACTTTGGAGTTCTTGCTGTACTTGATCGACAGGGATAGGTTAGTAGATTATACAACATCAATGAAAAACGATCAATATAAAACAGAAAACAAAAGATATATTTTATTCTTTTATTATCTCAATAGGTGTATAACATACAGTGGATAGTATATAAAATTACAAAAAATATTTAGTACACTGAGTAAATATATAGTACAAGGATAACATTTATTTATAGCTATGTAGTTGGGTGTCTGCTTAGCTCTATGTCATAAATGAATCATAAGGGGTGAAACTGTTAGAGGTTGCTGGGTAGTCTAAACTGTTAGTGTAAAGAGTTAAATATCTAGAGGTGTAGTCGAGATATTATCATCAGCTACCTTTCTTTTTATATAGAAATAGGAAAGACCATTTCTTGTTTGACTGTAGGAAAATATGGAATTATTTAAGACTTTGAAACCTACATTTTTCCCACCTTTAGCCTTTTGCGTGGCGAGAACCTCTAAAAACATATCTTTAGCTAATTTGTTGTGTTGCTTACTTAACCCTTTACAACTGATTTTAGCGTAATCCCCACTACAATGGTACGTCTTACTACATAAACTAACAAGAGCCGTCCCTTCGTACTCTAGTTTAAAAAAGCCCGGGCGTTCGTTTGGTGTATGCTTTAACACCCTTACAGTTTATGCACTCTGTCTTGCTAATATGTTCATCGCAAAACTCGACAGGAAACCAGTCTTTGTATACACTATTAAACTCATCCTGCAGACCTGACTTAACTATGTCCTCTAACTTAGGGGCGCTTAAAGCCAAGTATAAACTATCAGTATCTGTTTCACATAACTGAAAGTTGGACCTATCTACAAACTTATCTAAGAACTCGAAATAAAAATCTAACATACGAAGTTTTGCATATTGATACACGAAGAAACCGATCTGTAGGGGTAAGTCCCATCCTACCGGGTGTGGGAAAACGGTATTTGTACAAAAGTTTATACAGAACCTTCACGAGTTGGCTGTCCCCGTACCGGAGGAAGTTATATGGTGTTATGCGGAAGGAGGCAAGGTCAGAAACCAAGGAGGGAAGGTCAGAAACCAAAGAGGGGAAACCTAGGAGGCAAGGTCAGAAACCTAGGAGGCAAGGGCAGAAACCTAGGAGGCAAGGGCAGAAACCTAGGAGGCAAGGGCAGAAACCTAGGAGGCAAGGACAGAAACCTAGGAGGCAAGGTCAGAAACCTAGAAGGCAAGGTCAGAAACCAAAGAGGGAAGGTCAGAAACCTAGGAAGCAAGGTCAGAAATCTAGGAGGCAAGGGCAGAAACCTAAGAGGCAAGGGCAGAAACCTAAGAGGCAAAGACAGAAACCTAGGAGGGAAGGTCAGAAACCTAGGAGACAAGGGCAGAAACCTAGGAGGCAAGGGCAGAAACCAAGGAGGGAAGGTCAGAAACCAAGGAGGGAAGGTCAGAAACCAAAGAGTGAAGGTCAGAAACCTAGGAGGCAAGGGCAGAAACCTAGGAGGCAAGGTCAGAAACCTAGGAGGCAAGGGCCGAAACCAAAGAGGCAAGGTCAGAAACCTAGGAGGCAAGGACAGAAAACTAGGAAGCAAAGGCTGAAAACAAGGAGGGAAGGTCAGAAATCTAGGAAGCTGTGTTAGAAAACAAGGAGGGAAGGTCAGAAACCAAAGAGGGAAGGTCAGAAACCTAGGAGGCAAGGTCAGAAACCTAGGAGGCAAGGGCAGAAACCTAGAAGGCACCTCGATGGACAGCTAGACAACGGAAGAAGCAGAGATTATCATTGTAAACTTTAGAGTGGGAATCGGTTTGAAGGATATTAATACCTTGATTTGATGCAATGTAGTGTGGGATATCTAGCAGACACCCTATAGGATAATCTTGAAGTTTATAAACATAAACACTCGTACTGACTAAGGCTTCCAAGGTGTATTTGGTTGTCTCCCTATTTTTGTCTGCATAACCTAATATATCGCTTTCATTTAATCTATCGACAAACGTTTCAAAGTCATTTCTGTTGTTAACTAACAAGGGTTTGTCTAACCCTGTCGCGTTATTTGAGCTTGCGTGAAAGTAACGCCGCCCCTGTGTCTCTCTATGTCTTAAAACTAGATGATGACAATAATTTTAGGTTACACAAATAACACGTGGATACTAAAAAACCAACTTTTCGAAAATAGGTTACTAAAATAACACGTGGATACTAAACAACCAACTTATCGAAAATAGGTTACTGAAGTAACATACTATAACATTAAAGATCTAAAATAACACTTACTTTTATGTGTTTGAAGGTACGTGACACATCCATCGTCAAAAACTGTAAGCGTATGTCTGATTATAAGCCTCTCCGATATATACACTTGAAACCCTAGAGGTGTTACTAAAAATAGAACTGACCTGTGAGGCAATACCGATGTGTTACTAAAAATAGTTTTTGACCGCTGACGCAATGCCCGTAGAGTTTCTAAAAATAGATTTTGACGTACGATGGCAATTTTATGAGTTTACCCCCTGACCATTTTTTAGGGATACGCCCATAAAATCGGTAAAAATCGTAAATTTTCACTCTAGGCATACCCCAAACTTTATTTTAGATATCCCCATTGCAAAAATTTACATTAAAAACCACTTTTAGGATTTTACCCTATATCATTTTTTGAGGGTTACGCCCATGGAATTGATAAAAATCGTAAATTTACCACGTAGGCTTACCTAAAACTTTATTTTAGACATCTCCACACACAAAATTTACTTTAAAATCACTTTTTGTAACCCCCCTTACCATTTTTGAGGGTTACGCCCCTGAAATCGATAAAAATCGTAAATTTAGCACGTAGGCTTACCTAAAACTTTATTTTAGACATCCCCACACCAAAAATTTACTTAAAAATCACTTTTGAAATTGTAACCCCCCTTACCATTTTTTAGGGTTACGCCCCTGAAATCGATAAAAATCGTTAATTTAGCACGTAGGCTTACCTAAAACTTTATTTTAGACATCCCCACACCAAAAATTTACTTTAAAATCACTTTTGAAATTGTAACCCCCTTACCATTTTTGAGGGTTACGCCCCTGAAATCGATAAAAATCGTTAATTTAGCACGTAGGCTTACCTAAAACTTTATTTTAGACATCCCCATACCAAAAATTTACTTAAAAAATCACTTTTGAAATTGTAACCCCCCTTACCATTTTTGAGGGTTACGCCCCTGAAATCGATAACAAATTGAAATATAACCTCAAGGCATACCCCAAACATAATATTTGACACCCCTACATATCAAACTCCAGCAAAAAAATCAACAAAAAAAACACGTAGGCTTACCTAAAACTTTATTTTAGACATCCCCACACCAAAAATTTACTTAAAAATCACTTTTGAAATTGTAACCCCCGCCCCTTACCATTTTTGAGGGTTACGCCCCTGACATTGATAAAAATCGTTAATTTAGCACGTAGGCTTACCTAAAACTTTATTTTTGACATCCCCATACCAAAGATTTACTTAAAAATCACTTTTGAAATTGTAACCCCCTTACCATTTTTTGGTTACGCCCCTGAAATCGAAAAAAAATGTAAATATAACCTAAGGCATACCCCAAAAATAATATTTGACATCCCCACACCAAAAAATTACAAAAAAATCACTTTTGAAATTGTAACACCTAGTTTTTGTTGATTTTTGATTGACATTGATAAAAGGGTTCAATTTATGTATGCTTACTAAAACTTTATTTTTGACATCCCCATACCAAAAATTTACTTTCAAATCTTTTGAAATTGGTAAGGCTACGTGCTAAATTAACGATTTTTATCGATTTCAGGGCCCTAAAAAAAAAAAAAAAATGTAAATATAACAAGGCATGCCCCTAAAATAATAGTTGACACCCCTACATATCTACATCAAAAAATCAACAAAAATTAGTAGTATACAATAAAGTTTTAGAGCCTACGTGCATACTAAGTCAGATGTATGGTGCAATCACTGCACAAAATCGTGTGTTCTAAAATAAAGTTTTAGGTACTACGTGTTTTTTTGTTGATTTTTTGATTGAGTTTGATAGGTAGGGGTGTCAAATATTATGTTTGGGGTATGCCATGAGGTTATGTTTCCATTTTTTATCGATTTCAGGAGCGTAACCCTCAAAAATGGTAAGGGGGGTTACAATTTCAAAAGTGATTTTTAAGTAAATTTTTGGTATGGGGATGTCTAAAATAAAGTTTTAGGTAAGGCTACGTGCTAAATTAACGATTTTTATCGATTTCAGGGGCGTAACCCTAAAAAATGGTAAGGGGGGGGGGGGTTACAATTTCAAAAGTGATTTTTAAGTAAATTTTTGGTGTGGGGATGTCTAAAATAAAGTTTTAGGTAAGCCTACGTGCTAAATTAACGATTTTTATCGATTTCAGGGGCGTAACCCTAAAAAATGGTAAGGGGTTACAATTTCAAAAGTGATTTTTAAGTAAATTTTTGGTATGGGGATGTCTAAAATAAAGTTTTAGGTAAGCCTACGTGCTAAATTAACGATTTTTATCAATGTCAGGGGCGTAACCCTCAAAAATGGTAAGGGGGGTGGGGGGTTACAATTTCAAAAGTGATTTTTAAATAAATTTTTGTGTGGGGATGTCTAAAATAAAGTTTTAGGTAAGCCTACGTGTTTTTTTGTTGATTTTTTGCTGGAGTTTGATATGTAGGGGTGTCAAATATTATGTTTGGGGTATGCCTTGAGGTTATATTTCAATTTGTTATCGATTTCAGGGGCGTAATCCTCAAAAATGGTAAGGGGGGTTACAATTTCAAAAGTGATTTTTTAAGTAAATTTTTGGTGTGGGGATGTCTAAAATAAAGTTGTAGGTAAGCCTACGTGCTAAATTTACGATTTTTATCGATTTCAGGGGCGCAACCCTCAAAAATGGTAAGGGGGTTACAATTTCAAAAGTGATTTTAAAGTAAATTTTTGGTGTGGGGATGTCTAAAATAAAGTTTTAGGTAAGCCTACGTGGTAAATTTACGATTTTTATCAATTCCATGGGCGTAACCCTCAAAAAATGATACGGGGGTAAAATCCTAAAAGTAGTTTTTAATGTAAATTTTTGCAATGGGGATATCTAAAATAAAGTTTGGGGTATGCCTAGAGTGAAAATTTACGATTTTTACCGATTTTATGGGCGTATCCCTAAAAAATGGTCAGGGGGTAAACTCATAAAATTGCCATCATACGTCAAAATCTATTTTTAGAAACTCCACGGGCATTGCGTCAGTGGTCAAAAGCTATTTTTAGCAACACATCGGTGTTGCCTCACAGGTCAGTTCTATTTTTAGTAACACCTCTAGGGTTTCAAGTGTATATATCTGAGAAGCTTGTAATCAGACATACGCTTACAGTTTTTGACGATGGATGTGTCTCGTACCTTCAAACACATAAAAGTAAGTGTTATTTTAGATCTTTAATGTTATAGTATGTTACTTTAGTAACCTATTTTCGATAAGTTGGTTGTTTAGTATCCACGTGTTATTTTAGTAACCTATTTTCGAAAAGTTGGTTTTTTAGTATCCACGTGTTATTTGTGTAACCTAAAATTATTGTCATCATCTAGTTTTAAAACATAGAGAGACACAGGGGCGGCGTTACTTTCACGCAAGCTCAAATAACGCGACAGGGTTAGACAAACCCTTGTTAGTTAACAACAGAAATGACTTTGAAACGATTATCGATAGATTAAATGAAAGTGATATATTAGGTTATGCAGACAAAAATAGGGAGACAACCAAATACACATTGGAAGCCTTAGTCAGTACGAGTGTTTATGATTATAAACTTCAAGATTATCCTATAGGGTGTCTGCTAGATATCCCACACTACATTGCATCAAATCAAGGTATTAATATCCTTCAAACCGATTCCCATTCTAAAGTTTACAATGATAATCTCTGCTTCTTCCATTGTCTAGCTGTTCATCGAGGTGCCTTCTAGGTTTCTGCCCTTGCCTCCTAGGTTTCTGACCTTGCCTCGTAGGTTTCTGCCCTTGCCTCCTAGGTTTCTGCCCTTACCTCTTTGGTTTCTGCCCTTGCCTCCTAGGTTTCTGCCCTTGCCTCCTAGGTTTCTGCCCTTGCCTCTTTGGTTTCTGCCCTTGCCTCCTAGATTTCTGACCTTGCCTCCTAGGTTTCTGACCTTGCCTCCTAGGTTTCTGACCTTCCCTCTTTGGTTTCTGCCCTTGCCTCCTAGGTTTCTGCCCTTGCCTCCTAGGTTTCTGTCCTTGCCTCCTAGGTTTCTGCCCTTGCCTCCTAGGTTTCTGCCCTTGCCTCCTAGGTTTCTGACCTTGCCTTCTAGGTTTCCCCTCTTTGATTTCTGACCTTCCCTCCTTGGTTTCTGCCCTTGCCTCCTAGGTTTCTGCCCTTGCCTCCTAGGTTTCTGACCTTGCCTCCTAGGTTTCTGCCCTTGCCTCCTAGGTTTCTGCCCTTGCCTCCTAGGTTTCTGCCCTTGCCTCTTTGGTTTCTGCCCTTGCCTCCTAGATTTCTGACCTTGCCTCCTAGGTTTCTGCCCTTGCCTCCTAGGTTTCTGACCTTCCCTCTTTGGTTTCTGCCTTTGCCTCCTAGGTTTCTGCCCTTGCCTCCTAGGTTTCTGTCCTTGCCTCCTAGGTTTCTGCCCTTGCCTCCTAGGTTTCTGCCCTTGCCTCCTAGGTTTCTGACCTTGCCTCCTAGGTTTCCCCTCTTTGATTTCTGACCTTCCCTCCTTGGTTTCTGCCTTGCCTCTAGGTTTCTGCCCTTGCCTCCTAGGTTTCTGACCTTGCCTCCTAGGTTTCTGTTTTGCCTCTTAGGTTTCTGACCTTGCCTCTTAGGTTTCTGCCCTTGCCTTCTAGGTTTCTGACCTTGCTTCCTAGGTTTCTGACCTTCCCTCTTTGGTTTCTGACCTTGCCTTCTAGGTTTCTGACCTTGCCTCCTAGGTTTCTGTCCTTGCCTCCTAGGTTTCTGCCCTTGCCTCCTAGGTTTCTGCCCTTGCCTCCTAGGTTTCTGACCTTGCCTCCTAGGTTTCCCCTCTTTGGTTTCTGACCTTCCCTCCTTGGTTTCTGACCTTGCCTCCTTCCGCATAACACCATATAACTTCCTCCGGTACGGGGACAGCCAACTCGTGAAGGTTATGTATAAACTTTTGTACAAATACCGTTTTCCCACACCCGGTAGGATGGGACTTACCCCTACAAATCGGTTTCTTCGTGTATCAATATACAAAACTTCGTATGTTAGATTTTTATTTCGAGTTCTTAGATAAGTTTGTAGATAGGTCCAACTTTCAGTTATGTGAAACAGATACTGATAGTTTATACTTGGCTTTAAGCGCCCCTAAGTTAGAGGACATAGTTAAGTCAGGTCTGCAGGATGAGTTTAATAGTGTATATAAAGACTGGTTTCCTGTCGAGTTTTGCGATGAACATATTAGCAAGACAGAGTGCATAAACTGTAAGGGTGTTAAAGCATACACCAAACGAACGCCCGGGCTTTTTTAAACTAGAGTACGAAGGGACGGCTCTTGTTAGTTTATGTAGTAAGACGTACCATTGTAGTGGGGATTACGCTAAAATCAGTTGTAAAGGGTTAAGTAAGCAACACAACAAATTAGCTAAAGATATGTTTTTAGAGGTTCTCGCCACGCAAAAGGCTAAAGGTGGGAAAAATGTAGGTTTCAAAGTCTTAAATAATTCCATATTTTCCTACAGTCAAACAAGAAATGGTCTTTCCTATTTCTATATAAAAAGAAAGGTAGCTGATGATAATATCTCGACTACACCTCTAGATATTTAACTCTTTACACTAACAGTTTAGACTACCCAGCAACCTCTAACAGTTTCACCCCTTATGATTCATTTATGACATAGAGCTAAGCAGACACCCAACTACATAGCTATAAATAAATGTTATCCTTGTACTATATATTTACTCAGTGTACTAAATATTTTTTGTAATTTTATATACTATCCACTGTATGTTATACACCTATTGAGATAATAAAAGAATAAAATATATCTTTTGTTTTCTTTTTTATATTGATCGTTTTTCATTGATGTTGTATAATCTACTAACCTATCCCTGTCGATCAAGTACAGCAAGAACTCCAAAGTCAGCACACACCAGACATAAACAGGTCACTTCCCGGGTCACCCGCCGACACGCGATCCGCCGCGAGGTCACCACGCACCCGCGCGATCCGCCCCGAGGTCACCACGACGACCGCCCGCCGGACGAGGGGTCACACCGCACGGGAGGGGTCCGGAACTAGAGGTCAACATCCCGACACGAGCAGTCATGGTTAACTCCCCTTGTCTCTCGTGTACATTAGGAGCGAAATGCGCCTACTATATATCTTTGTTAATTTACGCCTAAATGCGGGTCAAATCCTTCCTGATATACTACTATGGTTAACTATTGCAACCAATTGGGAGCCGCGATAGCTCAGTGGTTAGTGAACTGGACTACAAAGGACAAGGGGTATGGTTCTATCCCAACCGACGGCTCCGGGTTCACCCAGTCTTAAATGGGTACCGGATTTTTTTCTGTGAAAGTAAAGCAGCACGGGCGTAATACCGACCACATTACCCCGAAAATTTAATAGAATAACATTTTACTTTACTTGCTAAAACCACTGTTCCGCTAGCCGAAAAGCCGGCGTACGGTGTTCGAAGCCCACGGTAGACAGAAAGGATTTTTTCTATCGGGGGTGAAATTAAAATCCTGTCTCACACGTCGTGGCGACTGCTTGACCAAGCGGCCTTTATCCCTCAGGTTCTATCGTTGCGCCCGGACATACACCAGCAATGGTACTATGTGTCGTAAAGATAGTTTTTTTTTTTTATTACCACGAAAATTATGGTCACTAACACCATATTCCCTATACGCCACTTAGCGTGACAGGGCTCTTTACTTTTTTTTTTTTTTTTTTTTTTTAATAGCAACCAATTGTTGGATCCACTTTGAGGCCGCTTTCTCTTACCCCAGTTAGAGCATTGTTTAGTAAGTAGGTCATAGTACCAAGTATCGTTATCATGAAAGCTTTATCGTCCTACTTGTGTTGATAAATATTCTATCTAGAGGCAATTACGTTTCAGTGCTTAAACACTATGTCAGGATAACATAACAGCGTGGATATCTTTGCTGTCAGTGCTTTTTGTAGTACATGACAAACGTGTGCTTCGTATTTTTGTTACTATTTCAGTTTTTGTAACAATTCAGGAATATATTATCATCATGTTGTTCAAATACGTCGGTGTTATAATTGTATTTTTTCTTTTTACTGTTGATTATTTGTGATTTTTTTTCCGAGTGATGTAAACAAACTTCTTCCCCATAAATGATTCGCTGATCTATCGCCTCGGAAGTTCCCTCCATAATAATATTCATTTATTATAATGTGCCTCCCTTATAACTGTCAGTCCGAATATTTTTTCCTTTTTCGTGCTACTTGTATGCCTCAGATGTAATGAGTCCCTGAAGATTTGTATCAAAGCATGTTAGTCTGTTCGTCTCCTCGTCTTTCGGGAATAATACACTCCATTATTGGTCTCTCAAGGTCACGGAACGTTTGCTACGGTTAAGACACAGCTATATATAGTAGTCTTCCAGGCATGTCGTAAGAGGCGACTAAGGAGGTTGATCGATGGCTTGACAAGCTGTCATTGTAAAAAGTATTGTTATGGAAACAGCGCCATATATTTTAGAACAGTGATCTCTGCAATATGTGCCACTTTGGCACGCAAGGTTTCTGTTTTTGAGATTGTGGTTCAGCCCTATGTGCCGTCTTCGGCTCGAAAGGACAATAGATAGATAGATAGACAGACAGACAGACAGACAGACAGACAGACAGACAGACAAACAGACAGACAGACAGACAGACAGACAGACAGACAGACAGACAGACAGACAGACAGACAGACAGACAGACAGACAGACAGACAGACAGACAGACAGATAGATAGATAGATAGATAGATAGTAGTAAGACAAAGCAGAATGGAATAAGCGCAATTTTGTGACGATTTTAGCTTTCAAAGCAAGGTCGTTTGTGGGTAGATTGACGTCGACCTTCTATAACTAGCAAGTACTATAGATGGATGTCGCTAATATATGTCTTTTTTTTAAAATTAGGTCCACTAGATATTTTTTGTTTCTTTTCAATTTTCCTAAAATAATAATGTTGACATGAATGACAAACAAAAAATATGGACTAGCAATGAATATAAAAAAGACTAAAACTATGATCATAAACAAAGAAAATTCTCAAGACCTACAATTAAATATCAAAGTTGAAGGAATACATCTAGAGACAGTCCAGAGCTACAACTACCTGGAACATACTATAACCAGTGATGGAAAATGTACAAATGAAATAAATAAAAGAATAGGAATGGCAGAAAGTAATTTCAATGCCATGAAAAATATACTAACATCAAAACAAATAACACCAGGGCTGAAACTAAGAATAGCAAAATGTTACATCTTCTCAATATTCCTGTATGGTGCAGAAATATGGACATTAGACCAGAAAACAGAACAGAAAATTGAAGCCTTTGAAATGTGGATTTATAGAAGAATAGGTAGAATTGGATGGAAAGAAAAGAAAACAACGAAGAAGTTTTAAAAAAACTAAAAATGAAAAAAGAACTGCTAAACACAATTAGAGCAAGACAAATGAAATTTTTTGGTCATGTTAAAAGACACAACAGTCTAATAAAAGTAATATTAGAAGGGAAAATACAAGGTAGAAGAGGCAGAGGCAGACCAAGACTAACATGGACGAGTAACATCAAAAGATGGACAAGTCAGCCTATGGCAATCTGCACCATCAAAGCAAGAGACAGAGTGGAATGGCGCTCCATGGTAGCCAACCTTCGATGCGGAGAGGGCACTCAATGATGATGATGAATAATGTTAGTTTCCTTCTATTTTATTGACGTATTTGGGCAGGTCTTTCAGTAGTGTATATCACAGATGAAGACACTCATTTCTGTTTAAGTTTGAGTTCCGATTTCACGCTCATAAATTGCAATTATAAAAGAAATATACAGACAGTGCGTAGCCTCAGCTGAACAAAACAGTTCGTATTTAAAACAATAAGTATTTCATCTTCATTTTGTCTTCATAAGGCAATGAGAGTGGTCTCGTTATTTCTTGAAGCACAAACTAGGCCATTTATATTCGTTTACCACGGTACGGGCAGCAGGGACTCATAGCTGATAAAGACTTCACTTCACAGTTAGACACCGTTGTAAGACCTTGCGTCAAAACATACTGGCTGCGGAGATGAATATAGCTATAGTTCCCATAGTGATGGGGTCTGTTGATATAGAAGATGTAGTAGTAGAACTTCTGGGGTGGACACGCACCAGAAAAACCCGGGAAATCAGGAAAGCTATTGTAGTTGTTACATCCAATCGGAGGTTTAAGAGCAAACCGCTTAAGTCGATCCCGTAGCATTTGATCAACATCATCATCATCACTACCATCAAAATAATGATCATTACTACTACCATCATCACCACTACCACCAATATCATTATCATCATCCCCACCACCATCATCATCATCACCAACACCACTATCATCACATCAACAATATCATCATCAACCCCCACCACCATCATCACCGACATCATCATAATCATCACCACCATATTATCATCACCACAACTAAAATCAGCATCACCACTACCACCAGCATCATCACTTGCAAAATAATGATCATTACCATCATCATCGCCACCACTATCATCATTACCACTAACAACATCATCATCATCGTCACGACCAATATCATCACCATGAATATTATCACCACCACCATCATAATCATCATTACTATCGCCATCACTACCACCACCATCATCACCACCTTCGTCATAATCGTAATGATGAACACCTGCATCATCATCACCACTATCAACATTATACAAACCAACATCGTCAACACCAACATCACCACCAATATCATCGAAATGAGTATTATCACCACCACCATCATAATCATTATCATCACCCTCACTATCATCACCACCATCATCACCACCATCATCACCATCATCATCATCATCACCATCATCATCACCACCATCATCATCATCACCATCATCATCACCACCATCAGCATCACCACCATCATCACCACCACCATCATCATCATCATCACCATTATCATCACCATTATCATCACCATCATCAACATCACCACAATCATCACCATCATCATCATCATTATCATCATCATCACAACCATCACCACCACCACCATCATCATCATCACCACCATCATCTCAACTATCATCATCATCACCATCATCATCATCACCACCATCATCACCATCATCATCACCATCATCATCATCACCACCATCATCATCATCATCATCATCACCATCATCATCACCATCATCATCATCATCACCATCATCATCATCACCACCATCATCATCACCATCAGCATCATCACCACCATCAGCATCATCACCATCAGCATCATCACCATCATCATCACCATCACATCATCACCACCATCAGCATCATCACCATCATCATCATCACCACCACCATCATCACCATCAGCATCATCACCATCATCATCATCACCACCACCATCATCAGCATCATCACCATCATCATCATCACCACCACCATCATCACCATCAGCATCATCACCATCATCATCACCACCTTCATCATCACCACCATCATCATCATCACCACCATCATCATCATCACCACCATCATCATCCCGATCAGCATCATCACCATCATCACCACCACCACCATCTTCATCATCATCACCACCACCATCATCTTCATCACCATCACCACTATCATCATCACCATCAGAACATCACCATCATCATCACCACCATCATCACCATCATCACCATCATCACCATCACCACCACCACCATTATCATCACCACCACCACCATCATCACCACCATCATAATCACAACCACCATCATTATCATCACCACAATCATCATCATCATAACCATTATTATCATCATCATCACCACCACCATCATCATCATCATCAACATCATCATCATCACTATCATCACCATAATCAGGATCATCATTGAGTGCCGTCTCCGCATTGAAGGAGCACCATTCCACTCTGTCTCTTGATGTGATAGTGCAGACTGTCATAGGCTGATTTGTCAATCTTTTTATGTTACTCGTCCATGTTAGTCTTGGTCTGCTTCTGCCTCTTTTACCTTGTATTTTCCCTTCCGATAGTATTTTTAGTAGGCTGTTGTGTCTTTTATACACCAAAATTTCATTTGCCTTGTTTGAATTGTGTTTAGTAGTTCTCTTTTCATTTTTAATTGTTTTAAGACTTCATCGTTTCTTTTCTTTTCATCCAATTCTACCTATTCTTCTATAAATCCATATTTTAAAGGCTTCATTTTTCTGTTCTGTTTTCTTGTCTAATGTCCACTTACGATTAGTGTTCCATTTTTAAGGTCTGCTGTGGGTGGGTGCTACTGAAAAACACTCACAGAGTCTGCGACAGAATTGGATGCAACTCTTAGATGGTTTTAACTTAAGCGCGTTAACGTGATTGTACTATCCAGGTCACGTTGATGCACACGGCAATGAAATAGCCGATAAGCTCACTTGCAGCTCTAGCACAGAGTGTGACCTTACTAAGGACAAAGAGGACATTGCCAAGTTTGTTCTTCATTGCTAAACTCGTTCCGCACGGAAGCGTTTTATCGATGCAACGGAAGAGATTTCAGAGACAAAATTTTCCATGGCTTTAAGAATCAATCTACATATTTATATTTACCTAACATATAACATAACAAATTAAAAGGCGATTAGAGGCCACAGAGATGGGATTTCTCAGAAGAATGTTGAAAATTCACTGGACAGATAAAAAGACCAATGAGGAAGTTCTCAAAGAGGCCAACACAGAAAGGGAGCTATTAAAAAACATCAGAAAGAAGCAATCAACATTTTTCGGGCACATTAGAAGAAGAGGAAAGTTGGAATACTTGGTTACAACTGGCAAAATAAAAGGAAAGAGAGATCGCGGGCGACAAAGAGAGAAAATACTGGATAGCTTGGTGTCATGGCATGGAAAACAGCCAACAACAGAGCTGATACGATGCACTGTAGATAGAAGATTGTGGAGGGACATGATCACCTACGCCAACCGGTATGGCACATGATGATGATGAACATATAACATATTATATATGCATTTTGAGATAATTGAACAAGATATTAGATTTAACCAATATCAAGATGATACAAGACATGTAAAAAAGAATATGGTTTGATGACGGTTTACACTAATCAAATTGAGAGTGACGCACTGTGCGGCTAAACGTACGCTGCCGAAGTCGACGTGACGCACAGTGCAGTGAAACGTACGGAAAGGGTTAAAAGAATATGAGGAGAATGGGTGGGGCATTGATGTATACTCTGATGAGTTTGAGGGAGGAGAAGGGAACTGATCTCCGGAGTGTTTAGTGGGGAAAGCAGATGTATCTACATTCAACATTTTGCAGGAACAATCAGCCTGTATAAGCTTCGAGGAATTCTGGGCGGCGGTGGGACGGGCATGGGGATGTCTCCACTGCAATTAAACAGACTCCATGAATAGAATCATCATCATGTGTTATACCGGTTGGCGTAGACGATTATGTCCTTTCACAATATTCTATCCATAGTGCATCGTATAAATTCTGTTGTTGACTGTTTGCCATGCCATGACACCAAGCTATCCCGTATCTTCTGTCTTTGTCGTCCGCGATTTCTCTTTGTCTGTATTTTGCCAGTTGTAACCATATATTCCAACTTTCCTCTTCTCACTAATAGAATAGAATAGAATAGAATGTGGAAATGTGAGTAGAGGTAAATGTAAAGTACGAGACTTGAACCGACGTCTTAGCACACCAGTTTTCACCCATATGTTCTCGGCCGCCTATCCAGACATGTTCGGAGACTTCTGAATAGTGTCGCTTCAAGCATCGAAACTCACGATGCGAGGCGGGATTCCTCACTAAATGTGAGTAAAGGTCGCATACCCAGTGCAGTCGATACGTAGTGTTCATGTAACGGTTTTGATATTAACTCTAAAACAAGAATCCATTAACAGTCTAATTCACTTGTCAATCCACTCCTCTGAGTTTAAACTTACAACAGAAAGGTTCCCTCGGCGCCTTGTTTGGTGTATGGAGGAGATTACGATGTTATGGGGTAACACTGACCAACAGCACATTTTTGGGCAACGCTGTCGGTATCACACTAGGCCACCTAGGAAAAAAAAGTTGTACCCATTTATGGTTGCTGGGTGAACCCCGGAGCCTTGTCGGTTCGAAGAAAGAAAAAAATCGCCAAGTCTGGGGAATTAAATATCAGCAGGCTACATTCAACCATTATCTAATATCAGGTTATACTGAACTGTAATCTAATATCAGCAGGTTACACTCAACTATTATCTAATTTCAGAAAAGTTACATTGAACTATTGTCTCTATTTATCGTTAGGTTACACAGGTCCGTTCCACTACCCCACTCTCATCATATCATCTATTCTTTAATCCCTGCTACCTCCCTGCTTTACATGTAGTAAAAAAAGTAAAGTACCCCCGTCACGCCAAGTTGCGTATAGGGAATATGGTATAGGTGACCATAAATTTTACAGACCTTCGGCACATGATTTTTGGGGTAATGTGGTCGATATTATGCCGTACTGCTTTACTTTCCCAGAAAACAATCCGGTACCCATTTAAGGTTGGGTGAACCCGGAAGCCGTCGATTGGGATCGAACCCTACCTCTTGTCCTTTGTAGTCCAGTTCATTAACCTCTGAGCTATCGCAGCTCCCTAATATAGTGTATCATCATCAAGTACCGGGCCTACTGGCGTAGGTGATCATGTCTCTCCACAACTTTCGATCTCGACAGTTCTTTATCATTTCTGTTGTTGACCTTTTGCCAAGCCATTCTCTTAAGCTGTCTGGTATTTTTTTTCTTTGCTTCCCTTTATCTCTTCCTCCTTCAATTTTTCCAGTTGTTACAATATATTCCAGTTGTTCTCTTCTCATTACATGGCCGAAAAATGATGATTGTTTCTTCCTAATATTTGAAATCAGCTCTCTTTTTGCTTTGACCTCTTTCAGAATATTTTCATTACTTTTCTTAACTATCCATGGTATTCTCAACATTCTTCTGTAAAACCACATTTCTAGAGCATCCAGTGATTTTCTTGTCTGTTGTCCTATTGTCCGTGATTCACACTCATATGTTAAGACTGGCTCTACATAACATTTAAGAACTCTTTTTCTTGTATCTATTGTCAAAAATGGATTGCATAGTATCTTCCTTCTATTTTTGGAAAGCTGCTTTTGCCTGAGCCATTCTGCATCTCACCTCTTTTGTACATCTTCCGTCTGAGGTTAACAAAGTTCCCAAATATTTAAATTCATTTACCTGTTTTAATAAATTGTTCCACATGTCTTTATTCTGCACTGAGGTGATGTCTTTTTCTTTGTTGTTACCATTACTTCTGTCTTTTTGCTATTAAGGCTGAGTCCTTTATTTTTGCTTTCTTTCACTATAATGTCCAACATTTCTTGTAACTCATTTTCACTCTTAGCGATAATATAGTGTATAGCGCATTAATGAAACTATTAATAGTTTTCCAGCCAGCTTCCGTCCTCTCTGTGTGCCCTGTGGCCATCATTAGATATCGCCACAGTTGTCTCGAACTAGCTTTCCTAGTCAATCCGCCCCCGCCCCAGATTCTTTATCAGACATTCTATTTGGTACGTGCGTGCGATACAGCGAACCGTGTGTGACGTCTGGCAGCACTGAGAGGGTTATTATAATGCCTATGCCAAGAATAAGAAGAGAAAAGAAAAAAGAATACCACAATCATCATGACGTGTCACAATTTTGAACCGCTTATAGAAAATAGCAATACATTAAAATGTGATCTGTTTGCTCTTCTCGTATAATATAATGACTGGGGCAGATTTTAGCATTGTCATCGTATTTAGACACAATTACGTTTTAATGGCTAGAACTGAGTAGCCATATTTTTGTTGAAATTAACGTGTGTACAATACACACCGACTGGAAAACGCTGCCACCGCATACCTGTGCTGACTCTGCTAGATTCGTCAGACGTGTATTTAGCCATGCTTAACTAAAAGGAAAATAGTACACAGACACATAGTACTGACACGGATTTAACGTTCCAGAGTTATAGTTCGTGTCCAGTGTTAAACAAAATTCGTGAATTGTTCTCACTGTGAGTTTCTGCGATGTTAACTCTTTGTGAACGCTTGCACCAAACGAACGGATTTCATTTCACATATTATGGACTATTAAATGGTATTATTATAACTGTTGTATGGGTATCCTTGAGCTTAAAGAAATGCCCTGCCAGTGGCGTAACCTGGGTTGCCAGCGTTTGGAACATATCAACGATTGCGCCCCCTAACCTGCTATGTATCTTATGTACTCATCATCATTGTTCTGAAAGAGGCAAAAGCAAAAGGAGAGCCATTATCCAATATTCTTCTTCTACCTTTCAGCTCCCTGTGGGGCATAGGTCTTCAACAAACACTTTCCAAGCCGTTCTGTTTCTTGCCATTCTTTTAAGATCATTCCAGGTCCTCTCCATCATCTTCATCTATGCTTCCATCTGTCTTCTCAAAGAATTCATTGGTCTTCCTCTTTGTCCTTTTCCCTGGGGATTCTAAAAAAAAGGGGCCTGTTGTGTAATACTGTCATTTGGCTTCCGCAGTGTATATCCTATCCAGCGCCATCGCTTCGCTGTATCTCTTTATCGACTAGTACATTTCCATAATTCTATGTTAGTGATTTTGTCCTGCCATTTCCATCATTTTTGTTACCCAATATTAGGAAGAAACAATCATATATTTTTTTCGCCATGTAATGTGAAAGGAACAGCTAGAATATATTGTGACAACTGGAAAAAATAAGGGACGAAGAGATAGAGGGAAGTAAAGAGAAAAGATATCAGACAGCTTAAGAGAATAGGTTGGCAGAAGGTCAACAACAGAAATTATAACTAACTGTCGAGATGGAAAGTTGTGGAAAGACATGATCACCTACACCAGCACGCATAGTACTTGATTCATCATCACCATCACCACCATCATCATCGAGTGCCGTCTCTTTATCAAAGATTGGCTACAAATGAGCACCATTCCGCTCTGTCTCTTGCTTTGATGGTGCAGGTTGTCATTGGCTGACTTGTCCATCATTTGATGTTGCTCGTCCATGTTAGTCTTGGTCTGCCTCTTTTACCTAGTATTTTCACTTCCAAGATTACTTTTAGTAGGCTGGTGTGTCTTTTAACATTCCCCAACAATCTCATTTGTCTTGTTTGAATTGTATTCAGTCGTTTTCTTTTCATTTTTAGTTGTTTAAAGACTTCATCGTTTGTTTTCTTTTCTCTTCATCTAATTCTTCATATTCTTCTATAAATCCACAATTTTATTTTAAGCGATTGCATTTAATTATTTGAATACTGAATACTCTTGGCTGTACATGTGTGCGTGGAAGTTAAGGGAGGTGAATTATAACAATTACGTTGTCTACCCCAGTTAAACTTCAGTTAACTAAATAAGAGTTAATTAACGAAACTGTGAAACTACATTAACAATAATAAACAACAAAACTGTTAACTGCTAGTTCTTATATATATATATATATATATATATATATATATATATATGATAATTATCATTGCACTCGTGCAGTGTCCGTTTGCACTCTAATTTATTGCTTGATTACACAGGAATGAAGATCTCAGCACAGAGCACTAACTCATTAGCACCGTCGATGCTCTAAAATAAATGCTAGCTAAACTTAGCTCAGCTAAAATAAATTAGAATAATATAACTTAGTTTAAATGTAATATCAACTGTTTAGCGTAAGATTAGCTTAGCGTAACTTACATTACTTAACCTAGTTTATCTTTAATTGATTCTAACGCTAAACTTACCTTATCTTAATTTAACTTAACTAAGCTTAATACAAAAAACTGAACTTGATTTAAATGTATTTACATTAGCATTATTAAATTGGCTAACGAAATTATTTGCAAGAAAATTGATTAATTTCTACCAAAACCGCTACAATGGCTCACAGAAATCACGTATAAAAAGTGTTGCTTTTAAACTTATACTCGTACATTAAGAGTTAATTTCTCACTTTTCTTTCCCTTTTTTATTTTCACGCAATTAAGTCGAGGCAGCTGTTATTGTGAACTATGTTGATTGAATGAGTGTATTGTAACTTTATTACTGGAGTATCCAGGCAGAACGGTGTAGTTGTTGTTCGTATTATAATATACTATTATAGTTGATAGCAGCAAAGTCTTCTGGGATTAACAGATTTGCCGGGCAATACGGAGCGCCATGAGCGAGTCTGACTTCTGTGGGGGCTCACCCTTCTGGGTAAGTTTTAAATGTAATCATATAATTACCATCATCATTAGTCCTGCTTTATGATATTGACGATCCATTTTTGGTGAAGTCCTATCTTAAGCACATTAATTATTTCAGCTCGGAAGAGTAACGTTCCTTTGAGTAACTATCTATCTATCTATCTATTGACCTTTCGAGCCGTAACCGGCCCATAGGGCGTAGACCAAGATACACCTTCTCCTATATGAATTTTTGTTCTAGCAGTTTTCTTTTAAAGATATTTTATTAAATCTCGTCATCTGTCTCTGTTCTGTGCAAGCAGTTCTATCTCATTGAGGGAGCCGATTCCTGCTGCTCTTGCCTCTCTCATCAATGTTCTTCTCAGTGTCTCCCTGGGTCTTCCTCTTTTTCTTTTACCTGTTGTTTCCCATATGAGGGCTTGCTTTGCTATTCGATTATTATCTCTTCTCATCACATGTCCAACGTATGACCATCGTCTTTTCTTTATTACTGAAGATATTAGTGGTTGATTGGCGATTTCTCTAATTTCCTCGTTTGTTTTGAATTCGTTCCATTCTATACCAAGTATTTTCCTTAGACATTTATTTTCGAATGCGTTCAACTTTGTTTCTATATCTCTTGTTGTTTTCCAGCTTTCACACGCATACGTAAGGGTTGATAGTACATTTGATTTGAATAGCCTAAGTTTTGTGTTTGTGCTAATGAGTTTTGATTTCCACAACTTTTCAAGGCTTCTGAAAGACATTGCTGCTTTAGCCAGTCTGATTCTAATTTCTTTGCTTGTATCCCCTTCTCGATCAATGTGACTTCCAAGATAGATAAAGTGATCGATCTCTTCTACTGGTTTGTTTTCCATGTATATTTTGTCACTTGTTGGAATTAAACTTTTCATGACTTTAGTCTTTTCATGATTGACCTCAAGCCCAATTTTGCTGGCTATTGATGATAGTTCATTTGTGTTTTCCTGCATCGTTTTTATCTGACTGCTGATGAGAACTATGTCATCAGCAAAGTCGAGGTCCTCCAAATGGTCTCCTTGTATCCATTCGATGCCTTTATTACCAGTGCAGCATTTCTTCATTATGAAGTCCATAACAATTCCAAATAACAAGGGCGATAAAATACATCCTTGTTTAACCCCAGTTTCTATTGGGAAACATTCGCTCAGTCCTTCTTCTGTTCGAACTGCACATGTGTAACCATCATACATGTCTTTGATAATATTTATGATTTTTGATGGTAAACCATATTGCTTCAGAATTTTCCACAAAGAATCTCTATGAATACTATCAAATGCTTTTTTGAAGTCGATGAAGTTAAGTACAAAAGGTTTTTGCTTTTCAATATGTTCCTCCAATATAAGTCGTAGAGTGAAAATGTGGTCAAGACAGCTTCTCCCTTTTCTAAACCCAGCCTGTTCTTCACGCATTACTGTATCTATTGAATCCTTTATTCTATTTAGGATGATTTTACAGAATAACTTTGAGGCAACTGACAAAAGTGTCACGCCTCTCCAGTTGTTGCAATCTCTAAGATTGCCCTTTTTTGGGATCTTAACAATGATTCCTTTTTTCCATTTATGAGGCGTCTTCTCTGTTTTCCAAATGATGTTGAACATTTTTTGGAGATGTATTAAATTATGGCTATCAATTGCCTTGAGGATCTCAGCTGTTAACTTATCCTCTCCAGCATCCTTGTTATTGGTCATTAGCTTTAAGGTGGTTTCTATTTCACTCAAGGTGAAGTCATCTAAATTTACATCTAATTCTGCTGCTGGTGTTTCAGCTTCAAAATCTATTAAACTGTGAGGTAGTGGACGGTTAAGAATTTCTTTGAAGTGTTCTGCCCAACGGGCTTTTATGTCTGCGCTTGTTGTTAGCATTAATCCAGATTTGTCTAGAATTGGTGTTCCACTGGATGTATAGGTGTTTGTCAGCATCTTTTGTACAGTATAGAGAGTTCTGCTGTCTCCTGTAATTGCAGCTGTCTCTGCTTTCTCTGCCAAGTTGTCTATATAAGCTCTTGTATCTCTTCTTGCCGAACTTTTCACTTTGTTGTCTAATTCTTTGTATGTTGCTTTTGCCAGAACCTTTCCAAGATCTGTCTTTACATTAGTCACGGCTCTCTTTGCTTCTCTTCTTTCTTTGATGTATTTCCATGTGGTGTCTGAGATCCAAGCTCGTTTTTCCATTTTCTTCAGTCCGGCACTTGCTTCTGCTGCTGTCATTAGTATTTTGCTCTGTGAGTCCCACATTTCATTGATATCTAAGTCTATTTCACCGAGTGCTGAATAACAATTACTTAGCTCTATGTTAAACTTTTCCTTTATGGCTTCATCTTTCAGTTTATGACTATCAATTTTATGTGTAATTGACCTCTTCTGTTGGTTTCTAAATTTTAATCTTATTTTCCCAATGCACAGGTTGTGGTCACTATTAACATCAGCACCTCTGTAAGCTCTTACATCTATTAATGATGATCTGAATTGTTGTTTAATACATAGGTGGTCAATTTGATTTGTTTGAGTAACATTGCACTTTATTCAGTGGTTCTCTAATCTGTTATTAGAAGCCCCCTAAATGTAGATAAAAGAGAAACAATGTGAGTGTAAAGTCCTAACTTAACATAATTTTTTTTTTATTTCAGAACCACCTTAGTTATTGTTGTAACGCCACATCGTTTCTCTTAAATAATTTATGTGCTTAAACTAGGAAATTACTTAATTTTCTCCAGAATCATTTATCTTTTGAGTAGTTTATTATTTAACGAGGCTCTTCTTTTTTCAATCACTCTGTCAATCAGTGTCAATCCATCCTTCATCTTTTTCTTATTTTTGTTGTTTCTAATCTCCTATCTTTTTTGTTGCATCTGCGTTATCTATGTCTTTAATTAACAATACAATGTGTATTCAATGAATAAGGTAAATGTAGTTCAATAGTAATTGCTGGATAATGACGTGTTAGTGACTTCATTGTATTAAGTCTCAGATTCATGAGGTGGTATGGCGAGCTCCCTTCCTCCCTGCATGTCTGTTACTGTGAATATCTCCGGTGCTCATTTTATGAGCTTCTGTGGACCCAGGGAATCTTTTAGATTGAAAATAAAAATGGCCTCAAGTGATAATTCAGGTCTGACTATTTAGGTCAGCAGGCGAGTGCATGAGTTAAGATTGTCATCATTTCATACAAGCAGCAGGAAGAAAATTATCGGAATATTTTGGTCAAACAAAATCAGCAGATGAGAGATGTACTAGCAGTGATAACAGGGAGATGAGAGGAGCTGCACACAGTGATAACATGGATATAAAGGGGATATATATATATATATATATATATATATAGCCTTCATTGTCCAGGAACAAGCATTCGACAGAGTAAGCAGAGAATAACTGTGGCCAACATCTAACCAACCTTATTAAAAGTCTATACATCAACAGCAGCTGCAGGGTCAGAACAGCAGCAGGCTACACATACCACTTTGAAGTTAGATCAGGTGTAAGACAACGGTGCTTACTATCCCCCATACTGTTTATTACATACATGGACTATATATGCAAGCTAGCCAACCCATCAGAGACAGAGGAGATAAACGAGCTTTTATTTGCAGACGATCAGGCACTAATACATGAAACAATAGAAGACCTACAAGAACACTTAAACAAGCTCAACAGCTCAGGCACAAAATACAACATGAAAATCAACATCAACAAAACAGAAGTCACGAATGTCGTCAAAAATAAACATAACTATAGAAGGCAGGCAACTAAAACAAGTAGAGGAATTCATATACCTAGGAAGTCTAATGACAAACGATAAGTCTCAAACAGCAGAAATAGAATCAAGATGCAGCAAAGCTTGTCAAATCATTGGACAGTTATCACCACTATTGTCCAACAAGGAAGTAACTCTGGAGGCAAAATAGCACTGTACAATACAATCTTCATCCCACCGTTGTGCTACCAATGTCAGACCTGGACCCTAGATACAAGAACAATAAGAAAAATAACCTCTGCAGCGATGAAATGTGTTAGACGAATGACAGGAAACAGTCTGAGAGATAAGATCATAAATGAAGAACTGAGAAAAAAGCTAGGAATAGCCCCCGCCATAGAATATATAAGGAAACAACAGATAAAATGGTTTGGACTCGTGACAAGGCAGAAATATAAAAAACACAATACAACGAGGCTTCAGCAAACATTGTGAGAACACCAGACCCAAGGGTCGACCACGAAAAAGATGGATAGATGGAATATTAGAAGCACTAGGAAACAACAGCAGCAGAGGCAAACAGAAGAGCAAAAGACCGCAAATTATATTTCCCCTGGACGGTGAAAGGCAGATGAGGAAGGAAAGAGGAAGAAGATAATGATCAGATGATAGGAGGTTATACACCCAGTGATAACAAGGAGATGCAAGTAGATACACGCAGTGGTAACAGTCAGATGAAAAGAGATACACACGGTGATAACAATCACATTGGAAGAGATACACACGGTGATAACTGGCTGATGAGAGAAGATACACACAGTGATATGTCAGATGAGAGGAGATACACATGATGATAAAAGGCAGATGAGAGGATATACACATGGTGATAAGTCAGATGAGAGGAGATACACACGGTGATACAAGGCAGATGAGAGGAGATACACACGGTGATAAAAGGCAGATGAGAGGAGATACACACGGGATAACAGTCACATGAGAGGATATACACATGGTGATAAGTCAGATGAGAGGAGATACACACGGGATAACAGTCACATGAGAGGATATACACATGGTGATAAGTCAGATGAGAGGAGATACACACGGGATAACAGTCACATGAGAGGATATACACATGGTGATAAGTCAGATGAGAGGAGATACACACGGTTATAAAAGGCAGATGAGAGGAGATACACACGGTGATAAGTCAGATGAGAGGAGATACACACTGTGATAAGTCAGATGAGAGGAGATACACACGGTGATAAGTCAGATGAGAGGAAATACACACGGTGATAAGTCAGATGAGAGGAGATACACACGGTGATAAGTCAGATGAGAGGAGATACACACGGTGATAAGTCAGATGAGAGGAGATACACACGGTGATAAAAGGCAGATGAGAGGAGATACACACGGTGATAAAAGGCAGATGAGAGGAGATACATACGGTGATAAAAGGCAGATGAGAGGAGATACACACGGTGATAAGTCAGATGAGAGGAGATACACACGGTGATAAGTCAGATGAGAGGAGATACACACGGTGATAAGTCAGATGAGAGGAGATACACACGGTGATAAAAGGCAGATGAGAGGAGATACACACGGTGATAAAAGTCAGATGAGAGGAGATACACACGGTGATAAAAGGCAGATGAGAGGAGATACACACAGTGATATGTCAGATGAGAGGAGATACACATGATGATAAAAGGCAGATGAGAGGATATACACATGGTGATAAGTCAGATGAGAGGAGATACACACGGTGATAAAAGGCAGATGAGAGGAGATACACACGGTGATAAAAGGCAGATGAGAGGAGATACACACGGGATAACAGTCACATGAGAGGATATACACATGGTGATAAGTCAGATGAGAGGAGATACACACGGGATAACAGTCACATGAGAGGATATACACATGGTGATAAGTCAGATGAGAGGAGATGCACACGGGATAACAGTCACATGAGAGGATATACACATGGTGATAAGTCAGATGAGAGGAGATACACACGGTTATAAAAGGCAGATGAGAGGAGATACACACGGTGATAAGTCAGATGAGAGGAGATACACACTGTGATAAGTCAGATGAGAGGAGATACACACGGTGATAAGTCAGATGAGAGGAAATACACACGGTGATAAGTCAGATGAGAGGAGATACACACGGTGATAAGTCAGATGAGAGGAGATACACACGGTGATAAGTCAGATGAGAGGAGATACACACGGTGATAAAAGGCAGATGAGAGGAGATACACACGGTGATAAAAAGCAGATGAGAGGAGATACACACGGTGATAAAAGGCAGATGAGAGGAGATACACACGGTGATAAGTCAGATGAGAGGAGATACACACGGTGATAAGTCAGATGAGAGGAGATACACACGGTGATAAGTCAGATGAGAGGAGATACACACGGTGATAAAAGGCAGATGAGAGGAGATACACACGGTGATAAAAGTCAGATGAGAGGAGATACACACGGTGATAAAAGGCAGATGAGAGGAGATACACACGGTGATAAAAGGCAGATGAGAGGAGATACACACGGTGATAAAAGGCAGATGAGAGGAGATACACACGGTGATAAAAGTCAGATGAGAGGAGATACACACGGTGATAAAAGTCAGATGAGAGGAGATACACACGGTGATAAAAGTCAGATGAGAGGAGATACACACGGTGATAAGCCAGATGAGAGGAGATACACACGGTGATAAGTCAGATGAGAGGAGATACACACGGTGATAAGCCAGATGAGAGGAGATACACACGGTGATAAGCCAGATGAGAGGAGATACACACGGTGATAAGCCAGATGAGAGGAGATACACACGGTGATAAGCCAGATGAGAGGAGATACACACGGTGATAAAAGGCAGATGAGAGGAGATACACACGGTGATAAAAGGCAGATGAGAGGAGATACACACGGTGATAAAAGGCAGATGAGAGGAGATACACACGGTAATAAAAGTCAGATGAGAGGAGATACACACGGTGATAAAAGTCAGATGAGAGGAGATACACACGGTGATAAAAGTCAGATGAGAGGAGATACACACGGTGATAAGCCAGATGAGAGGAGATACACACGGTGATAAGCCAGATGAGAGGAGATACACACGGTGATAAGTCAGATGAGAGGAGATACACACGGTGATAAGCCAGATGAGAGGAGATACACACGGTGATAAGCCAGATGAGAGGAGATACACACGGTGATAAGCCAGATGAGAGGAGATACACACGGTGATAAGCCAGATGAGAGGAGATACACACGGTGATAAAAGGCAGATGAGAGGAGATACACACGGTGATAAAAGGCAGATGAGAGGAGATACACACGGTGATAAGCCAGATGAGAGGAGATACACACGGTGATAAAAGGCAGATGAGAGGAGATACACACGGTGATAAGCCAGATGAGAGGAGATACACACGGTGATAACAGTCAAGTAAAAGGAGATACACACGGTGAAACGTCAGATAATGGAATCTGGTTGATCATGTTCTTAGAGGAGACACAGAAACGAGCACTATATAAAATGCCAATATAAGCGATTCCACAGAGCAAATTAAAAACATAACACGGACAGTCCAGCTAAGAGCATTGGTCCCTCTCGATTAGTGTGTGTCTGATATGGTGCATGCTGTGAAAGATGGCGTCAAAACTTTGTTGTTGCCCTGCAAGACGTCATAGACAGCATTGTCATGACGGGGATACCTCCAGGAAGTAGTGGGGAATACGTTCAAAATATTTATAGTAGCAACAACAACAAATGTAGTAGTTGTAGCACTATCATTCATAGCAGTAGCTGTAGTAATAATCGTCGTAGTAGGCACTGTCAGAAAAGTATTTGGATTTTCGTGCAAGGCGCTGTGCCACTGAGTACGGGTTCGATCCTGCTTTGGTTCATATTTTTTTTCTGTTGTTGATTATTTGTCATTTTTTTCCGAGTGCTGTAAACATACATCTTCCTCTGAATTGATTCGCTGATTATCGCCTCGGATGTTTCCATCTATAATAATATTCATTTATTATCATTTGTCTTCAGAAAAGTGTTCATTGTTGCAGTTTCCTCATATTCCAGGTCAGGCTTACTGCCAGAGCTACTGAGTTTAATGCTCTGTGCACACCGTGAGCTGTGTTTTTACCCCGGATGTTGTTTCTACCCCGGATGTTGTTTCTACATCCAAATTGCTTATAATGAATGATGATATCATATGACGAAGGACAATTTAGCTGTTTTCACTTTCGGTGCCGCTTGGCCTTATGTCTTTTGACGTGTGCTGTAGCGGCTATGGTGGGGACTGCAACTGCCTTTCTTTGTTTGGATATTCGATGAGATGTTAATTCGGATGATTCCACTGACACGGACGGTTGAGCAATTATGGATTTTAATTCGTTTGCAGTGATCCCAGGGTCTTCGAATAACTACAACTAATGCTAGTAGTAAAAGCAATGGAGGTGGTAATTGCAGTAGAAGACGATGAAGAAGATTATAATGATTATTAAGAAGAGTTATGGTGATTAAGCTTGGTCAAGGAGAATGTAAAGAGAAATATCTCACAACGAATTACTTAAACTATTAAGCAAATAAATTCTTGGTCATCTGAGATATTAGACTACGCACACCTTGGCTCCCAGTGTAGCCGACTACATTACCAAATCGTATACTATAAATAATAATGACAGTCTATATACCAAATCGTATACTATAAATAATAATGACAGTCTATATACCAAATTGTATACTATAAATAATAATGACAGTCTATATACCAAATTGTATACTATAAATAATGATGACAGTCTATATACCAAATTGTATACTATAAATAATGACAGTCTATATACCAAATCGTATACTATAGATAATAATGACAATCTATATACCAAATCGTATACTATAGATAATAATGACAGTCTATATACCAAATCGTATACTATAGATAATAATGACAGTCTATATACCAAATCGTATACTATAAATAATGATGACAGTCTATATACCAAATCGTATACTACAAATAATGATGACAGTCTATATACCAAATCGTATACTACAAATAATGATGACAGTCTATATACCAAATCGTATACTATAAATAATAATGACAGCAATATCAATCCAATTTTGTTGCAGGACTAATGCTAAGCTTTTATTTTTCTTATGAAATCAATATTTCTGATCTGATCTCTTTGGCTATTTTCTGTCGTGCGTCTAACACATTTCATATGAGTAGTGGTTATTTTTGTTATTGTTCGTGTGTCTAGCGTCCACATCTGGCATTCGTAGCACAACGTTGGAATGAAGATTATGTTGTAAAGTGCCTGTTTTGCCTCTAGAGTTATTTCTTTGTCCGACAGTAGTGATAACATCTGCCCTATGATTTGACAAGCTTTGATGTATCGTACGTCTATATTTTTCCCGCTTGTGAATTATCGTAATTGAATTTAAGGGTTCTTGTTTGCCTTCTATTTTTCAGTGTATTCGTGCATACCATGTTATTTAAAATATCTTTCACTAAACAAATGGTATAGTTATACAGTTTCCTGTGAAGGGGCATATCTAAGCTTATCGCACGTAGCGCTATGCATTAACTACCCTCCTGTGTACTTTACATTGTGTAGCCTGATAAGGCTCGTTTCGTTAAATATTTTGGTTCCATGGCCCCTTAAACTGGTTCATCTTTATTGTTTCCCCCTAATGCTTGTACCGTGAGGTGTTTGCATGGAGAAGTCATGTTTAGCTTTCTGGACATCAGTAATTGTGTACCTTAAATTGCCAGTTTGAATTTGTATATTACTTTCTGACTGCCCATCCACGTTTTCAGGGATCCCTCTTTCGCCATGTAGCCAGATTTCTTCCACGTAGTATGCTTGTGCTGCAAGTTGCTATGGTTTCATTCTAATCTTCTTCTTCTTCCTCTTTCCTTCCTCCATTGCTGTTGGCGTCGAGTCGAGGGGAGATACAATCTGCGATTCTTTGCTCTTCTGTTGGCCTCTTCTGGTGTTATCCCTCCTAGTGACTCTAGTATTCCCTTTATCCATCTCTTTCTCGGTCTTCCTCTTAATCTGGCGTTTTCGTATCGTTTGTTTATGGCTCTTTGATTCATTGTTATATAGTTCTTTTTGTCTTGTTATGTGGCCGAACCAATTTATATGTTGTTTCTTTATGTATTCGATGGCTGGTTCAATTTCTAGTTTCTTCCTCAGGTCGGTGTTTCTTACTCTATCCCTTAAGCTGTTTCCTGTCATTCTTCTGGCACATTTCATTTCGGTGGTCGTTATCTTTCTTATTGTTCTAGAGTCCAGCGTCCAATTCTGGCACTGATAACACAGAGTTGGTAGAAAAATTTATTTGTATATTGCCCTTTTTGCTTCCGTAGTTATTGCTTTGTTTTTCAATAGTGTTGATACTTGGCCTGTAACTTGGCATGCTTTGTTACACCTTATATCTATCTATGTCCCTTGGTTATTGTCTTGTGTTAACGTGCTACCCAGATATTTAACATTGTCTACTTGCTTCAAAGTTGGATTATCTATTATGATGTTTAGTTTTTCTTTCTTTCTCGCTATTGCCATTACTTCGGTTTTGTTTATGTTGATCTTCATGTTGTATTGTTTACAAGTGTTGTTTAGCCTGTTGATATGTTCTTGCAGGTCCTCAGTTGTTTCATGTATTAGAACATGGTCGTCTGCAAATAGTATTTGATTTCTTTTTTCCTCTCTTCTGCTGTTTTCTGGTACGTATAGTTCGTTCTCTTTTGTGTTATCTCTTGTTATAATCATTGTTGGTATACTTCCTTTGATTGGGCATGCTAATTTGCATATATTGTCCATATATGTGATGAAAAGTAAAGGGGAAAGCACACAGCCTTGTCTTACTCCGGAGTTAATGGTGAAATGTTTAGAGTAGCCTGCTGAAGATCTTACTGTAGTACGACTACTTTCATAGAGGCTCTTGCATATCTCTACTAGGTAGTGACTCACTCCGTACAAGGGCAAAACGGACCACAGTTGTTCCCTGTCCACCCTATCGAACGCCTTTTCTTGGTCAATAAAAGCTGTATTTAGTGTTTTATTATGCTCTATTGTTTTCTCTGCTAGTTGTGTTATGATAAATAGGGCATCTGTGCAACATCTGTTCCTCCTGAAGCCCATCTGAGCGTCGCTTAGTGGAGGGTCTATAATTGGTCTCAATCTTTTTTCAACTTTCTTGGCATATAACTTCCCTGTGTGGCTTAATAACGATATTCATTCTAGTATATATATATATATATATATATATATATATATATATATATATATCCATATATATTTATTTCTTAGATAAGCAATGTATGTAATCAATTACTGATATTGTCCATGCTGTTTTCTCTATCCTCCTTTTTGTATTTTCAGCATTTCTTATGCTCCACACTTTGCTCGATGTGATTGTACGCTTTCTTTTAGGACTGTCCATGTTTGATATCATCATAATGTAGGCACAATCAATGCATCTATCAATTTCCTTTTTGATTACATAGTATCTTTTTGATGTATCAGGATCGGCGCCATTTGGTAGTTTCTTTTGTTTACTTTCAGAATTCTGGTTTTAAATTCTGTATCTAATTTACTGTCGTAAGATGAGGTACTGTCCAGAAACTTGGACAATCTGACATGGTTTTGCATCATTGTATTGTTAGTAACATAACTTGTCACCATATCTTATTTGGTTTGTTGTCTTTTCTCTGTTAGTAACATAACTTGTCACCATATCTTATTTGGTGTGTTGTCTTTTCGCTGTTAGTGACAGAACGTGTTACCATATTTTATTTGGTTTGTTGTCTTTTCGCTGTTAGTGACAGAACGTGTTACCATATTTTATTTGGTTTGTTGTCTTTTCGCTGTTAGTGACAGAACGTGTTACCATATTTTATTTGGTTTGTTGTCTTTTCGCTGTTAGTGACAGAACGTGTTACCATATTTTATTTGGTTTGTTGTCTTTTCACTGTTAGTGACAGAACTTGTCACCATATTTTATTTGGTTTGTTGTCTTTTCGCTGTTAGTGACAGAACGTGTTACCATATTTTATTTGGTTTGTTGTCTTTTCGCTGTTATAGAACAGAACTTATTGTCCCCATATTATTACTTTTTTTTTTTGTTCAGTGCTCGCAGAAATGATTGCGCGGTGATTTCCCCTGTTCGGAAGCCTTTCGTTTCGATGGTAGCGAATTTAATTTTCACATACCGTGCCAGGTGACGTAGGTGATGAGGTCTTACTGCAATCTCCTTGTCACAATATTATTTATCAATTCCGCTGGTAACTCTCTGCCATGCTAGGATATCAAATTGCTCAACATCTGTTCTCTCTATCGTCCACGATCTCCCCTTCCATGTATTATACCCGTAACCACATTGTGTTTCAATTTCCCAAAAGATGTTCTACAGGATTGCCCACCAGTACACAGACCAGAGAAGGACAATGTGTCCCACACCCACCTCCCTGGAAGAGAAACTATACAGGGCAACCGAATCACTTAAACAGACAGCTGTCTTCATAAGAAAGTCCGGAGTCCTAGTATGAATGAACCATGATCGCAGAAGAAGAAGAAGAATTTCGTGTCTAAAAATAGGTTTACAATCTTTCCGATGTGTATTCGTGGGTGTGTTCGTAGCCATCTTTGTGTGCTGACCCATTATGAAAGTATTAGTTTTTATTTCTGTAATTTAAGGGACTGGATGCTCTGAAGGTAAGTCGTCGAACCCTGAACAGGAATGTCCCTGGTTCGAATAGCCGCCCCCTCCCACGAGCGATGGGAATTCTTCACTTGGAACACGAGATTTCTTAGAGGCCCTCCCTGGTTTCATGGTAGAGAGATCCACCGTCAAGCCCTCTTGGAAAACAGCGAAAAAACACACGCGATCCTGGACCTGTGTGCACTTGCTCGCTTGTAAAGAATTGTTGCCAATTAAAAATGGAAAAAAAACTAAGCCAAAAATGACCGCTACCTGGGCAAAGTTGTTTAATCAAATCTAACCATGCTGCCTGTTTCACCCAGTGGGTACCGAATTTTTTTCTGGGAAAGTAAAACGGCACGGGCGTAATGCCAACCACATTACCCCAAAAATCATGTGCCGAAGGTCTTTAAAAATTATGGTCACTAACATCATATTCCCTATACGCCACTTGGCGAGACGGGCACTTTACTTTTCTTTACTTGTGTCTTGGCAACTCTCAACATTCCCATGAAAAACCAATCCCTGTGGCAGCTAGTATTGCTTTTGTCTACATATTATTAATGGTCTGGATCGACACTTATCGCTGAAGTTACACTTTGTTGGTCAGGATCGGTACTTATAATCGACGCTACACTTTCTTGGTCAAATTCGGCCATATATAAGATTGGTTGGCCTTTAGTTTTGTTTCTCTTTGCCTTAAAGTTAAATTCTAGTAAGACTAAACATGTTTAAAATGTTTTAACTACAATTTGTTAATGGTCGTGCACCATCTTTGACTTTATTTGACAGCCAGTATTTACCGCAAGCTGTGTCCAGGGTACAAGTGGTGGGGTGTATCATACACTCCTACAAAGTCTAGTGACAGCTTTCCAGAAAAAAAAATACATTCAAAAGATGAAGAAGAAGATCAAGGTTTTTTATTTGAAGATTCTATCTCCTCATTCTTTGTATTATTAGTTGTAGTTGTTTCAGAAAATGTAGAAGCGTATAGGTTCATTTCGTTGTACATTTGTGTTGTCTCTGCTTTCTAGAGAAAGTCGCATATAGGCCGAAACGTCATATATATTGTATCGTTCCTTTTTGGAAAGCTGTCACCATACTTTGCATGAGTGCACGCTACACCCCTCCACTTGTTCCCTGTTACCAACTTTACCGCAGCGCTTCAAATATTTCCTTGTTCCCTGTGTCCAGGGAGATCAACTAGAAGGTCGAGGTAAGGTCTTTGACTGCTGTTTGGCTGCTGACCTTGTGGTGGCGACCTAGGGTCGCGGGATTGAACTCTCACTTTAGCAATGGTCCCGGCTTGTCATTGGTTCTGTCTTGTCATTGGTCCCGGCTTGTCATTGGTCCCGGCTTGTCATTGGTCCCGGCTTGTCATTGGTCCCGGCTTGTCATTGATCCCGGCTTGTTATTGATCCCGGCTTGTCATTGGTCCCGACTTGTCATTGGTCCAGGCTTGTCATTGGTCCTGACGTGTCATTGGTCCAGGCTTGTCATTGGCCCTGACGTGTCAATTGTCCTGCTTGTCATTGTTCCCGACGTGTCATTGGTCCAGGCTTGTCATTGGTCATGTCTTGTCATTGGTCCTGCATGTCATTGGTCCCGACGTGCCATTGGTCCAGGCTTGTCATTGGTCCCGACTTGTCATTGGTCATTTCTTGTCATTGGTCCCGACTTATCATTAGTCCCGACTTGTCATTAGTCCCGACTTGTCATTGGTCATGTCTTGTCATTTGTCATGTCTTGTCATTGTCATGTCTTGTCATTGGTCCCGACTTGTCATTGGTCCCGACTTGTCATTCGTCCCGACGTGACATTGGTCCCGACTTGTCATTGGTCCCGACTTGTCATTGGTCCCGACTTGTCATTGGTCCCGGGCTGTCATTGGTCCTATCTTGTCATTGGTCCTTATTGTTTCTATATTAAAGTCTTTATTGTGTCTACTGTTTACCCATAATTAATCGTGTCAATAAAAATCATCACCACCATGCAACATAGAAATAAACGGGACAAATCTAAAGCAAGTGCTGAGCACTTAATATTTGGGTACAATAATTTCAGATGGAAGATGCACTACAGGAATAAAAAGCAGAATAGCTCAGGCCAAAATAGCATTTTAGAAAATAAAAAAAGTCTATGTCAATAGAGAGAGAGAGAGAGAGAGAGAGAGAGAGAGAGAGAGTTTCAGCGGTGCTATGTAGAGTCAGTTTGTCCTATGACGTGAATTCATGGACAGTAGACAAACAAATGAAAAGACGATTAGAGGCCACAGAGATGGGATTTCTCAGAAGAATGTTGAAAGTTCCCTGGGCAGCTAAAAAGACCAATGATTAAATTCTCAAAGAGGCCAACACAAAAAAGAGAGCTCCTAGGAAACATCAGAAAGAAACAATCAACGTTTTTCGAGCACATCGCACAGAGGAAAGTTGGAATATTTGGTTACAACTGGCACAATAGAGGGAAAAAGATATATCGGGCGACAAAGAGAGGAGATACTAAATAAATAATTTGGTGTCTTGGCACGGAAAACAATCAACAACAGAATTGATATGATGCACTGTGGATAGAGAATTGTGGAAGGGCATGATCGCCTATGCTAGCCGGTATGGCGCATGATGATGTTTTCTCTTAGCAATGGTCCCAGCTTGCCATTGGTCCTTTTTGTCTCTTTACATGCACTATAGTATGTTTCACGCAGACTAGTTAGTTTTCAGCTCCGTCGGAGAGAGGTGCAGTAGGGCTTAGTCAGTTCTAGCTACTGATTCTAGCACATGCCGTCAGCTATGAGTCGCTGAACTTTCAGCCGAACTACTGGTTGTCGTCTTGTGTCCTGCGACGTTAGCTCTGTATATCTCAATCGACTGTTTTCGGTATCATATCTACTCAATGTGACTCATCTGACACGTTAAATTTACCACAACATTCCATGAAGAGCTCAGGGCTGCTAATGACATTCCCTAAACCTCCACGCTACACATCTTAACTGTTAGTAACGCATTCAAGAATATCGTATCACTACTCTTGGTCACTGTCGATGACTCCCTCCCACTTCGCCACAAACAAACAAAGTTTCTCACGACGCTGCTTAGATATCCCCAATACTGGATACAAATAATAATACATAAATATTATTATATAGGGAACTTCCGAGGCGATAATAGGGAATAATAGAACAAAGAAGTATGTGTTAGCACTCGGAAAAAATGACAGACAAACAACAACAGAAAAAAAACAGAGAACAATATATGGTCCGAAGCAGGATTCGAACTCGTACTCGCATACTTCTTTGTTCTATTATTCCGTAGATATCGCCAACAGTATGCATACACGCCTCTGCCACTGTGAACCATTGGCAGCGAATGATTTCAGGGGAAGAAGTATTTACATAATACTTGATAACCCAAGACACACTGGTGGAACGAGGGACAAAGAACTAGTACATAGTGCTACAGAAAAGTCTTTTTAAAAAAATAGAGTAAGCACATTTTTGCGTGAAATCTGCAAGATCTTTGGTACGATACTCCTGTGTCTGTGTAAATGGGTGATGCATGCATCTCGCAGTGGCGTAGCGCAGGTGGGGAGGTCTGGAGGTATATTTCCCAGAGGTACTCAATTTCAGATGAAATATGAAAGGAAAGTAGTAACACTTTTTGTAATAGCTCCCCCAACCAATCTTCTCCCAATGTTCGAACATTCTACACATTTTTTTAATAGCTCCCCCAACCAATCTTCTCCCAATGTTCGAACATTCTACACATTTTTTTTAATAGCTCCCCCAACCAATCTTCTCCCAATGTTCGAACATTCTACACATTTTTTTAATAGCTCCCCCAACTAATCTTCTCCCAATGTTCGAACATTCTACACATTTTGTTAATAGCTCCCCCAACTAATCTTCTCCCAATGTTCGAACATTCTACACATTTTTTAATAGCTCCCCCAACTAATCTTCTCCCAATGTTCGAACATTCTACACATTTTTTAAATAGCTCCCCCAACTAATCTTCTCCCAATGTTCGAACATTCTACACATTTTTTTAATAGCTCCCCCAACCAATCTTCTCCCAATGTTCGAACATTCTACACATTTTTTTTTAATAGCTCCCCCAACCAATCTTCTCCCAATGTTCGAACATTCTACACATTTTTTTAATAGCTCCCCCAACTAATCTTCTCCCAATGTTCGAACATTCTACACATTTTGTTAATAGCTCCCCCAACTAATCTTCTCCCAATGTTCGAACATTCTACACATTTTTTTAATAGCTCCCCCAAACAATCTTCTCCCAATGTTCGAACATTCTACACATTTTTTTAATAGCTCCCCCAATCAATCTTCTCCAAATGTTCGAACATTTTACACATTTTTTTAATAGCTCCCCCAACTAATCTTCTCCCAATGTTCGAACATTTTACACATTTTTTTAATAGCTCCCCCAACCAATCTTCTCCCAATGTTCGAACATTCTACACATTTTTTTAATAGCTCCCCCAACCAATCTTCTCCCAATGTTCGAACATTTTACACATTTTTTTAATAGCTCCCCCAACCAATCTTCTCCCAATGTTCGAACATTCTACACATTTTTTTTAATAGCTCCCCCAACCAATCTTCTCCCAATGTTCGAACATTCTACACATTTTTTTAATAGCTCCCCCAATCAATCTTCTCCAAATGTTCGAACATTCTACACATTTTTTTAATAGCTCCCCCAATCAATCTTCTCCCAATGTTCGAACATTCTACACATTTTTTTAATAGCTCCCCCAACTAATCTTCTCCCAATGTTCGAACATTCTACACATTTTTTGGGTTTTCAACGGACAACGCAACCAAAAAAAAAAAAAAGGCACGTAACATTTTACAGTATTTTACTTGCTTATTACACACATACTATCTTCTTATCATCCTTATCGATGAATGACATCATGTCTGTTAATATCCTTATTTTCCATTAACCCAACGACTACGTATCGCCCACCCTTAAGTCACTTAGTGCGTGCAAAAGCGTTGTGACGCTAGTCCACAGTCTGTTTTATTAGCAACCTAATAATTAATTCAGGTAGGGTTCGATCCCAACCGACGGTGTCCGGGTTCACCCAGCCTTAAATCGGTGCCGGATTTTTTTCTGGGAAAGTATAAGCGGCACGGGCGTAATACCGACCACATTACCCCAAAAATCTTGTGTCGAAGGTCTGTAAAATTTATGGTCACTAACACCATATTCCCTATACGCCACTTGGCCCCACGGGGGCTCATTATTCTACTTTTTACTTAATAATTAATTCCGCCGTTTCGTGAGTGTTGGAATACTTAAAAAAAATAATAATAATAAAGAGAGCTACAAAAATATATAAGTACCTACTGAACATATAGGATTATACAACTAAAAATGAAAGCAAAACCATTCGACATAGCAATAATACAAACATACGCACCTACTCAAGATTATTTTAAAAAAAAAGTATAGTAGTACCCCGTCACGGGAAGTGGAGGATAGGGAATATTGTGTTTGTGAACATCAATTTTACAGACCTTCGGCACATGATTTTGGGGGTAATGTGGTCGGTATTACGCCCGTGCCGCTTTACTTTCCCAGAAAAAAATCCGGCACCCATTAAAGGCTGGGTGAACCGGAAGCCGTCGGTTGGGATCGAACCCTACCTCTTGTCCTTTGTAGTCCAGTTCACTAACCACTGAGCTATCGCGGCTCCCTCTCAAGACTATACAGATGAGCAAATAGAAGCATACTATGAAGATCTAAATAAAGTTGTGAAGCAAGTGAAATCTTCGGACATCTTGATTGTAATGGAATGTTAAAGCAGGAAAAGGTAGATATAAGACCATAATAGGAAATCATGGTTAATGAAGAATAAATAAAAGAGGAGAAAGATTAACACAATTATGTGAAGAAAACATGGTAGCATCTACTTTTAGCAAGAGAAAATGAAACTAAACACACGAAAAGCCCTGGAGATAAGAAGAGGAACTGAATAGACTAAATACTTTTAAAAGGTAGGTTCTGTAACAGCTTAAGAATGTCAAAACCTATCCAGGAGCAGATATTAACTCAGGACTATCAATGTTGTAACAGGACCATCAATGTTGTAAATAAGACCATCAGTGTTGTAACAGGACCATCAATGTTGTAACAGGACCATCAATGTTGTAACAGGACCACCAGTGTTGTAACAGGACCACCAGTGTTGTAACAGGACCATCAGTGTTGTAACAGGACCATCAGTGTTGTAACAAGACCATCAATGTTGTAATAAGACCATCAATGTTGTAACAGGACCATCAATGTTGTAACAGGACCATCAATGTTGTAACAAGACCACCAGTGTTGGAACAGGACCACCAGTGTTGTAACAAGACCATCAATGTTGTAACAGGACCATCAATGTTGTAACAAGACCACCAGTGTTGGAACAGGACCACCAGTGTTGGAACAGGACCACCAGTGTTGTAATAAGGCCATCAATGTTGTAACAAGATCATCAATGTTGTAACAAGGCCATCAATGTTGCAACACGACCATCAATGTTGTAACAAGACCATCAATGTTGTAACAAGACCATCAATGTTGTAACAAGGCCATCAATGTTGCAACACGACCATCAATGTTGTAACAAGACCATCAATGTTGTAACAAGGCCATCAATGTTGTAACAAGATCATCAATGTTGTAACAAGACCATCAATGTTGTAATAAGACCATCAATGTTGTAACAGGACCATCAATGTTGTAACAGGACCATCAATGTTGTAACAGACCACCAGTGTTGGAACAGGACCACCAGTGTTGTAACAAGACCATCAATGTTGTAACAGGACCATCAATGTTGTAACAAGACCACCAGTGTTGGAACAGGACCACCAGTGTTGTAACAAGACCATCAATGTTGTAACAGGACCATCAATGTTGTAACAGGACCACCAGTGTTGTAACAGGACCATCAATGTTGTAACAGGACCATCAATGTTGTAACAGGACCACCAATGTTGTAACTGGACCATCAATGTTGTAACAGGACCACCAGTGTTGTAACAGGACCATCAATGTTGTAACAGGACCACCAATGTTGTAACAGGACCACCAGTGTTGTATCTGGACCACCAGTGTTGTAACAGGACCATCAGTGTTGTAACAAGATCATCAATGTTGTGAACAAGACCATCAATGTTGTAACAGGACCATCAATGTTGTAACAGGACCACCAATGTTGTAACAGGACCATCAGTTATGTAACAGGGCGATCAGTGTTGTAACAGGATCATCAATGTTGTAATAGGACCATTAATGTTGTAACAGGACCATCAGTGTTGTAACAAGACCATCAATGTTGTGAACAAGACCATTAATGTTGTAACAGGACCACCAATGTTGTGCCTATCAGATTTTCCATTTTATTGCTTCATCACAAAGGAAAATATAACAATGAGCACAGTAAACCGGCGACGGGCATGTGTATTTGTTTGTGCGTGTATATATATATATATATATATATATATATATATATATATATATATATATATATATATGTGTGTGTGTATGTATGTGTATGTGTATGTGTATATGTATTGTATGTGTATATGTATGTGTATAAATGCATATGTATGGGGGCCAACACTATCTCCATATCCTGTGCCCAGGCAGACCATCTCTCTTGATGAAGAAATAAACTGTCGAATTGGTAAGGCAGCTACGACCTTCGGCAAACTCACAAAAAGGGCATGGAACAACACGAAACTAACTCAAAAGACTAAACTCTTAATATATCAAACTTGTGTGCTTAGCACACTACTATATGGATCCGAAACCTGGACAACATACCAAACCAGGAAAAAAGACTAAATGTCTTCCACATGCGATGTCTCCGCAAAATAATGCACATCAAATGGCAGGACAAAATAACCAACTTAACTGTCCTGCAACGTGCTAAGACCCTAAGAATCATGTCGATGCTCAGAAGTCGAAGGCTAAGATGGCTGGGGCATGTCCAACGGATGGAAGAAAAACGCATTCCTAGGCAAATACTATATGGCGAGCTAAAACACGGAAAACGACAAATCGGCAGACCTAAACTACGATATAGAGATATCTGCAAATCATCTCTGAAAGACTTCTTCATCTGTGAAAACGACTGGCAACATCTGGCAAGTGATCGCACATCATGGAGAGCACGTATAAGGAACGGTATAACAACATTTGAGACTGTTCTAAGACAGGACTTAGAAGAGAAGAGACTCATGAAAAAGGATGGTAAACCCTGTGGACCAGCGAGCCTGACTTGTTCATTATGTGACCGCGTGTGTTTGTCAAACATTGGTAGAATTAGCCACGAGAGAAGCTGTTCGGCAAAAACAATACCTAAAAAAATACGCAATAGCCTCCACTAGACCGTCTGACAAGACGAAAAGGGCCATATATGGGGGCCAAGATATCCAACATCACCAGGACTGAAAGTGGCCTGCGACTCATAGCTCACTGTGTGCGCCAGAATCAGCAGCAATAGTTGATCAAAGTTCCTCCGCCTTCCAGCCGTGCTTTTTAAAACAGACTAACCAGTCTGGGTAAACTAATAGGGAATAATGAAGGAAGGCAAACATGTACCAAAAATTCACTAATGAAGTCGGATGTGTTGGGACGAAAGGCACAAAATATCGCAGCTTGTTGCCAGCTGCAACACAACCCATCTACACCTATTTAACGTTTATTATAAAAGGCAAACAATAAAGAAGGGTGTCATTGGACTAGCTTAGGAGAAGTAGATCTCTTTCACTCACTTCCTCTTCATCTCTCTCTTCCTCTCTCTCTTCCTCTCTCTCTTCCTCTCTCTCTTCCTATCTCCATTCATCACTCTCTACATCTCTCTTCTTCCTCTCTCTTTCTCTCTCTCTTCTCTCTCTCTCTCTTCCTCTCTCTCTTCCTCTCTCTCTCTTCCTCTCTCTCTTCCTCTCTCTCCCTTCCTCTCTCCCTTCTTTCTCCATTCATCTCTCACTACCTCTTCCTCTCTTTCCCTCTCTCTTTTCCTCTCTCTATTCCTCTTCCTCTCTCTCTCTCTTACCTCTCTCTCCCACTTCCTCTCTCCATTCATCTTTCTCTACCTCTCTCTCTTTTCTCTCTCCCTTCCTCTCTCCATTCATCATTCTCTACCTCTCTCTCTTCCTCTCTCTCTTCCTCTCTCTTCCTCTCTCTCTCTCCCTCTCCCTCTCTTTTCTCTCTTCTTTCATCTCTCTCTACCTCTCTCTCTGCTCCCCTCTCTCTTCCTCTTCCTCTCTCTTTCTTCCTCTCTCTGTCTCTTCCTCTCTCTCTCTCTTCCCCTCTCTCTTCCTCTCTCTCTTCCTCATCTTTTCCTCATCTTTCTTCCTCTCTTCCTCTCTCTCTCTTCCTCTCTCTCTCTCTCTCTCTCTTTCCCTTCCTCTCTCTTTTCATCTCTCTCTATCACATACACACATTAGCCCCACATTTAGTGGACAGCAACAAAGAAACGCCTGTGATAGTATCTCACTAACATTCATTCATTATTTTCATCAGACATTTCATTCTCCCCAGGATGCCAACCTGCTGTTGAACAGCTCCTATCCACGCTTCACAGAATGTTTTAGAACCACCGCTCTGATCTGGGTCCCGTGTGGTATATTGTGGATTTCCCTTCCACTGTACCTGGTCTACATGAGCTCCCAAAGGCAAAACTTGAGAATACTGTCAACAAGTTCAATGTGTTTAAGACTGTAAGTTTGACTCGTTAAAAGATACTTGTTGATACTTTGTTAATTTCGTTGATCACACTTTTTGCCGTTTCTATTAAGTTATTACATTGCACAGAGTTACGTTTAGTAATTATCTAATATGGCGGGTAGGCCGCAGGAACCATTGAGGCTCAGTCTGAAAAGTGTTCCTTGTTGCAGCTTCCACATAATTCAAGTCCTGCTTGCTGTCGGAACTATTGAGTTTAGTGCACTTTGCACACAGTGAGCTGTGTTTTCAGCCGGATCGTGTTTCGATATTTCGATTTTTTACGATGAATGATGATATCGTGTGACGGACAGCTTAACTGCATTCGCTTTTGGTGCCGCTTGACCCTATGTCTTTTGGTGTGTGCTGTAGCTGCTATGTTGGAGACTGCAGCTGCCTTTCTTTGTTTGGATCCTTCATTGAGATGCGTTTTAATTCGGATGATTCCACTGGCATGGACGGTTGAGCAAATATGGATTATAATTCGTTTGCAGTGATACCGGGGCCTTCGACTAATAGTAAAACGGACTCCATATGTGGCTATGCAGCTACTCATTGACATTTTGTGTATCACCAGTTATACACTTGCTGAGAAATTCATCTTCAGGCAAATAAAAAAAAAAAAGTAAAGAGGCCCCCGTCACCTCAAGTGGCATATAGGGAATATTGTGTTAGTGATCATATATTTTACAGACCTTCAGCACATGATTTTTGGGGTAATGTGGTCGGTATTATCGCGGCTCCCTCATTTTCAGTCAGCCTGTCATAAATTGGTTTCAGGTGCACTTGTAGTTTGTTTGTTTTTTTCAATTAAGAGGGTGTGCACCAGCTCGGTACATCGGTACATGGGCCAAGCTCCTGATGCCGAGCTACAGCCTGTGTGGGAAAAAAAAAAAAACACCAGGATTCACCCTGAGTATATTGATGTGAGGACTGACTGCAAGGGAGCCGCGATAGCTCAGTGGTTAGTGAACTGGACTACAAAGGACAAGGGGTAGCAGGTGCCGCCTTAACGCATAGGCCCGTTGGGCATTTGCCCGAGGGCCCACGATCATAGGGGCCCCATGCGAATATGTTGTAGGGTTTCGGAAAACCCGTATAAAATTTAGTATTATTTTATAAAAAATCTCATAATTTTGTGTTTATATGCGAACGGGGCCTTTAAGTTTATCAATTACTTCCAACTCTCTCTCGGCCATATGACATGGTATGACCATCATATTTAGAAAAGGATGTTGTGGTCAAGCGTCTGTCTGACATACGTTGGTCAGCACATTTTGATGCTGTTCATGCTTTGTGTAGGGGTTTCGACAAAATAAAACATGCACTGGATTCTATATCAGGTGACAATGAACAGCAAGTGACAACAAGGCGTGAGGCGGAAGGTTTTAGCTAAAAATGGAACACCTTGAAACAATCTTTCTTACAATTCTTTGGAAGGACATTCTAGAAAGGATGAATACAACAAATTTTTCTAATCTAAGTATTTTTTTTTCATTACAAATTTTAATACCTTTGTTTGACCTTGTGTAATAGATGTAATATGCTTATTATTTAAAAAAAAAAAATATATAAATATCTGTTTTTGTATGTAATTTTTTTTGTTTGTATAAATATCATGTGTAATACTTTAAAACATGCAAATAAAATCTCTTTTCTCTGTTGTTCATGTTAATGTTGATTATTGTTGCAACTGTATAGCATGTTTTAACAACAATTTTGTTGAAATTAGTATAGTGACAATAAAATAAATAATACATCATTTTAATATTATCAACTATTTATTTTTTATTCATGGGGGGGGGGGGGGGGGGGGGCCCGCAGCACTCTTTCTTTGCCCAGGGGCCCAAAATGGTGTAAAGACGGCTCTGGGGGTAGAGTTCGATCCCAACCGACGGCTTCTGGGTTCACCCAACCTTAAATGGGTACCGGATTTTTTTCTGGGAAAGTAAGTCAGGACGGGCGTAATACCGACCACATTACCCCAAAAATCATGTGCTGAAGGTCTGTAAAATATAGGGTCACTAACACCATATTTCCCTATACGCCACTTGGCGTGACGGGGGTACTTTACTTACTTACTGACTGCATGTCAGTTGAATACACGTGTTAGAGAGAAGCGCGTACAACTTCCATTATCTCCCCTAATATCTGGTGGCCCCTTATCGCCAAGTAGTAATATATGCTCAGCTTATTGATAGTGTTGCGTAACTATGTCTGCGTTCTCCCAGGGTGATGCCTCTTTTCTTTCAGTCGGGCACCAAATTTCTTACAGCTGTCCCAAGCCTTTTACTGACATGATTGATAAACCCTTCTTGTTTGATTATTATCTCCTCTCCATACAGTTTGGGGGAGCCGCGATAGCTCAGTAGTTAGTGAACTGGACTACAAAGGACAAGAGGTAGGGTTCGATCCCAACCGACGGCTTTCGGTTCACCCAGCCTTTAATGGGTACCGGATTTTTTATCTGGGAAAGTAAAGCGGCCCGGGCGTAATACCGACCACATTACCCCAAAGATCATGTGTCGAAGGTCTATAAAATTTATGGTCACTAAACCATATTCCCTATACGCCATTTGGCGTGACGGGGATAATTTACTTTTTATACAGTTTGGGGTTGAATAGCGCGCAGGCTTTGGAGTCCCCGTCGGATAATAATGTTGTGTAGAGCAGCATGCAGCGTTCCTGCACCAAAGTAGTCGTGTAGCTTCAACCTCCATCATGCCAAGAGTTCCTGTTAGAAATACAATTTGACAAACTATTACACATTTCTTGTAAAGAAAAATATATATAATTACAATCTTATTTATTGACTGTGACAGAAGTTGTCTGTGGAGCATATACTGTATGTATAACATTTTCTGGAGATAAACATATTTATAAATAACTCTTCTATTATATTTAAATAACGTATACACTTTTAAAGTAATAGTGTTCATTATACACAATACAATAGTAATAAAACATAAGTAATGTGCATATCGAAGAAACAATCATCACGATCATAAAAATAAGTCACGCCAAGTGGCGTATAGGGAATATGGTGTTAGTAACCATCAATTTTACAGACCTTCGGCGCATGATTTTTTAGGTAATGTGGTCGGTATTACGTCCGTGCCGCTTTACTTTCCAAGAAAAAAAAATCCAGTACCCATTAAAGGCTGGATGAACCGGAAGCCGTCGGTTGGGATCGAACCCTACCTCTTGTCCTTTGCAGTCCAGTTCTCTAACCACTGATCTATCGCAACCCCCCATCACGATCATGCAGCATAATTATAAACAGGACAAAGCTGAAACAAGTGCATAAATAAAAGAATTCTTCATTTATTATAACCGTAAAATGAATAAAATAGCAAACATTCACTTTGGGATAAGATGCATGACTTTACTAGCAGGATAAATTGTGTATCATCATCATCATGTGCCATACCGGTTGGCGTACGCGATCATGTGCTTCACAATTCTCTATCCACAGTACATCTTATCAGTTCTGTTGTTGACTGTTTTCCTTGTCATGACATCACGCTATGGATTGTCTTCTCTCTTTTGACGTCCGCGATCTCTCTTTCCCTCCATCTTGTCAGTTATAACAATTTATTCTAACTTTCCTCTTCTCATGATGTGCTCGAAAAATGTTTATTATTTCTTTAAGATGTTTCTTATGAGCTCCTTTTTTGTGTTGGCCTCTTTGAGAATTTATTCATTGGTCTTTTTAGCTGTCCAGAGAACTTTCAACATTCTGAGAAAGTCCGTCTCTGTGGCCTCTAATTGTCTTTTCATTTGTTTGTCTACTGTCCATGATTCACTTCCATAGTCCAGAATTGGCTCTATATGGCATCGCTGAACTCTCATTCTCTCTTCTATTGAATAGACTTGTTGCATAAGACGTTTTCATTTTCTGGAATACTATTTGAGCTAATAAAACGTGCTATACCACCAGCGTCGGTGCTTCTGGCAATGCATAATCTTCAATGATTACAGCGTTAAATGAAATGTTCGGCATACTTCGTTTTATAGAGATTCGCTCTTTTGCTTGTCATTTAGTCTCAATAGTATTTGTCGTAATTAAATCTTCTGTATGCCCTTTATTGAAGACATTTGTTCGCTACAGTTACAGTTGTTTATCTGTGCTGGTGTTGACTCTTACCAAACTACTCTCCCTGTATTGTACCTTTTCTCTCTACTTCCATCTGTCATTTTTTTCCTTCCTTCCTTCCTTCCTTCCTTCCTTCCTTCCTTCCTTCCTTCCTTCCTTCCTTCCTTCCTTCCTTCCTTCCTTCCTTCCTTCCTTCCTTCCTTCCTTCCTTCCTTCCTTCCTTCCTTCCTTCCTTCCTTCCTTCCTTCCTTCCTTCCTTCCTTCCTTCCTTCCTTCCTTCCTTCCTTCCTTCTTCCTTCCTTCCTTCCTTCCTTCCTTCCTTCCTTCCTTCCTTCCTTCTTTCCTTCCTTCCTTCCTTGCTTCCTATATTTCTTTCTTTCTTTCTTGTTTATGTTCTTTAAAACGTCTCCATTGCTATTTTTAAGCTCTCTCTCTCTCTCTCTCTCTCTCTCTCTCTCTCTCTCTCTCTCTCTCTCTCTCTCTCTCTCCTCACCCCCATTCGTCGATAAAACTGCATTTCTATGTCCTCCAATGATCTTCTTGCTTGTTGTGAAATTATAATTAGCAACCATATGCCAAGACTGACTTCACATAGCACTGAAGATCTCTTTCTCTTGTTTTATTGATAAAAACTGGGTTGATTAAAATATTTCTTATTCTTTAGAAGGAAATGTTTGTTTGCAGTGCATTATTAAACACATTTTAGAAAAATAACTGAACAAGAGATGACATGATCCTGGCTACTTTTCTAGCCGAATGGTAAAATAAAGAGCATATATTAATTCTATTATAATGGTTTGTGATGATGTATATCTAAAAATAACATTTTATTTGTGTACATCAGATTCTAGCTCTTATTTTGATGGGTCTGTCAGTTGCCAGCTTGGTTCATCAAGTCCAGCATGAAAGTAATATACTAACAGCGCATTATGTTGCTGGTGGAGTTCAGATTGCTACATTTGTAAGTTTCAAGGCATGTGCTCTTTATTGTTAGAAGTTTACATAATGTTAAGGTTCTCAGATTTATAGTTTCAAGCTATGTATTTTTGTTCATTATAAATTTAATTTAAGTAATATCAGATTTATTGTTTTAAGTGCAGGCAAAGGTGCCTGAAGGCAGCAGAGCTGTAAATTGTCGGCGACCCACAGCTGATGGCTTGCATCAGAATCAGTGAACCAGAACCATCCAGACCCAGAAACAGACTAAGCTGTCTAGTCTGGCCAAGCATGTAGGGATTGAAGAGGGAAGACAATCCTGTACTCAAAAGTAACATGCTGAAATCGGATATATTGGGTCGAAAGGCGCAAATGTCACAGTTATACTGCAAAAAAACAAAACAACGTATACACGCCACTTAACATCATTTTAAGGGCGGATAATGAAACGGTGTATTCCTTTAGTCATCATGCAAACAAGCAGCATTGTTCTAAGTAATGCACACACTATTGTTGGGAGCCACGATAGCTCAGTGGTTAGTGATCTTGACTACTTTTTCTGGGAAAGTAAAGCGGCATGGCGGCATGGGCGTAATACCGACCACATTACCCCAAAAATCAAATGCCGAAGGTCTGTAAAATTTAAAGGTAAAGTATGAGACTTGAACCGGCGTCTTAGCACGTGAGTTTACACCCATATGTGTTCGGTCGCCTATCCAGAAATGTTCGGAGATTTCTGTATAGTGTCGCCTCAAGCATCGAGACCAGGGTAATGGTACCCATTTCTGCCAACGGCTGGGTCGACCGTGGTGGTATTTTTTCAACCATGAGTACAATTCACACTTCTCCCAGTGGGAATCGAACACGGGTTGTCCGAACAGCAGTAGTCCAGTCGGGTGGTTTTCCCAACTCGGCAACCGAGGCCCCCTGTAAAATTGATGGTCACTAACATATATTCCCTATACGCCATATGGCGTGACGGGGGTATTTTACTTTTTTTATGTTTATTATTAGATGTTTACATAAGTGCTTTCTGTTTATTTATAGTTCCAAAGAAATGCACACACTTAGAAGTTTTCAGTTTTCCTTTGGTAAATAAGTAATATAATAGATTTCTGAATTTGTAAATTACGAAGAATATGTAGGATGGAAAGAAAAGAAAACAAACAAAGTTTTAAAACAACTAAAAATGAAAAGAGAACTACTAAATACAATTCAAACAAGACAAATGACATTTTTGGGGCACGTTAAAAGACACAACAGCCTACTAAAAGTAATATTGGAAGGGAAAATACAAGGTAAAAGAGAAAGAGGCAGACCAAGACTAACATGGACGAGTAACACCAAAAGATGGACAAGTCAATCTATGGCAACATGCAACATAAGAGCAAGAAACAGAGTGGAATGGCGATCCATGGTAACCAACCTTCGTTGCGGAGACGGCACTCGATGATGATGATGAAATTATGTAAAAAAAATATTAATAAGTATTATATATATTTTTTAAAAAAGTAAAGAGCCCCCATCACGCCAAGTGGTGAATAGGGAATATGGTGTTAGTGACCATATATTTTACACCATGATGTGTTTCATCTGTTTTGATCATGTTTCGATATTCCAGTTGTTTACGATGAATGATGATATCGTCTGACAGGGAACAGTTGGCTGTGTTCACTTTCTGCCCGGTTTCGCCTTATGTCTTTTGGTGTGTGCTGAGACTGCTACGATGGGGACTATAGTTACCTTTCTTTGTTTGGGTGATGAGATATTAATTCGGATGATTCCGTTGGCACGGGCGGTTGAGCATTTATGGTTTTTAATTCGTTTGCAGCGATACCGGGGCCTTCCATAACCAAATAACCACATATTTTACAGACCTTCGGCACATGATTTTGGGGTAATGTGGTCGGTATTATGCCCGTGCCGCTTTACTTTCCCAGAAAAAAAAACCGGTACCCATTAAAGGCTGGGTGAACCAGGGAGCCGTCGGTTGGGATCGAATCCTACCTCTTGTCCTTTGTAGTCCAATTCACTAACCACTGAGCTATCGTGGCTCCTAAGTATTATATATATCAAATACAAAAAGATAATTACTTAACAAAATATTCTTCTTAACATTCTACTACAAATATCAAACATGCCAAAGAAAAATCTTGCAAAAAACAGAGATATTTAGTTTACTTTGAGTTAGTTATTAGATTACATTCATTGGGCAGTTGGCAACTTCAGAGTATTCAGATCCGCTTCTCAACACAATCCTCAATATGAAGCACACTACACACTAGTGAAAGCACCGAAGATGGCTTACATGAACATTATAGCACTGGTGAGACCTTCACCCCAGACTTCTTAGTCATCTCTTACGACATGCCATGTGGCAGATAACATTTTTTTCTTCTATGACCATGGTCAAGGGCTCAGGAAAGTCACACGGATGAGAAAGAAAAAAAAAAGAGATATGTCTGACTGCTAAGGGTAATGTGAACATGACAAGAAGAAGCAAAATACAAAATTGTGGGAAGGAAAAGTGGTCAGTATTGTTGGATCATGTTAATAAACATGAATGAATATGTTAACAGGACTTCACCACAATGCACGATTAAGACAGGTGGAACAATATTAAAACAGGTAAATGGATTTAAATATCTGGGAACAATGTTAACCTCAGATGGTAGATGTACAGCAGAGGTGAGATGCAGAATAGCTCAGGTAAAAACAGCATTCCAAAAAAGAAGGAAGATGCTGTGCAATACATTTTTGACAATAGAAACAAAAAAAAGTTCTTAAATGTTACGTAGAGCCAATCAAAACATATGGATGTAAATTTAAATTTATAAATTTATAATTTAATTTATAAATTGTATATTTAAATTTTAATTATATTCTAAATTTATAATTAAAATAATGGACAATAGGACAACAGACAAGAAAATCACTGGAAGGGTGTAGAAATGTGGTTTTACAGAAGAATATTGAGAATATCATGTACAGCCAAGAAGAGTAATAAAAACGTTCTGAAAGAGGTCAAATAATAAAGAGAGCTAATTTCCGATATTAGGAAGAAACAATCATCATTTTTTGGCCATGTAATGAGAAGAGAACCCTGGATTATATTGTAACAACTGGAAAAATTGATGGACGAAGAGATAGAGGGAAGCAAAGAGAAAAAATACCAGACAGCTTAAGAGAATGGCTTGGCAGAAGGTCAACAACAGAAATGATAAATAACTGTCGTGATCAAAATTGTGAAGAGACATTGACATCTACACCAGGAGGCACGGTACTTGATGATGATAATGTTGACAGGCTTGCAGATACAGCTTCTGTGAAGAATAAATAGCCTTGCTGTTCTTTTGCTCTGCTCGCATGATAACTATTCCTCCTCATTGTCTGGCCATAACAGGATGTTAATACAGCTGATATTCTAAATACCTTCAAGAAGACAGGATAAGCCAATGGTTCAATTAAAAATGTCTTCTGCGACCATGGCCAGATTGGCTGAAAGAACAAGTCAAGATGTGAAGAAGCAAGATTCGGGATAATAGGTTCAGTTTCCAAATGTTGAGAATTTGGTTTTTTTTTTGCTTATTTTATTTACTCTTATGTGGAATTCATTTGATTTTCGTATGCAATCACTTGTACATGTTTTCACAGGTGTTATTGTGTGAGTCATCATTACTTATACATGTTTTCACCGGAGTTACTGTGTGAGTCATCATTTCTCATACATGTTTTCACAGGAATTATTCTGTGAGTCATCATTACTCATACTCTCTCTCTCTCTCTCTGCGATCAAGACTCAATCAGAGTAGGATTCCAGACTCTCTCATGAAGTCAGCTGTCTGTTTAAGTGAATCGACTGCCCATTCAGCTGTTTCTTGAAGCCTTTCTGATCAGCGGTATAATTAGAGTCTGATAGATCCAGTCTGATTGATTACTTGTTAAGACATTGCACTGTGTTCTGTGCCAGTGGCCCAGTGCATCCGATTTCAGCCAGCATTTTAATCAGGTTTGCTTTCCTTAGCCTTTGATTGTTACCAATCTTCCTGCAAGGCAGCATGTCTTTTCTGTAGGGGGATTCTGCCCTTAGATGGTCAGCCCTCCCAGGTTTGCGAGCACCATCTGCCCGAGCTTGATGTAGTAATTAGTTGGTGATTGGACCATCACCATCACACATCAAACAACAGACTATAAGATCCTCCTGTGAATTTATTGTTTATTCATTATTATATCATTATGGTTATTCATTATTATATGAATTTACTTGTATTATTAATGTGTTCACTTTTTAATTATTACATGTACTAATCTTTATTATTACATTTGATTCACTTTCTCATTATTATATGAATTCACTTGTATTATTACATGTATTCACTCTTTAATTATTATATGTATTCATGTATATCTTTTTTCTATTTGCAGCTTCTTGTTGCTATTGTTATACAAGTTGAATGTTTTTTTGGCATTTACACCTCTGGAGTTCTCTTCATTACCTTCATGCTGCTGGTTATTGCAGGTGTTGTGCCATTCTACTCAAAGATTATTGAGAAAGTGAGGGAAAAATAGATGTTTTTGTAGTCTCCATCAGTGATATTGTTTGTTAACATTGTCAATTTTATTTTGCCTTTGACTAAATAATTCCTGTGTGTTACCGAGGCCTCATTATGAGGGAAGTAAAGAGTAGTGACACAGTGACCTTCCAGGCACGTTGTAAGAGGCGACTAAGGAGGTTGATCGATGGCTTGACAAGCTGTCATTGTAAAAAGTATTGTTATGGAAACAGCGCCATATATTTTAGAGCAGTGATCTCTGCAATATGTGCCACTTTGGCACGCAAGGTTTCTGTTTTGAGATTGTGGTTCTGCCCTATGTGCCATCTTCGGCTCGAAAGGAATAGTAGAGGAAGAATAGATATATAGAAATAATTTAGCTGTGAATTTTTGTCATATTTCGGGAATGTCTTCTTCTTCTTCACTTTGGCCATAGGGAGGCAAAGCAATTAGTGACCTAAATGGCTTGTGGATAGAACAACAATGTTCCTTTATTCTGCATAGTTTGTTGTCATTTCTTGAAGGGTATCCAATGTCTGACTCACACTATGGTAAGGCATCTGCAGTCCCCATCATAGCAGCTATAGCATACGCTAAAAGGCATAAGACCAAGCGGCACTGAAAGTGAACGCAGCTGAATTGTCCTTCATCATATAATATCATCATTCATCATAAGCAATTGGAATATTAAAACACGATCTGCATGAAAAATACAGGTCGCGGTGTGCACAGAGCACTAAACTTAGTAGCTCTGGTAGCAAGCCAGACTTGTAATATGAGGAAACACTAACAAGGAACACTTTTCAGACTGAGCCTCAATTGTCCCTGCTGCCTCTCCGCCATATTGACCAAAAGTCTGGCTCACACTATTCTCAAACAAGCTCTCATTGTTTTGTATATCCCTCATTTTCCTCCTTTTACTTAAGATAAACCCAGTTGTTTGGCTGGTCCTGAGGTAGTCTTATTCCAGTCATTTGATAACTTGCTTCAGTGGTCATCAAAAAATCCAATTGTGTTTTTTTCAATCCTAAAGCTTTTTCGACAGACACTAAATCACAGTCAATGTAACTCATTTATTAATAAAGAAATAGAATCATCAACCATTCAATGTGCTTCAGGCCCAATTGGAAGTCATGTACTTGTTTTCTTTAACTTTGTCCTTATTTCCTTTCAGTAAAGGTCAATGTGCTTAATGGTTTTTATCATTTCTCTTCTCCATGTATTTTTAGACGTTCTATTTTTTATTTTTCCTTTGGTTCCATGACAAAGCCTGTCTTGTTTTAGGATTTTCTTAGTGTATGTTTAATTGTCTCCTTTTTTTAATTCATAATCTTTTGCTTTATTGGCTCTCATTTTGTTCTTTCCCAGATAACTTCATTTTTTATTTTGTCAAATATTTACAGCAATTATAGAATTTTAAAAAATAAAAGATTGTGATTGTTTAACTGTAAAGGCAGAAAGAAAGGCACATGGACAGTTAACATTGTATTTGGATTTGTTTTCACCTGATGACCACTCTGCTTCATTGTTAATCCTTAAAAAGTTATGAATTGGGTGAAGATATTTTATGTCATGATTATACAACAAGAATGGCTCAACAAGAATGGCTCAACAAGAATGGCTCAACAAGAATGGCTCAAGCAAAAGCAGCTTTCCAAAAAATGAGGATGATACTGTGCAATCCATTTTTGACAATAGAAACAAGAAAAAGAGTTCTTAAATGTTATGTAGAGCCAGTCTTAACATATGGATGTGAATCATGCATGGACAATAAGCCAACAGACAATAAAATTACTGGCGGCTGTAGAAATGTGGTTTTACAGAAGAATGTTTAGAGTACAGTGGACAGCTAAGAAGAGTAATGAAAACGTTCTGAAAGAGGCCAAAACAAAAAGAGAGCTAGTTTTCAATATTAGGAAGAAACAATAATCTTTTATTTTTTGCCATGTAATGAGAAGAGAACAACTGGAATATTTTGTAACAATTGGGAAAATAAGGGACGGAGAGATACCAGACAGCTTAAGAGAATGGCTTGGCAGAAGGTCAAGAACAAAAATGATAAATAACTGTCGAGATCAAAAGTTGTGGAAAGACATGATCACCAACGCCAGCAGGCTTGGTACTTGATGATTATAATACAACAAGCTGTAATATTTCTTCTTCCTGACTCATCTGACTTGAGCACAGCATTTTTGAGTGCTAGTTGTCCTTCTCTCTTAATCCTTACTCACTTGGCCAGACTGGTTAGTCTTTTTTTTAGGCCCATCAATGGGAAGTGGAGTAGGGTCTTGATTACTTATGGTTCACCAACTGATCCTGGTGCAAGCAGTTAGCTATGAGTTACTGACAACTTTCAGCACAAGTGCTGCTGGACTTCTTGGATCTATATTATTTTAATCATAAATTGACTTATTTAAAGATTACTATAAAATATTTTACTAGCCTTTATAAAAATGTAAACTTAAAAAATATAGTTCAGCAATAAATATTTCAATCAAATAGTTTTCTTTGATTACCAAATATCTTATTAAAAGCAATAAGTATTTCTTTAGATTAAAGAGTTTCAATACTTGAATTATATGACAAATCCATCAAATGTCAATAAAAATACACCTTTCTTTCCAGGAAAATGAAATGATGCTGTCAGTTTTATTCTCTTCTGTGTTTACTTTGCTTTTATTTTGTTGGAGTTCCTGCTTCTCTTCAAGTCAGAAAAGTCAAGACGAAGAGGTTATAGAGAGATTGGAAGGAGGGTAGGGTTATTTAACATTGCATTTATTATTTATATTTACCAATATTTTACAAACCTTTTCAGTTTGTGTCACTTTGAACAGAGAATGCAGGAAACAAAACCATGTAGTTGTGGAGGCAGAGGGGCAGGCCCATATTTATGAAAATTCATCTGAGGATGCGGCAGTTAATTACACTGATGGATCCATTGCTCTGCACAGTCAGATCTCATGGGCTTTCATGGTCCAGGTCAGAGGAAGTACAATAAAGGAGGAGAGTGGTGCTTTTATGGTCCAGGTCAGAGGAAGTACAATAAAGGAGGAGAGTGGTGCTTTTATGGTCCAGGTCAGAGGAAGTACAATAAAGGGGGAGAGTGGTACTTTCATGGTCCAGGTCAGAGGAAGTACAATAAAGGGGGAGAGTGGTACTTTCATGGTCCAGGTCAGAGGAAGTACAATAAAGGGGGAGAGTGGTACTTTCATGGTCCAGGTCAGAGGAAGTACAATAAAGGGGGAGAGTGGTACTTTCATGGTCCAGGTCAGAGGAAGTACAATAAAGGGGGAGAGTGGTACTTTCATGGTCCAGGTCAGAGGAAGTACAATAAAGGAGGAGAGTGGTGCTTTTATGGTCCAGGTCAGAGGAAGTACAATAAAGGAGGAGAGTGGTGCTTTTATGGTCCAGGTCAGAGGAAGTACAATAAAGGAGGAGAGTGGTGCTTTCATGGTCCAGGTCAGAGGAAGTACAATAAAGGAGGAGAGCGGTGCTTTTATGGTCCGGGTCAGAGGAAGTACAATAAAGGGGGAGAGTGGTACTTTCATGGTCCAGGTCAGAGGAAGTACAATAAAGGAGGAGAGTGGTACTTTCATGGTCCAGGTCAGAGGAAGTACAATAAAGGAGGAAAGTGGTACTTTCATGGTCCTGGTCAGAGGAAGTATAATATAGGAGGAGAGTGGTACTTTCATGGTCCTGGTCAGAGGAAGTATAATAAAGGAGGAGAGTGGTACTTTCTTGGTCCAGGTCAGAGAAAGTACAATAAAGGAGGAGAGTGGTGCTTTCATGGTCTAGGTCAGAGGAAGTACATTAAAGGAGGAGAGTGGTACTTTCATGGTCCAGGTCAGAGGAAGTATAATGAAGGAAAAAATTGGTGCTTTTGTGGTAACTACCAATAGTTTGAGGGAGCCGTGATAGCTCAGTGTTTAGTGAACTGAACTACAAAGGACAAGAGGTAGAGTTCAATCCCAACCGACGGCTTCCAGGTTCACCCAGCCTTAAATGGGTACCGGATTTTTTCTGGGAAAGTAAAGCAGCACGGGCGTAATACCGATCACATTACCCCAAAAATCATGTGCCAAAGATCTGTAAAATTGATGGTCACTAACACCATATTCCCTATATGCCACTTGGAGTGATGGGGGCACTTTACGTTTTTTACCAGTAGTTTGATAATAGATATCATGGCAGTAACTAAAGCGATGACCTGGCTAGAAACACAATCTGTTACTCAAGTCTGGTTTCTAAATTATTCGATGAGTAAGCTCAGGAAAATCTAAAGGAGCTGGGCACGAAGAACTTAGGTCTGATTGGGATCTGATTCATCTTCATTCCTGGACACTCCGGTGTGAGAGGAAATGAACGAGTTCACAAACTGGCTAGAACAGCTGCTGTGGATGACAGACATGCAGTAGACCAGGCTGACATCCTGAATGCCCTCAGGGAGACAGGTCACACTGATGATTAAGTCAATTATCATGGATTTATAACCATTTCAAAGTGCATGAACATCTGGTCAAACCTTGTAAAAGTAGTAAAATGCCCCCGTCACGCCAAGTGGCGTATAGGGAATATGGTGTTAGTGACCATATATTTTACAGACCTTCGGCACATGATTTTTGGGGTAATGTGGTCAGTATTATGCCCGTGCCGCTTTACTTTCCAAGAAAAAAAATCTGTACCCTTTAAAGGCTGGGTGAACCTGGAAGCTGTCAGTTGGGATAGAACCCTACCTCTTGTCATTTGTAGTCCAGTTCACTAACCACTGAGCTATCGCGGCTCCGGTCAAACCTTGTGATGCCAGAAAAGTGTGCTACGCTGGATAACACAGATGAATAACAAATCAACACCGGAGTCATCAGCCTCCACACACTGAGGGACATACTGGGAAGGAGATCTGAGCACTTATGAACATGTTCAATATGCAATGAGGATGATCCGTCAACTAAACTATACTAACTACAAATATTTGTTTAAATAACTTGCAGGCTTAGCTATGTTCATTTGATGAAACTTTATTATAATTAAAAAGTGCAGACAGCTAAAGTGTGACATGTTTGGTGGTTGAGCGAGAGCTCTTTTCTTAAAGACAAAGAAACTGTCTTTGTGTTTCTATCAAAGTATTGTAGAAGAGAGATTAAATCCATATTTTTTTAAGGTTTAAAGATGTCTACAAATAAGATGCTAAACTGTTAGGCACAAAAATATAAATCTGGAAAGATAATATCTACCACATAAATGGGAATGGGTAAATATGCAGCTCTATCTTAAAGAGAGTAGAGAATATTACTATCACATTGGATTTACAGAAGTTAATTAGTTGATGGAACATCAAAACTGCACGTTGGACAACTCCATAAGTGCTTACATCCCCTCTTCAATATATAGTGACTAAAAACCCCAGTTCTGTGTTAGGTTACCAACTTTGGCTCTTGCATAACACTTTTGCCAGGCATCCCCATGACTTGAACTTGCAGTCTTTTTTGAGGTTGTAGATTTCCACTAAGGAAAATACTTGGTATAGAATGGAACGAATTCAAAACAAACGAGGAAATTAGAGAAATCGCCAATCAACCACTAATATCTTCAGTAATAAAGAAAAGACGATGGTCATACGTTGGACATGTGATGAGAAGAGATAATAATCGAATAGCAAAGCAAGCCCTCATATGGGAAACAACAGGTAAAAGAAAAAGAGGAAGACCCAGGGAGACACTGAGAAGAACATTGATGAGAGAGGCAAGAGCAGCAGGAATCGCTCCCTCAATGAGATAGAACTGCTTGCACAGAACAGAGACAGATGGCGAGATTTGATAAAATATCTTTAAAAGAAAACTGCTAGAACAAAAATTCATATAGGAGAAGGTGTATCTTGGTCTACGCCCTGTGGGCCGGTTACGGCTCGAAAGGTCAATAGATAGATAGATTTGGTTTTTCATTCGGCTCCCTCAATGAGATAGAGCTGCTTGCACAAAACAGAGACAAATGGCGAGATTTGATAAAATATCTTTAAAAGAATTGAAAACTGCTAGAACAAAAATTCAGATAAGAGAAGGAGTATCTTGGTCTACGCCCTATGGGCCGGCTACGGCTCGAAAGGTCAATAGATAGATAGATAGATAGATTTCCATTCATTGCTTGAATATACTTATAAGTACTTATCATCTCAAGCTATATTTTTTCTCTCTTGTGCCATTATAAAAGGAGCATCTTTAATATGAATAACTTTTGGAAATGCAAATATATCATATATATCATTTCATGATTCCCTGTTTTTTTCTGTTTCCAGTGCTGCATTCTTTTTATTCTTCTTTTCTCCTTTTCACTGATACCGAAAAGGTGTGGTTATATCATTTGTCATTCTTGCACTGCTCAAACTGTCTGAATTAGTGATTTTCCTTTGTTGTTACACGTCTCTCTCACTGCATCGATCCATCTTCTTCTGGGTCTTCCTCTTGGTCTTTTTCAATGCATTCTTGAGAAGAATGCTCTTGATGGTGATTGGTAAGGATTCATTCTGACCAGGTGGCCAAACCATTTAAGTTGTTGTTGTTCTATATATTCTTGGCAGGGTTTAATGCAGTGCTGCATTAAATGTATATATTTAAAATATTCTAACCCTTTGCAGAATATAACATTTAACACACAATTGTTTTTAAAATAATCGTTAACAGCCAGAATGCCCTGAAGTTGGAGCCTCATTTCCAAGCCAGATCATTTTTTTCTGGATAAATAGGTAAGTTAAGGAAGCCTAGATGTGCTATTTTAAAATTTTCTTTTAAAAAAAAGTGATATAAGAAATACAGATAAAAGGAATTAATAAACCCTTGAAATTCTTCTTATTATTCCATTTTTTAAAGTGTATCTGTCTCAACTACTATAAATAAATCAGGAGGTTAAGGAGGCACAATAAGAAATAGGATAATAAAAGTACAATATACGGAAATAATGATATTTAAAACTGAAATATGAATTTTAAAAATCTTAAGATCTTGGATATTTTCTTATGTGATATTAGTGTATGGTGGGCAGAGAGCTGGAAAGAAACAATTTGAGAAAGAACTCTCCTGTCTTAAAGATAATGTTCTTTATTATGTAGATTTAAACAAAAAATAAATAAAAACTATATGGTTTTTTTCTTATCTCTGGGATGTTAGGGAAGTTTTCTATGAGGGCGAAGAATAAAGACAGCAAGCCCTATACATTTGTGAGAAGGTATTTAGGTTAGAATTTTAATTAACTCCAATAGGGAAAAAAATTCAAGTGTATTAAGGGTCATGTTTATAAAATTTAAGCCTTTGAAATGTGGATTTATAGAAGAATAGCAAGAATTGGATGGAAAGAAAAAAGAAAGATCAAATGATGAAGTCTTAAAACAAATAAAAATAAAAAGAGAACTACAAAACCACAATTCAAACAAGACAAGTGAGATTTTTGGGTCATGTTAAAAGACATAACAGCCTACATTGGAAGGGAAAATACCAGGTAAAAGAGGCAGAGGCAGACCTGTATAACACGATGTTATAATCATTAATCTTGTTAAATGATGCTGTGTTATCTTTGTAAATGCCATTGTTTTCTTGGTAGATCGATGTTGTTATAAACTGGGTATCGACTTCTCGTAACGCAGCCTATCGTAACGGCTGCACAATGATGTTAAACAAGCCATGCTATGGTAGCTCACACTTACACGCCTTCTCAGCTGTCAATCTCGACAGTGACTGTGACCAGGTTTACTGTCAGGTACGCAATGTACCATAATCGTACTTCATTTGTAAGCTGGACTGTTCTGAACAGTCATTCATGATATTCATGATTCTTTTACTGCTATGTGCCCGCAACAACTCTCAACTTCAGTTCAGCGCCATGGTGTGTGTAATGACTGCTGGAATAAAGAAATGGCTGCACACTGAAGACTTGTGTTTAAAGGTCACATAAACTTTATTCAGTAACCCTAACAATGTCAAACTATTCACATGATATTTACAGCAGCCAGCGCTCTATACTTTCCGCTTGGCCATTCACACATTAAGATAAGGAAATTCACATCCTCTGCTGAACAATCTCACATCAGGTCTTCTATCACACACAGCCTGATTAATAGTGTTCCTGGTATACTGGGTTGCTAATACCCTAGCTACCATCTCTAATATAACTTCACTGTCTCTTCAATCCATGAGAGACTCTCTTCTACCTCGTGTCTATCTCCTAATAGCTATGGTGGCTTGAGCTCGTTGAGCCTATTGGCTGACGCCTGCTATACAGGCCGCCTCTAACTTCCCACCTACGTGTATGTTCTCTGGAGAGCTTCCTTTCTAGCTCAGTGCAGGGAATTATATACGTCATCCCTTACCCAATCAAAACTTTCTTCTCAGTTTTCCTTCCTATAGAATTCATCTATGTCATCTACTCACCCCTATGTTTACAATCTTATCAGTCACGAGATTTCTGTTCTACCTATAACAAAATTCTACTATTTCTCATGGCTGTTCCTCGTGCTATGTTTCCTCACTCTCTCCAACTAGCCCCTGTTCTCCTTCTCTCCCCACACCCTCACATTCACTGCTACAGACCAAGACTAACGTGGACCAGTATCATCAAAAGATGGACAAATCAGCCTATGACAACTTGCACCATTGAAGCCAGAGACAGAACTTAATGTCGCTCCATGGTAGCCAACTTTTGATGTGGAGGAGACACTAGATGATAATGAACATATTACTTTATAAACATGCTATTTTGTAGATTCCCATTTCAAGTTAAAAGTTAATCTGCTAATACATCAAACAACAAATTTAACAACAAAAACCAACAGTACTGCACATTTTCTATTTCATTGACGTCAGTTTGCTGCGTGTTGGTTATAAAAAGAACTTGGAAGAAGACGATGTATTTGAACTTAATCCACGGGACCAGTCCATAACTGTTGTACCTCCTTTTGAATTGGAGTTCACAAAAGAGAAAAGATTATGCCAAGCAGCAAACAAAGCCAGAGGTGGGTAAAGATAAATTTGTTAGCAAGTTATGCTAAAAGTGTTTATTAAAAGTTTCTTTAATGGCTGATATTTATCTCTATGTATTTTGTGCTATGCTGTAAAAGGAAGTTTACAGGAGTGCACACATTATAGGGGAATGCTAATATCATTGCCAGGAAAAATATTAAGCAGAATCATTCTGGAGAGACTAAAAGAGACCATAGAGAAACATTTGAGAGATGAACAAGCAGGTTTTAGGAAGAACAGATCATGTGCTGATCAAATAATTACCCTACGTATAATAGTTGAACAAAGTTTAGAACTACAGTCCCCACTTTATATTGGATTCATAGATTACGAAAAGGCATTTTATAGTTGCACAGAAATACTTTGAAAGTTGCTGAGTCATTGTGGGACCCCCACAAAGTTTATTAATCTGATAAGAACAATATATGAAGGAATGAAATGTAGTGTGGTGCATGAAGGGTGTAGCAGTGATTATAAGGTGTATGACAAACGGGGAGTTGGTAGGGTAGAAGTCAGGAGGAAAGTGAGAAGAAGTAACTAAATAGAAACATCAAGTCCACGGGGAAAGTGATAAGAAGTAAAGAATATAGAAACATCGAGTCTCACGGGGAAAGTAAGACACAGTTAGGAGTGGGGCAGAAATGTAAAACGGTATATGATTGGTTGGAAATGAGGAAGTTAGGAAGAATGGTAAGTTAGAAAGTCAGTCTAGAGGGGACCTGTACTCAATGCGGACGGTTGTTTTGGGCGAACCGGTACCGTGAGTGGGAACCAGGTTGGATTTACGAAACAGTGTTGTATTGTTATTCAGTTTTGTGTTTGACAGTTAAGAGGAATGGAACTTACACATTGATCAATGTTAAGTAAACTTGTGTTACCATTATAGACACAAATAGTTGTAGTTGTGAAACTCATAAGTAAAGGACAATTTATGTGATAGTGAGCGAGTTAGCTATCGCATAGTAATTCTCAGTGAACTGGTGTCACCAATGTAGACACAAACAGATGTAATTGTGAACTTATCAGTGAAGGACAAGTTATGTTATAGGGAGCGAGTTAGCTCCAGCCTATTAACGCTCAGCAAAATTGTGGGCCATTATAGACACAAACAGATGTAGTTGTGAACACTTCAGTGAAGGACAAGTTATGTGATAGTGAGCGAGTTTGTTCTCGCATAGTAATGCTCAGTGAGTTGTGTTACCATTATAGACACAAACAGATGTAGTTGGGAAACTCATAAGCAACGGACAATTTATGTGATAGTGAGCTCTCACATAGTAATGCTCAGTGAACTTGTGTCACCAATATAGACACAAACATATGTAATTGTGAAACTCATCAGCCAAGACCAGTTGCTGATAGCGAGCGGGAAATCTCACGTAGTGTTTTCGAGAGAGTCAGACTGAGTGGAGTCGGCTCCAACAGAAGGTTACCAAGCAGCATGGTGGCCTGAAGGGATTACTGAAACCCTGCACCGAGTCATGATGAAGCCGTCCAGTGAGTTGTAACTACAAGCCGGTGCTGGAGGTGTATGAATTATGGAGGGGCAGGGGTACCGATGCAGCCCTTAGTGAAAAACCAAGAAACGTTGGCTTAGGGTGTGTGGTTTGGTATAGCCGACCACGTGAAGGGGTCACATTGACATTAGCGCTGTAAAACAAGGCGAGTGTGTGTAGTACACCTCATAGTTAACAGTAATGTGAGAAGTGTAGCAGAAAAAACATACTGATGATAGATGTGTACAGTATTGTGCAAAGGGAATGTTCTATAAATAAACCTTGATTGTGTGCTTTTAAACGGTGTTCCGTTGACCATTTAATCAATACAGTTGTATATGTCTGTGCCTAGCAAAGAACGAAAGCTGGGTGGGCCACCAAGCACGGGCCCCGTCCAAGTCGTAACGATCTTAGCAACAAGACATCGCGAAGTACAGTATTACATGATCACGAAGGACAGGTGTGTATTCGGGCCATCAGGGAGTCCCAGCAGTAGTCAAGCCTAACGCTGAACTGACGTGTCGCAGCACATGAAGGTGTCAACACGAAAGGGGATACAGGGCAGTGCGGTACAGTCGTGAGTGTCAAGGAAAATCGAGCATCAAGATCTGTCACCATCAATTCATTGACTTAGGGCAAGACGACATGAAGAAGGGAACTAACGGCTATAAGGGCAGCTTACAGAAGCATTTGAAATAAGAACACGGATACCTTCTATCTCCATTTCTCTTTCTACTGGCCATAGTTTAAATTATGAAAATAACTCAAGACAACAGAAATGGAATCCAGTGGTCACTGACCAAACAACTTGATGATTTAGACTTTGCTGATGACACAGCTCTTCTATCACATAAACATTAACAGATCCAAGATAAAATGAGCATACTTGATGAGAGATCACAACAGATGGGACTGATGGGACTTGGAAAGTGTTTGTTGAAGACCTGTGCTCCACAGGAGGCTGAAAGGTAGAAGAAGAAGAAGAAGAAGAAGAAAAGGTCTTTTACAATCATTAAAAAAGAATTCATCCCTGGATGTTTTGGAACTATCTTAACATTCATTTTTGATAAATCATGCAAGTTGAAACAGCAGACAAAAAATCTATCTATCTATCTATTGACCTTTCGAGCCGTAACCGGCCCATAGGGCGTAGACCAAGATACACCTTCTCCTATATGAATTTTTGTTCTAGCAGTTTTCTTTTAAAGATATTTTATCAAATCTCGCCATCTGTCTCTGTTCTGTGCAAGCAGTTCTATCTCATTGAAGGAGCCGATTCCTGCTGCTCTTGCCTCTCTCATCAATGTTCTTCTCCGTGTCTCCCTGGGTCTTCCTCTTTTTCTTTTACCTGTTGTTTCCCATATGAGGGCTTGCTTTGCTATTCGATTATTATCTCTTCTCATCACATGTCCAACGTATGACCATCGTCTTTTCTTTATTACTGAAGATATTAGTGGTTGATTGGCGATTTCTCTAATTTCCTCGTTTGTTTTGAATTCATTCCATTCTATACCAAGTATTTTCCTTAGACATTTATTTTCGAATGCGTTCAACTTTGTTTCTATATCTCTTGTTGTTTTCCAGCTTTCACACGCATACGTAAGGGTTGATAGTACATTTGATTTGAATAGCCTAAGTTTTGTGTTTGTGCTAATGAGTTTTGATTTCCACAACTTTTCAAGGCTTCTGAAAGACATTGCTGCTTTAGCCAGTCTGATTCTAATTTCTTTGCTCAAATCCCCTTCTCGATCAATGTGACTTCCAAGATAGATAAAGTGATCGATCTCTTCTACTGGTTTGTTTTCCATGTATATTTTGTCACTTGTTGGAATTAAACTTTTCATGACTTTAGTCTTTTCATGATTGACCTCAAGCCCAATTTTGCTGGCTATTGATGATAGTTCATTTGTGTTTTCCTGCATCGTTTTTATCTGACTGCTGATGAGAACTATGTCATCAGCAAAGTCGAGGTCCTCCAAATGGTGACAAAAAATACTTACTACTTAATATACAAATTCTGAAGGTTGTGAAATGTAATTATACTTAACATTCTTATAACACTCTTTTGTTCACTGTTATGTTTTTTACAGGAAAGATAGTTAATTCTATCCTTCTAATGCCGATAACGGAGGTCATAACATAAATAATCTAAGGTATGCTGATAATAGTCTTAATTGCTAAGAGTGAAAATGAGTTACAAGAAATGTTAGACATTATAGTGAAAGAAAGCAAAATAAAGGATTCAGCCTTAATAGCAAAAAGACAGAAGTAATGGTAACAACAAAGAAAAAGACATCACCTCAGTGCAAAATAAAAACAAGTGGAACAATTTTAAAACAGGTAAATGAATTTAAATATTTGGAAACTTTGTTAACCTCAGATGGTAGGTGTACAACAGAGGTGAGATGCAGAATGGCTCAGGCAAAAGCAGCTTTCCAAAAATTGAGGAAGATACTGTGCAATCCATTTTTGACAATCATCATCATCATGTGCCATACCGGTTGGCATAGGCAATCATGTCCCTTTACAATCTTCTATCCACAGCACATCGTTTCAATTCTGTTGTTGACTGTAGAAACAAGAAAAAGAGTTCTTAAATGTTATGTAGAACCAGTTTTAACATATGGATGTGAATTATGGACAATAGGACAATAGACAATTATGGATTTTAATTTGTTTGCAGTGTTACCTGGGTCTTTGACTAACCATTACCATAACACTCTTTGCTATTATCTCTTTTACATCTTAGTCATTTAAAAATATTTTATGCTTTAATTTATGAACACTGCCATTTCAGTTCTTCAGAGTCTCTCATTAGCTCAGGTTACCATAAGGCAAGGGAAATTTCAACAGAAGAATCTCCATTACTGGAAGATAACAGTGTTGAATTTTATAAAAAGATAAAACAAAATAGCAAACTTACTCAACCATCATTGACCAAAGTCATTTTGAAAGTTTTTGGTGGAAGCATTTTAGTATCACAGGTAGGATTCAAATTTCTTATACTTTATTGAATGAATAATGTTCAATGTTGGGTTGAATAACAACTGGGGATACTGATACTTTAATGAATTATATTCCTGTTGACAAATGTTAGTTCTTTGATTGATTGCTTAACGTTGTGTGAATGTTGATCAATATTATCAATCTTGATCATTGTGAAACTTGATCATTACTGTGAATCTTGATTGTTACCAACACCCCCCCCCCAAAAAAAAAAAATTTAATTGAGCTGATTCATCTCACTGTACAGCCTTCTTCTGAGTAAAGGATATTAACCACATAAGATGAAGATCGTGTTTTTTTAGTTTAAACAGTTATTTCTTATTCCTGATAGCATTTAGTGAAGTAAAAGCCAAAGGCTGTCTGTAACATATTTTAATTCCATAGATGGTTCAGCCAACACAGATAATAAAGGTAAAGGTTCAATGAGTTTAGGAAAAGTAATAACAATGAAGAAGAGCATCATCTTCCTCATTTCCAAATACTGTGGCCTAGTATAGTGAATTATTATTTTTCTTCACTGTGACATGAATATGTCAGGCTTTTTTTTATTTTTTCTAGAGGCGGTGAAGTGTTAAACACCACTGTACTTGACCACAAAATTTGGAGATAAAGTATTTTTTTTTAAATAAAAAAATAAAAGTTTCTTTAATACCTTGCTAGGCATATGCAGAATATGGTGTTAATGACCATACTTTTAATGCATTGTCACATATTTTGGCGGTGTGGTCAGTGTTATGCCAGGTCATCTTTTATACCCAGAAAAATTCTCTGGTTCCCCTTTTTATAGAAAAGGTAAACCCAGAGCATTGTTAGTCTGCCAAAAATCTGCCCCTTCTGGGCATTGTACTAGGGCCCTTCTGATTAGGAAATGAGTACACTAACCACTCAGCCAATAGGAGATGAGTGATCTATTATTCTTCTTTTTCTGTTATTTACTTTCCAAAACTCATTGGACTAGCATTCATTGTTTTCTGCTGAATTTACTGGAGAGTTTTCAGGCATAAATTGAACCCCTATTTAATTTATTGCCAAGCCAGCATTCTGTCTTACTGATGCTTTCAACATTGTATTAGATTTATGAGAACATTTAGAGACATGTAAAATTAGACTTTGGTTATGTGCTCTCTTGTGCACATTAAACAATCCTTGGCAGTTATGGAAGGCCGCGGTATCACTGCAATTGAATTAAAATCCATAATTGCTCAACCGCCCGTGCCAGCATAATCATCTGAATTAATATCTCATCTCCCAAACAAAGAAAGGTAACAGTAGTCCCCATCATAGCAGTCTCAGCACATGCCAAAAGACATAAGGCAAAACCGCGCAGAAAGTGAACACAGCCAACGGTTCCCTGTCATACGATGTCATCTCTCATCGTAAACAATTGGAATATCGAAACATAATCAAAACGGATGAGACACACAGCTCACGGTGTGCACAGAGCACTTAACTCAGTAGCTCCTGCAACAAGCCGGACTTGGAATATAAGGAAACTGCAACAAGGAACACTTTTCATGCATAGCCTTCAGTTGTTCCCGCCGTCTAACCACCATATACCATGGAAATTCACGTCCTCTTGAAAATGATGATCGTCATATTTTTTTAAAATGTAAAGCGCTTGAGGACGTTAGGCCATCGTTGTTGACTCCAATTCTGAACATATAGACATACAGTTCATCGTCAGATTATCCCCGTCGCACATCAAACAACAGACCTTAAGATTAGCGTACGGCTGGTTATCAGACGTGATCTTGTCAACTGAAAGTGTTCAAACTGTGTTGTTAGTATTGTTCCTCAATGAGATCATAGCAACATGGACAAATACAAATTAACTTAAGAAAATTTGCACAACATGGACCTTTTGACTTTGCTTTTAGAACGGAATGGCTTCACTGCAGGCAAGGCACTCCCTTGGCATTTAAAAGTAAAGAAGAGTAAGTCAAATATGACTGCTGCCCGAGCAAGGAAATCTATCCCTGCCAAAAATAGATGTATTGGTCCTAAAGGTACAAATATCATGGTTTTGCCATAAAATAGCGTCACAATGTGTCCTTGCGCACATAATGGTTGAATATTAAGAGAAGATTTGAGTTACATAAGTACATGGGTTTTTGAACATAACATACTAAAATAACATAAGAAAACACAGCGAACATTAGGTTTTAGTGTTTGGATGGTGGTCCATTTTGTCTGTTATTTTCTGTAATTTTGTTTGTTTTTGTATTGTTTCAAATGATGTTTGTTTCACATTGAGGTTTTACTTTATCTGATTTTTATTAATTTATATTTTATATTCTCCCTCCACCAGCTGTTAAAGCTGTTTGCTGATCTGCTCACTTTTGTGACACCAATACTAGTGGAGTGAGTACAGAATTTATCTTATCATTGTTTTCAACAAACTTCAGCTATATGATCTTCTCTCTCTCTCTCTCTCTCTCTCTCCTCTCTCTCTCTCTCTCTCTTCTCTCTCTCTCTCTCTCTCTCTCTCTCTCTCTCTCTCTCTCTCTCTCTCTCTCTCTCTCTCTCTCTCTCTCTCTCTCTCTCTCTCTCCTCTCTCTCTCTCTCTCTCTCTCTCTCTCTCTCTCTCCTCTCTCCCTCTCTCCCTCCCTCCCTCCCTCCCTCCCTCCCTCCTCCCTCCCTCCCTCCTCTCCCTCCCTCCCTCCCTCCCTCCCTCCTCCCTCCCTCCCTCCCTCCCTCCCTCCCTCCCTCCCTCCCTCCCTCCCTCCCTCCCTCCCTCCCTCCCTCCCTCCCTCCCTCCCTCCCTCCCTCCCTCCCTCCCTCCCTCCCTCCCTCCCTCCCTCCTCCCTCCCTCCTCCCTCCCTCCCTCCCTCCCTCCCTCCCTCCCTCCCTCCCCCCTCCCTCCTCCCTCCCTCCCTCCCTCCCCTCCCTCCTCCCCCCCCTCCCTCTCCTCCCTCCCTCCCTCCCTCCCCCCTCCCCCTCCCTCCCTCCCTCCCTCCCCCCCTCCCTCCCTCCCTCCCCCCCTCCCTCTCTCTCTCTCTCTCTCTCCTCTCTGTCTCTCTCTGTCTGTCTCTCTCTGTCTCTCTCTGTCTCTCTCTCTCTCTCATGAAGTCACTTGTCTGTTTAAGTGATTCGATTGCCCCATATAGTTTAGTTTCTCTTCCAGAGAGGTGGGTGTGGACCACATTGCTCTTCTCAGGTCTGTGTACTGGGGGCAATCCTGTAGAACATGTTTTGTAGTCATATTGTACAGTGGCATAGGCTGGTTGTACCTATTTTGAATTTGGTGAACATGTGATTTCTCATTCTATTGTGGCCAGAGCATAGGCGAAGTATGATGACTTGATAGTTGATGGTATCCGTCACTCTCGTTATGCTTTGGATGTTCTCGTTTCCATTTTTTATGGTACTGACCTTTGAGGATGA